>OX637349.1:11603480-12049588 GCA_951799405.1 Agapetus fuscipes | reverse complement strand
AACACACACGGATTCCTATTTTCTCCCGGAATGATTCTATTTATATCTTTTATTTTGTTCTCTCACACACTTCTCTGACAAAGTTAAGCTCCCTATTTAATTATTTACAATGGTGAACTCCAGCCTGACTTACGAGATTTTGCTATACCTGAACTCGTTCTACTTTGGTCTGTTCGCTGCCTGCTTGATGGGCATGGGGGTGCTTAAGTCTGTTAATCTGGCGTACCCTGAGAACAGACTGATTACAGAGTCGGGCCTCCTGGTGGCGCTGGTGGTGCTGGAGACTGTGAGGATCATTCTGGGGAGGAGAGGAAACCTGGCCGAGAGAAGTAAGCTCGCTCTCCTTAAAAACCCATACCTGATCTTGTATTAGTGATATGGACTCGATGATTAAATGAGCAATGGTTTATGGATTCAATATATCCCTTGGCTATGTGACGTCACCCATAGTAAAGAAAAAATGTATTCCCGATGATCAGGAAATTCCCTAGTTTACAGCACTATTAACCCATACAGTTTGAAGTACGTAATGCTAATTTATTGTGGGTATGCTAAATCTAATGTAGTGCAGGACGGTGCACTTTATTATCTTCTCAAACTACTTACCTTATATGGCATTGAAACTATGACACTCTATACTGTCTTTAGCCCAGCCAGGTAACATCAGATATTATATTCCCCACATTTCAAATATTCTGAGTTGGTTGTTTGCTTCTTCCCCGCAGGTATACCAGTCATCATCTCCATCCTCCTGACCGTCCCCTCCGCGCTGGGAGTGACCTACTTCCTGATGTTCCAGATCCACATCCTCCGCCTGGAGTTCATCCTGTGCGCCCTCATGCTGACGCTGCAGGCCACCGAGTTGTTCTTCGCATTTCTCTTCATCATCACCATGTGCCGACCTCCGTCCTATGATTGATACCATCTCTGTATTCATTACATCTTCTCCATTTATTGAGAACACATCAAACACATCAAACTTTGCAGACAGAAGCTTTGCGGTGGCCGGGCCGGTGGCCTGGAACAATTTACCCATCGGTGTTCGCGCGAACCAGCCTACCACCACCTTCAGAAAGGAACTGAAGACACTACTTTTCTCGAGAAGCCATGGCGCCCTTGAGATGGTCCTGGACCATTAAATGGCGCCACAGGAAAGAAATCATCCATCATCATCATCATTATGCATCGGCTCCTGTCTGGAATGTATTCCGTTATTTGTGAGAAAATTTCTTCTCATAAATAATAAAATACATTGTGGACAGAACCTAACACATAATATGAGTTTTATTGGTATTTAAAACTCTTCTATTATCACTAGACCTAAGTGGACCATAAAATTCTTGTAAAAAAACTGTCGAAAACCTCAAAAACCTGAATTGTTTGATGGCGGGTGATATGATAGATGTCATGAAAAAATTCACTCTCTGTAAGTACTGTTTGCATTTATGCATGTCATCAAAGTTTAAAGATACCTTAGCCATCTTTAGCCTTAACATGGTAAAAATTGAGATTTTATCTGGGAATAAATGTAGAAAATCAATTAATTGAAATGAAAAAAATATTCCGTAGTAGGTACTACTGGTGGCATTTATATCATAAGAAAATACATAAAAGAAGGCCTGTCTTTCAAACTAATTGTACATCAGTTTTCAAAATTACACAGCATAAATAAATGTGTTTATCCATGTCACGACAAAATATCCATTGACAGAACGTCCACCAACATTACGTTAAATGTTCACAGACATAATCCCCACATTTTATCAGTGGACATTCCATCAGTGGAAATTATGTCGCATGGACATTTTGACGCGTGGACATTTTGTCTTTGTATTTTGTCTGTAGACATTATGTCGGTGGGCATTTTGTCATGTGAACATTTTGTCTGTGGACAAACATTCTGTCTATGGACATTTTGTCCTGGAACTGTGTTTATCTCAAAACCATTAACATGGTTTACTCAGTGTTGAGTGAGAATAGTGATACATGGCTTGAAATGTGATGGACATAAAAGTGGTGTTACAGATAAATTTATCAGTTTTTTGTTTGTCGCATTGGGTACATGACAAACAGCCATTAAAATGTAGATCAAGAATTCAGTCCGGAAAGAATTTAGATTAAAAACAATTATCCTTAATTGTAAAACAATTATTTTTGAGTGATCCTTGTTGGGATTTTAAATTTTAAGCACAACATTACTATCAATTAATTAACCTAACACTATGTTTATTATGTAAAGGGAAATTGTGATACTTGAACAATTTTTGTAGACATTGTACGAAATTAAGAATTTACCGTGTAATTATTGAGACCATATCGTTAAACAATAATTGAAAACTTGTATCGAATTGAACTTTAGAAAGTCAAAAGTTTATGATAGTTGAAATTACAAAGAATGCTGTTTTTTTAAACAATTGGCAGTAAAAGAGGAAGAACCTGTTCAATACATTGAAATAAGTTTTTCTGTGCTTGATTTATTTTTAATGTACTCCTTTTTGTTGTTGTTACAATTGTAGTTAATTTTCTACTCATTTGGGTCATTAAGCGTCAGTTAGACAAGGCCATGACATCCACTAACTCTTTTTGTAGTCTCAGAGGAGTAATTTTTGTTAGTTACCAACCAATATCAATGACTTTTTTGGTTGATTTGAGGCTAAATGATCTACTTGTAAGGGGATTTCCCTCTAGATGTTGAATGTCGATTGATTGATTTGTACTTTATCCTTTTGTGGTGCTCATTGTATGCGTTGAATAATGAAGAAATTAATATGAAATAATCTGACTAATCCTGAGACTGGAATTGGATGTAAAAGATATCTGTGTACACATTTTAGTGTGTAGGCGCGTACCAATGAAAGTTGTATTTCCTTAGGAAATGTAATCCTTAACATGAAAAGTGCAATTATGTTGTATTTAGTGAAGAAATACCTTAACTATTTACCCTTAAAATAAATGTAACCTTAAACTTTTAAGAGTTTGTGTGTTTGCGCAGTGAAAATTCATTTTCGTGACAAGGTATGATTAAAAAAACAGTTTTATTTTCACAACTTGAGCATTTATTTCACCTCAAGTACTTTTGACTTGCTTATGTCATTTTCAACAGGACACTGTTAGGGCATGCCACATAGTGTGTACGTATCCTAACACAATTGACAAGACAAAACCATAGAGAAATGTCAAGGTAGGATGAGTTATGATAACGATAAAATTAAAGTTATGATGAATTATATAAGTGTCTTCTTGAGAATGATGTAAGCAAGTCGAAAGTGTTTTGAGGTGAAATAAATGCCCAATTTGTGAAAACAAAACTGTTTTTAAAAAAATATACATTTTCATATAAATGTAACTTTATTAAATGATGTCCATTGTTTGAATAGAGTTAGTATACAAGTTAAACGACCTGTGTTTCTGTGAATTGTGTTTTTTTACTTCTTTTCATCAATGTTTTTCAGGAATTTCTAACACATATCGAGGGGTATTTTAACAATGTAATGTAAATCATTTTTCATTGTTCAGATATTTTAACCCTTTGAGTACGGGCAGCGTGCATAGATGTCATGAGCAGACTTGCACTAAGTGCTATTAAAATTTATGCATATCATCATCAACAATGTTTTAACGTGACTCTACCATTTGTTATTGTAAAAATAAGACAGGAAATCAATTGCAGTAAAAAATAAGTCAAAAGATATTACTAAGTATTACTGGAAACATATTTTATATGCCGTACTGAAAGGGTTAACCAAAAAATGTTAGTATTTTTTAAAAGAAAAAATATTGCAGATTATTTTTTTATGAAATCTACGAAACTAAAAGTTACTTAATACATCCTGATTTTAAACACAGGAAATTGAATGATTGGTATGAGAATGACTTGAATAATTCACATTTGTTCTAGCACTAGCACAGACTTTTTTCACCTTTTTGAGATGTGAGTGATACCGCACCTTGCCTTTAAAACTTAAGGCACCTTTTTTGTCTTTTAAATTTAGCAATATATTCATCGGAGAATGTACTGTGGACGTGACGTTGAGTTAAATATGAGCAATGAGCATTTAAACAAAACAATAATGTAAATTATCTAGTCTAAGAAACCAAAGATGAATTAAATGTTTAATATTTTATTAAATTATATTACATTATACACCCTAGTCATGACACAAGCATGGTCAAAGTATTTTATTATTATATCCAAAGATGACATGGAATTTATGAATGTTTAGGGAATAAATATTTTGTGTGCAGATTTTGTTTTATTTTTGTGAGATGAGTCCGTACTATACAGAATTAAGTATACCTTGTTTAGTCTCACAAGAAACCAATTTTTGTTTATGTAAATAGTTTTTGAGAAAATATGAAAAAAACTGAAACTGCCGGCTGATGATACTGGACTCATCTCTGGAAAACATCTCTCCAGCAAAACTGAGACTAATTAATTGATTAAATTTCTTGAAACAGTCTTTCCACATTATCTAAAAAACTAGTCACCTTATCAAAAATTGACTTCTTGTGAGACTAAGTAATGTATAATTCTGTAATTAAAAAGAAAAAAACAATTCCACAATATAACACATAAGAAAACATGTGAAAAAAAGTGTTTTTTTTAAATATTTTTTTGTGGTGACAATTTTCGAGTTACTTAGATAAATAATCAATAAACACGCCTGATTTGTTTTAAAACTGTCACTGTTTTACTACGACTATACAGTTTAAGAAACGTATACCGCTAGGGTATATATTCCTCTTAAAAAATGTCATCCGGAGTAAAAGAAAGCGTGAAAGTGAAAGTTCAAAGAAGTGTGATGCGATGGTTTGGACATATTGAAAGGATGAATGAAGACCGACTGACAAAAAGAGTGTATAAAGGGAATGTAATAGGTAAGCGTGGAAGGGGAAGACCTAGGAAACAATGGATTGATCAGATAAATGAGATTGCGAATGAATGGAATTTACAGAGTGGAAACAAGAGAAGAGCATGCATGAAAAGAGTGATGAAATTAGATGAGATGAAAGAAGTATGCAAGGACAGAGTCAAGTGGAGGCACTTGTGTGGAGGTACTGGCCACCCCTAGAGGAAAGGCGGCAGGATACAAGACAAGACAAGAATCCGTAATGATTAATTTTTAAAATAAAATAAAAAATAATAAACAATTGATAAAGTAACATCTGTTTTGGTCAGACAAAAATAGATTGGTAGATTGCATTTCTCTTCATAATTAAAAAAAAAAGTGAAAAACTTGATTCTTCTATATTTTATTTATTTTATCATACTTACATAATACATAACCAAAAACAGCAAAACACGGTCACATATTTTTGAGATTCCAAGGAAACCGAGCTACAAATTTACAATATGCAAAAGCATTACAAAATGCTGATTGTTTTTGTAGACGAAGATATAAAAAATATACTTCAGTAAAATATTTCTTACAAAGCTCATACACACACTTATTCGTATAATCTTACACTGTGACGAGGACAACATTCAAAATAGAAAAAAAGAGACGTGAGCCGCGCATATCCGCACTCAAATTTATAATTTTAACAAGCTTTGAATGGAAAAGTACAACAGTGAACTATGTATTAATATTTGGTACAAATTTATTCTAAAATAATTAATACTGGATGCTGAGACATTGGTATTGTTACTTATAGAAATCTTAAATCCAAGTGCAGGCGGCCTCTTGTTCGAACATTCAAAGCGGATACGAAATAAATATGTTTAATACATTATCCAAATGTATTAAAAGAATGTTTACGACCATTGACATTTTACATTTAAACTATCTAAAAACCATTGACTTATAATATCAGTGGACTAGAAACTATTTAATCGAAAATAGACATTATATCCGTTTCAGCTCACGTAACAGCAAATCCATCCTTAGAGAGAAAGAGAAAAAGATCTTCAGTGTCTTTATGTTGTATACAAAAAAACTTTTGTGAAACTACGAAATCTTTCTAGAAAGTTGGCAGCATTGAAATTCACACTGGAACGCTGTGTACCGCACGCATTATAAAGGTTTTTTTTTGTAAAATCGACAATTTTTAAAGAAAAAAGGCATTATTTCAAAACATTATGGTACTTATGCTTAATTATTGGGTGTCGAAACACAAAATGGAGAAAGCAGGAAAAAAAAAGGATTTCACGTGATTATTGGTTACTCTATGGTGTTTGACAGCTCTGTTGTTGACAAGTCCGGTAGACAGGTGAACCAATTCTATGTATAAATGCCATAAGCAAGTTTCTTCTTCATCAATATTATAAGTCAATGTTACAAACTCAAACATTTCATATTGGATCTCCCCAGAATTTATAATTCCGGACTAAACCTCATACACGATAAGTGCTATTCACAAAGCATTTGATCCACATCTGATCCATGGTTCATAATTTTATTAGATGGAAAATTCACGTTAGGTGGCGGTTGAACCATGGATTTGCTCTGTGTGAATAACACCGGATGAATTTTATTAGTATGCATAACTCTGCTATTATATACGTGTAACGTTATCATATTCACAACTTCTTCATAATTGAAAATAACACAGAACGTGCCAATACCATAAGATGACATGTCACATCAAGGACGTACCCAGGATCAAAACTTTGGCAAGTTTTGAAAAATTGAAGATCACCTAATTTAATAACGACTTATCAAGGGTATGTCAAAATTTTGTCTAAAATATCGTCGACAGTGGGGTAGGCACGCAATTTCCAAAAGTTCATTTTGTGCGAGCAAAGTAGGAATGGGCCACAAAACAAATATTGGTCGTTGGCGGGTAACATCTCAAGCCGAGGGGGGGTAATCTAAATCTAAATCTAAGTTGCAAAGATATGTATCATTTGAGATTCATATTAAATGCATTCCCACAAGCAGACACGCATAATTTCACGCTCACACATGCCGCATGTGGACCTACAATATAAAAACCCAATCTCAAATGAACATAAGCCCTGCAACTCTTGCCGACCTTCCCTGAAACAGGGGTGACATTGGCAAAGTGAACCAGGTAGGCAGGTATGCAAATTATTATTTAGGTTCCAATGCTGGTGAATGTTGTCTGGAAACTTTTGTCGATGGGGGGTCAGACACGCAATTTGAAATATTATAATATTTTGATACTCCAAAATCAGTATTGAAATATCAATATTTATAATATCGCAAAAAATATATCAGTTTTTCTCAATGTAAACACGACAATACTAATTCAAAGGCTAGCGTTGTTTCTAGAACACCAGATCCTGTAAGAAGATCACAGCGACTAGCCAACCGCTGATAATGCCCATCGGAGAAATGGGCGAAACTGTCTGGAAAGAATCAACCAGACCACGGCTACATAGCCCGAAAAAAGTGATTGTTATGTCAACAAAAACCGTCTGTGAAAGCTTCAAAGTACAATTAATATATCAGTAGTTTTCATATATCGCCCATCTCCTCGTCCATCACCTATTTCCTCCTTTTTTTCACTGCGCCAAATAAAGGCAATCAGAAAGTGTCTTTCGTCAGATGCGGTCAAGACCCTGGTGAGTGCGTTTCTGATGTCTCGGATTGATTATTGCTTAAAAAAACTACATTGGCTTCGTTTCCCGGAGAGGGTGGTCTACCGTGTTTGTCTGATGGTATACGTATAAAGCCATCAATGGCTTGGCTCCACCTTATCTGACTGACATGATTTCGCCTGCTGAGATGGGTGTGAGGAGGCAGACACTCAGATCCGCAGGCGATGGTGCGATCAATTTAGTTCAGCGGCACCGTCAAATCCGTACAAATTTTGGAGACCATGCTTTCCGTGTTTCGGGTCCGGTGGAGTGGAACAGACTGCCACCCGGAGTGAAGAACTCCAAATCTGTGGGTATATTTCGCGGAGCTCTCAAGACACACCTTTTCAGAAAGTCTTATCCGTGATCGGAGAGGGCCCTTGAGGTGTGACACACACAAAAACGGCGCTCTCTTATGATATGCAATTTAAAATAAATAAGCCTGTTATATATATAAATATATGTATATCTCCAGGGAGGGGGTAAGCCATAGTCGTAAGATGGATATTTCAAGAATTTTTGATAAAATTTAATAACGATTTAGGTATTCTTTACTTCCATGGGGGGGGGGGGGACAGCGGCCCTTCCTGGCTACGCCCATGTGTCACTTTACAATGAGTTAACAGGAGAGGGTGACTAGACGATGGATCTTGATTTGAAGGCGGGGTCCAGTCTCTTGCGCAGCGCCCGTAATCGCTGCTTGCAGTACACTCGCAGGAAGACGGCGGCAAACACAATGATGACACCAAATATACCAAGGACGCTGATGTGGTGCTGGTACACCAGGCAGGACAGCAATATTGCGATCGCCTGGAATAAATAATCAAAATAAACAATATACGGTAACTAAAAAACTAACAGGGTTATTCACAACACATTTAAATGAAATGAAAGAAGTATGTAAGGACAGAAAGAAATCGCGGTCGATCTGTAATGTTGGCGGCTAGGGTTTTTCATTAATTTTTATACTATAACTATATAAATAATAATATATTATATATTATACTATAATAATCATGGATTTATAAGGACTGGATAGGCTGAGAAAGCAATTCTTTGTGAATTAGAAATGCGCTACCCCACTCATCATACAAAAATCCGAATTCAGTCTATTGGTAACCACCCAACTATTAACAGGTGTGTTTCCTAACTGGAAAGAAAAATCGTAAAAATGCCAAGCCACACATTTTTCAAATCCACAAACAATACAAGAAATTGTAATAAAAAATCTGGAGTAACTTTTCACTCGTAATTACCAGTGAATATTAATATTTAAGTAAATTCAATTGATATTTTATCTGCCGATACCTTTAGCCACAATACAATAGCCCCGCTGTCAAACCGTCGGCCATTTTTAGTGATAGAGATGTGATGATGATAAAATAGAGTATCTGATACCGTCACGTGAGAACAATTTTTTTTTGTGAAATGTATGTATTTGAAGTGGTCTGTATTTCAAAATTCAAAATTTCAAATTCTACCCTACACTTTTTGTTTCATTTATCCTTTTATATTTCAAGGAAATTGGATTTAAGAGAATATTTTTTTTCTTTGTCTTCTATAGCTAACATCATTAAAAAAACTTAAAATTAAAAAAATGTAATTGAAATAATTTTCACAAGTAATTATGTCACATTAAGTAAAATATTTACGTTTATGTAACAGAAGCATTAAAAAGTATCAGATATTTTCAAAACCTTTGACAACACTAAATTATGTTGTCAAGGAAAATAACATCAACAATTCGTTGCTAAGCAACATTACCTGCTTACATAAATTAACGACGGAGTAGAGACACATAATGTGATAGAAAAGGACAACAACAAAAAACGTATGTTGTGCGAGCGAGACAAAACAAGGTACAATGTCTGGCGAAATTAGATTTCAGTGACTGTATGGATCACAGTGTTTAGAACTAAATCAAATAAATAGCCTCTCCATTTAACAGAACTCCATGATAATAATAATATATTATTTATACTGATTATTGATTATTATTTGGGAATTATGTTCCTTTTAACTTATAGGTTGGTTCACTTTGCCAATGTCACCCCTGTTTCAGGGAAGGTCGGCAAGAGTTGCAGGGTGTATGTTCATTTGAGATTTGGGTTTTTATGTCGTAGGTTCGCATGCAGCATGTGCAACCGTATACTTATACGTATCTGCTTGTGCGAATGCATACAATATGAATCCCTAATGTTACATATCTCTGCAACTTAGATTAGATTAGTTCCATAGATCATTGTTTTTTGGTATGGAAAACTCACATTTTTGGCGGTTGAGCGGTGGATTTGCTGCGAGTGAATAACACTGTAAAAGTTCAAATAACTGAGGCAGGCCCACTACCTGTAAAAATAAATAGGTCCCGAATCCCCTTATGCGACCCTTCCGGAGATAGCGGAGGCAAGAAGTTACACTATATGTGTAGCTTAGTTGCGTTGAGTTAAACGATATAAACTGGAATGAGTCGTGAAATGAAATGTTTGACACTCACCTGTCTCAAGGTCATGATGATGGTGAACACAACGGGTCCGAAAGTGGCAATTGTGATGAAAATAAAGGCCTGGCCCATTGCGGAGCTGATGGACAACAGCACACAGTCCACAATGAATTTTGGATACTGAAATTAGAAAAATATAACATTGTAAACTACAATCTAATGAAAACAAATAATTGCTGTAACAATACTGTTGGCATGCTATTGATGTTTAGTCCCAACTTTCCAACCTTCAGTTATGTAAATACATCTAAGCTCTATCTATCTTTTTATATCCCCATATTCTTTATTTTCCCTACATACCTATTAATAAATCCTTTCCCTGCACAACCTATTATTCAAGGAGATTTACACCTCAAAAAACTTCTGAATGGATGCCCAAGTGGAAGGAGACTGGTAGAAAGTCCCAGGCTGCGGTGGAAGGATGGAGTGAGGAGAGATGTCATACAGCTTCTAGATGGGATAAGTAAGAGGACGGCTGCAAGGGACAGGAGCAGCTTTTGGGGGCCAAGACTTTATTAGGGCTGTAGCGCTATCGGAGAGAAATAAAAGGACATCTTTCCAGTAGTATTCTATAGCATGGAAGGTTAGGCACTAACACAGTGCTTTGGGAACAAAATCACTGTCTTTGATGTGTGGGTTAACTTTGGATGTTCAAAATCACAAATGCCAAGGTTTTTTCAAGTATGAATACCAGAGCCAAACTCTTGGCGTCCGTCAAAAGGCAAAAAATTGATTATTTCGTCCACATAATGAGAACTCCTACCTCTCAACATATAGAGAAGAATTGAGGGATGACGAGCTCCAGGTTGCAGAAAAACATCTTGGTTGAAGAACCTGAGATAGTGGCTTGGCAGAAGCACAACATCTTGCTTTCCTCTTTCCTGCAGCATTATCGAAGGTAATGATCGCCAATCTTCAATGAAGAGTCACAAGAAGAAGAAATGGTAAAGGGGCACTCACATCAGCCATAAACTGTAGAGAGTCTACAAAGCCACTCTGCTGGGCCAGCGATATGCCGGTGAAGAGGCAGGAGAAGAAGTTGACTCCACACATCATCTGAACGGGAGACATGCTGTAGGAGTCAAACAGGGCGCCCTGCCAGTTGGAGGTGAAGCTGTCAAACATCATGTAGGAAGCCAGCAGGATCAGCCCAGACACTGTGGTCACGGTCTTCACTGAAATACATAAGCAATACTTAAATTAAAATTTGGAAATTGTATAGCGTCTTTTTACAATACTAAATCATCCCAAAGATTGTTCATGCGAATGCGTGAAGAGGTTAATTTTTAAGTTTGTTCTTAAACATATTTTCCAAATCCATCTTGCGCAGGGCATCTGGAAGGTCGTTCCATGCAGTTGGAGCAGCCACCTTGAAGGCTCGCTCTCCAAAAATGGTGTTCTCTTCTCTTCTGTAAAACCAGACGACTGCTGCACGATGCGGCTGCCCGTAGTGTTGCCGTCCTATAGTTTACAGTCGCTGGAGCTAGGAGGTCCCTCAGATACTGTGGTGCGGTTCCGTGCAGGGTCTTGTACCAAACTCTCTCAGGTATCCTCAGCCAGTGAAGAGTCTTAATATAAGGGACGGCATAATGTGGCAGAATTTTAAATCAAAAACAAAAAAAAAAAACAATTTGTCATATTGTAGGCTTTTGTTGTAATGCACCTGTGTTACCATGTCCCTGTTTCCAGCCGCAGCATCCAAGGTCAAAATAGCCATGATCATCGCTGATTTTCGATAGAAGTGGCACCAAAAGAAGAAGAAGAAGTACCTGCGTTGCTCTCTTCACTCCCGAACATGAAGAATACCATGCCGAGGGAAATCATGCACGCGGTGAAGTATTCATAATACTCGTACTTGTTCCTCGATACAATCTTGCCCATCATCATGACGGGGATGATTTTACAGGCTTTGGCCAGAACCTGAAAAAGTAGAGATTGATTGTAATGGATGCAGCGCAGATTTGAAAATACAATGAGGTCGGAACATTTTTGCGTTTGGAACATTTTTCAGGAAATTTGTATGGGGCTGCCATCCCTAGCAACCAATAACAAAGTATCCGTACGCCTTTTCTCTAGCAATATTTGATGTACATCCAAGTACATTTTAACAAGTAAGAAATTTAGCTGAAAAATAATGCAAAGTGATCATTTCACAGGATAAATATTTTCTACAATTAATATCAATGTGTGTATTTTAAAGTGATACTTTCTGAAAAATAATAAATTGTTAGTGTCATCTTTGACTCTTCCTTCCCGTGAAATGCTGTAAGCTAGCGAAAATCCCGGATTATCGGGAATTTACTATGGGTGACGTTGAGGGAAAGCCGAGGGATATTTTGAATGTTTGGACCTCATTGTAGTTTATTCATAATATTATCTAACATACACAGGCCCGGATCTAGGGCGGTTCGAGCGGTGCGACCGAACCAGGGCCCCCGCTGCCAAAGGGCCCCCAAAAGTTTTATTCTTATCATTATTCTAAAAAATAAAGCACAGAAAATGTAAAGAAATGCCACTTTTTTTACTTCCACTTTATAACGCTACGTTTCATACGGACAAAGTCTTCAATACTTAGGAAATACAAGCTTCTCACAACAACTATTCAAGGGCCCCAGAAGAACTGAATAGGGCCCCGAGCATTCCAAACAGTAATCAAGTAATAAAAGTTTCTCCTCAAACTAAAAAAAAAAACAAAGCAAGCAAAGGTACCGAAGATGTGCAGTCGTACCCGTCCGTGTCAAACAATAGAGCCTTAGGGATTATAGCGCTTTTGTTCCTGCCATGTCGGCAACAGTTCCGAGGAAAGGATTATAAATCTTTCTCTACTAAGATAAGAAAGTATAAACAATGCAAATATCAAAACAAAATATTTGGTTGAAAAAAATATAGTGTTGAAAATAATTTTTGTTATTCTTTAAAGAGCTTCGATATTATTTTAATTTAACTAGATCTTCCTTTCAAAAATTTATTAATTCACACTTACATGCACACGCATTTCCTTAACATATAGGTTGGTTACCATACTGTAAAAAGGTTCACTTTGCCAATGTCACCTCTGTGTCAGGAATGGTCGGCAAAAGTTGCACGGTGTATGTTTGTTTGAGGCTTGGATTTTAATTCGTAAGTACTTATTCAGCAATTGTAAGCGTAAACTTGCACGTGTTTGTTTGTAGGCATGTGAATATGTCTTTGCTATATCAATAGCAATATTCCTGAAGGGTTCCGCAAGTGGCAAGTGGAACCTATTTATAAATAATAATATCAGGCTAATTTATTTTAAATTACAAATGATAAGAGAGCGCCGTTTTTGTGTGTGTCTTGATATATACATATTTACAGTTAAGGGGGCTGGCTTTACGCCAACCACTCCCGTTAAAGTGGGGGTTTCCCAGCTTCCAAGGGAGCTGGTACTCGTTTATTGCGAAGGCTGAGTAAGCCTTGCCGGTATTTTATTTTTGGGTTTGAAATAAACACCGACACGAGAAATCATATCTGACACCCTTGGTGGGACTCGAAAACCGAGCTCACGGCATGGAATGCAAGCACTCTAACAACTGAGATATCGACCAGACTTACATTATAGATAAATACAAGTTCATAGATTTACATTCTGCTTAACATAATTACGCCAGTGATATTTCAATTAATTTGAAATGAAAAAAGTTATTCCATTTCAGTATATTTTTTAACAAAATGAAAATACTTTTACGTTCTTTGATGTTATGAGGCTGACCAACAAAAATGTGAGAAGTGGTTCACTTTGGCAATGTCATTCTTGTTCCGGGGAAGGTCGGCAAAAGTTTCCGGGGCTATATTCATTGAAGGTTTTGGTTTTTATTTTGTGTGTGCATATGCAGCATGTGTAAAAGCGAACTTACGCGTGTCTGCTGATGGGCATGAATTTTATGTACATCTTAATTTATCAAATGCAACGTATAAATTGTTAAACCCTGGAATGCTAACCTAATTGCGATTTTCTAAGACTTCTTTCTTTATCCGCAGCTTCTTTTTTCGATTACCTTGAAGATATATTTCGGTTAATTTATATTATTGTTCTAAAACCTTATTTGTAAAAAGCAAAACGTAAAAACTTTAACTAGTAGCTCCTTTATCGTAAAAAGGTACGCAAGTACTTGATTATCAAGTCGTGTTTTTTTATATTGTCGCGTAAAATGTATCCATAGCTCAATTTGTGGAATGCTCAATCAATTCCCACGAAGAGTATCAGAAATCATTTTCCGTTTCAATTTTTATTTCAAACCCAACTAAAATAAGTAAAATAAGTAAGACCTGTAAAATTAAATAGGTTCCACTCGCCACATGCAATCCTTTCGCTGACCATATGGTAAGATACTGATGCTGCAAAATATAAGTGCTGCTTTTATAAACATTAATTAAATGAAAATATCAGATTTTTGTTTTTGAACTGACACCTTGAATTGACAGATGCGATGGTTATCTTACGTAAGTGCTCGTACATCACAAAAAAAGGTAAACGTTTCTGGGTTCAGTGAATACCATGGAAGATTTTTGTTTTAAAATATATTCCTTTCATTGTACTAGTAATTTCATAAGAAAAATGAAACAAAGGAGTTAGGGGAAGGTGCGGCCGGCGCGGCGAGGCGGCGGCTTTGAACAGTATTTACTTTTGTTTTCAAACTATCTCTTTTGATTTATTGCGTCAATACATTTGGCTTTGCAAATAAAATAATTGGAAGAATGCATTACCTTTGCCCAAAAACAAGTTTATGTGTGGAAGCAAATAGAGGTATTCTTTATTATTACTGGTATTATCATCACTGGTATTATTATTGTAAGAACAAGAAGATTTTTTATAGAAAACGCTACTAACGCCACTAAGCTACACATAAAGAAAAACTTCTTGCCGCATTCCCCCCAAAGATTTCTGATACTTTTGGTGTATAGACCACCCATATTGTAATAAACGGTTCCCTTTGCCAATGTCTCTCCTGTTTCAGGGAAGGTCGGCAAGAGTTGCAGGCTTTATGTTCCTTCGAGATTGAGTTTTTATGCTGTAAGTCTACATGCGGAACATGTATGCGCGAATTAATGTACTTATTATGAATCTAGAATGTACGAGGTTTAACTTAATAAATTAGTTATAGCACTCGTAATATATCTTTGCAACTATGACTATAGATTATAGAGGTCAGTTTCACACAAACTTATGTGTCAAATAAGCTTTATCTATTATGTGTGAATCACACCTCAAAAGACATCTGCAAATTCGGAGTGAAAATTGCTAAGATGTAGCATTGTACTTGCATTTTTTTTACCTAATTAGTGCCGTTTTTGATTCTGATCTAAATCTAAATCAAAGATGAAAATCAATTGAGATTCATATTAAATACATTCTCGCAAGCAGAGACGTATAATAAGTGTTTTTAGGCTTTCATGGCTGGCTTCAGATGATGATGATGATGATATCTCCATCCTTCCGGGCTTGTAGACCATGTTCAATAATTGTAGGCTGCTTTATTATTTTTTCTTTTTGTTTCAAACTCTGCCTTTCCCGACAAAATTTACAAGCCCCGCCCACTCCACAGATGACACATAAATACCACATGCTCTAATCAAAGCGATCAGTCGAAGTACAAGCCCTGAAGAAGTCAGTCGTACGTCACTGACGAAACGTAGCAGCCTTACAAAAAGAAAAAAGAATAAAGCAGCCTACAATTATTGAACATGGTCTACAAGCCCGGAAAGATGGAGACATCATCATCATCATCATCAGAGACGTATAAGTTTGCGCTTACACATGCCGCATGTGGACCTACAATATAAAACCCAATCTCAAATGAACATAAGCCCTGCAACTCTTGCCGACCTTCCCTGAAACAATGGTGACATTGGCAAAGTGAACCATCTTTTTACAGTTTGGGTGGTCAGCCCCATACCAACCTAAAAGTCAAGAATACAATCGAGGGATTCAACCATTCAATTAGCATGTTCGTAAATTGTATATTTTGCGTTCTGAAAAAAAATAAGCGCGAGGGGAGGGGATTTTGTGATAAGAAGGGAGGGGAGAGGGGGGAGGGGGGGGGTTATAGGGGGCCCCGACATTTTTTTCCGCACCAGGGCCCCCAGAGGGGTTAATCCGGGCCTGAACATACATAACATATTTATCCTACGTAAAAACCACTATGATTTATTATATTACCTGTGTTGGAAAGCTGACATATTTCAATGCTTCATACTGGCACCAGGCGCTCAGGATGTTGCTGAAGGAACAGAATGAGTACTTGTAGACGGGAGCTTTGTGCCTCGGTTGTCTGGTGGACAGGATGTAGACTCCGGATAATATAAATGCCAAAATACGATTCACAAACACCAGGAACTGTGAGTCTTTAAATCTGTCTTTAGTGCTTCCATTGTCATATTGCTGAAAAATCAAATTAGATACAGACATTTGCTTTAATATTAATCTTAAAATTAACTTTGCAATTTTGATTTTAAATTATAGAACAGAGGACTCCAGGATCATCAGAACTGTGTTGGATGGTGCCTCCTCAGGTGTTAGACCACTGGGACGTCCCAGGATGCGGTGGGCAGACAATTTCAAAGCCAACGCCGAAGTTCTGGGAGTGAGAGGACCATAGAGGGAAGCAGCACAGACAGAGAGTCCTGAAGGATTGTAGTGCGGGAGGCCCTAAGCCTTCAAAGCTTATGAGCCAAAGTAAAGTAAAAAGTAGTAATTATAGAATACACAACGCATGCACACAAAGATTCTAGAAATCAAATGTGAAACATTGTGGAGCAGGGAACTAAACTTCCTCACAATATGGTCGTTTGGCATCAACACACTGTTGTCAGCTGTTTTTAATTTATCTATGAGCTCACTCTTGGTCAAGCAAGACTGTGAAGGGACTCCGTCAAAGCTGCTTAACACTTTTCTCTGATTTTTCCGACTCCGGCAAAGGAAAAAAAATGCTGGCAGTGAATTTGGGTTGTAGACACGACAGTGTAACCGGGTTAAATTTATCCAAAATAAAAAATTTAAAGACGGATTATGGTTAAAAAAACATTTTTGGAAAGTGTTGAAAATGACAGTAAGTCTTACTTGAGTCATAACTTTTTCCTGTAGAAGTCCCCACATTAGATATGAGCCCATGAGTCCGGTGAAGCACAGCATCAGAAGGAAGAATTCCTTGTAAGAACTCCTCCCTCCGTCTGTCTCACTCTTCAGAGCACTGTCAGTCAAGCGATCTGTGTCTCCCTCTCCAAAACACTGACTCACAATGCTCGGGAAAACACCACCATTTCCTGGAAATATTATAAACATATTTAATTTGTAACTTGAATGCTTGCTGTGTTGTGTACAAAGGGATTTTATTTGGCGTGTGGAATCTGTTTTAAGAGGTAAAGAAGACAGTCTTTATTTGAATGAGGGTTTTCTCAGCTCCTGAAGGAGTCGGTTTTTATTTATTGTAAAGGTTAACCGTCTTAGCACGATTCATTAATATAGCGACAAATTTTATTTAATTGATTTTGATATAGCACTCTAAGCCCCATTACGCACTAGGGGCTGGCTGCTTAGGCGGTTCGGCTGTTTATGGCGGTTCTAGTGCGTACGATCACCAGCGGTTGCATACTAAATTGGAAAAGCGGTAGAAAAGCGGCAGGTCGCGCGGCTAACCGCCTAGGCGGTTCACCGCTAGTGCGTAAGGGGGCTAATGGTTAGGTACTTACTTAAACCTTTCAGGTAATATGATTTGGACTATAAGAAAACAGTAAGGTTTAAGTTAGAATTACGGTCGTTTGACATTTTGACAATTATATTAATTTTAAGAAAACAACAAAATAAGAAATAATTTTGGACACCTTTAGTGGAATCAATCTCTAGCTCTTGTTTAAAATACTGTGTTCAAAAAACTGAGTAATCAACTGGATAATTTGTTATGGGCATGTATCTTCAAACTTTACAACAGGGTGCAGTGGCGTGACTATCATACAAGCTAAAAAGCTAAGCATGCGTACCATCAGAAATGCAAATAATGAATATTTTTGGGTAGATTACAGACATTTAAAGTCATTCGTCTTTTTAAATTTCCCCCCATCAAAAGTCGTGCTGCTGCCATCTGTGTGTGGCAGTAGGTTATTATTATTAGGCATTGATGAAGTAAACTCTGTTACGCAACCGTTATTGAGAAATGTATCCCTCTCATTGTTTAACGTATGAAAAAAGCTTGATCTCTGTAAGCTTGTATGAATATAGTCGGTTAAGCTCTTTTGCCAATATAAATGAACACAATATTATTACAGATTGTGCTTGGGAGTACACATGATAATAATATCACCATAATCATTGCGTTAAAACTCAATCATTGCGTTAATACTCAATCATTGCGTTAAAACTCAATCATTGCGTTAAAACTCAATCAATGCGTTTATACTCAATCATTGTGTTAATACTGATTGTGCTTATACTTACATTTGACGTTCGTACTTGCGTAAATACTCAATCATTGCGTTAATACTCAATCATTGCGTTAAAACTCAATCAATGCGTTTATACTCTACCATTGTGTTCATACTTACATATGACGTTCATACTTGCGTTAATACTCAATTATTGCGTTAATACTCAATCATTGCGTTAATAGTCAATCATTGCGTTAATACTCAATCATTGCGTTAATACTCAATCATTGCGTTAAAACTCAATCAATGCGTTTATACTCTACCATTGTGTTCATACTTACGTGAATACCCACTCATAAACGACTATTAAAGTATATTAACATACTCAATCATTGCGTTAAAACTCAATAATTGCGTTAATACTCAATCATTGCGTTAATACTCAATCACTGCGTTAATACTCAATCATTGCGTTAAAACTCAATCATTGCGTTAATACTCAATCATTGCGTTAATACTCAATCATTGCGTTAAAACTCAATCATTGCGTTTATACTCAATCATTGTGTTCATACTTACATATGACGTTCATAATTGCGTTAATACTCAATTATTGCGTAAATACTCAATCATTGCGTTAATACTCAATCATTGCGTTAAAACTCAATACTCAATCATTGTGTTAATACTCAATCATTGCGTTTATACTCAATCATTGCGTTAATACTCAATCATTGCGTGAATACCCAATCATAAACGACTATTAAAGTCTATTAACATACTCAATCATTGCGTTAAAACTCAATAATTGCGTTAATACTCAATCATTGCGTTTATACTCAATCATTGTGTTCATACTTACAAATGACGTTCATACTTGCGTTAATACTCAATTATTGCGTTAATACTCAATCATTGCGTTTCTACTCAATCATTGCGTTAATACTCAGTCATTGCGTAAAAACTCAATCATTGCGTTAAAACTCAATACTCAATCATTGCGTTAATACTCAATCATTGTGTTAATACTCAATCATTGCGTTAAAACTCAATCATTGCGTTTATACTCAATCATTGCGTTAATACTCAATCATTGCGTTAAAACTCAATCATTGCGTTTATACTCAATCATTGTGTTCATACTTACATATGACGTTCATACTTGCGTTAATACTCAATTATTGCGTTAATACTCAATCATTGCGTTTATACTCAATCATTGCGTTAATACTCAGTCATTGCGTAAAAACTCAATCATTGCGTTAAAACTCAATACTCAATCATTGCGTTAATACATACTCAATCATTGTGTTAATACTCAATCATTGCGTTAAAACTCAATCATTGCGTTTATACTCAATCATTGCGTTAATACTCAATCATTGCGTTAAAACTCAATCATTGCGTTTATACTCAATCATTGTGTTCATACTTACATATGACGTTCATACTTGCGTTAATACTCAATCATTGCGTTAATACTCAATCATTGCGTTAAAACTCAATCATTGCGTTTATACTCAATCATTGTGTTCATACTTACATATGACGTTCATGCTTGCGTTAATACTCAATTATTGCGTTAATACTCAATCATTGCGTTTATACTCAATCATTGCGTTAATACTCAGTCATTGCGTAAAAACTCAATCATTGCGTTAAAACTCAATACTCAATCATTGCGTTAATACTCAATCATTGCGTTAATACTCAATCATTGCGTTAAAACTCAATCATTGCGTTTATACTCAATCATTGCGTTAATACTCAATCATTGCGTTAAAACTCAATCATTGCGTTTATACTCAATCATTGTGTTCATACTTACATATGACGTTCATACTTGCGTTAATACTCAATTATTGCGTTAATACTCAATCATTGTGTTCATACTTACATATGACGTTCATACTTGCGTTAATACTCAATTATTGCGTTAATACTCAATCATTGCGTTAAAACTCAATCATTGCGTTAATACTCAATCATTGCGTTAATACTCAATCATTGCGTTAAAACTCAATCATTGCGTTTATACTCAATCATTGTGTTCATACTTACATATGACGTTCATACTTGCGTTAATACTCAATTATTGCGTAAATACTCAATCATTGCGTTAATACTCAATCATTGCGTTAAAACTCAATACTCAATCATTGTGTTAATACTCAATCATTGCGTTTATACTCAATCATTGCGTTAATACTCAATCATTGCGTGAATACCCAATCATAAACGACTATTAAAGTCTATTAACATACTCAATCATTGCGTTAAAACTCAATAATTGCGTTAATACTCAATCATTGCGTTTATACTCAATCATTGTGTTCATACTTACAAATGACGTTCATACTTGCGTTAATACTCAATTATTGCGTTAATACTCAATCATTGCGTTTATACTCAATCATTGCGTTAATACTCAGTCATTGCGTAAAAACTCAATCATTGCGTTAAAACTCAATACTCAATCATTGCGTTAATACTCAATCATTGTGTTAATACTCAATCATTGCGTTAAAACTCAATCATTGCGTTTATACTCAATCATTGCGTTAATACTCAATCATTGCGTTAAAACTCAATCATTGCGTTTATACTCAATCATTGTGTTCAAGCTTACATATGACGTTCATACTTGCGTTAATACTCAATTATTGCGTTTATACTCAATCATTGCGTTTATACTCAATCATTGCGTTAATACTCAGTCATTGCGTAAAAACTCAATCATTGCGTTAAAACTCAATACTCAATCATTTCGTTAATACTCAATCATTGCGTTAATACTCAATCATTGCGTTAAAACTCAATCATTGCGTTAAAACTCAATACTCAATCATTGCGTTAATACTCAATCATTGCGTTAATACTCAATCATTGCGTTAAAACTCAATCATTGCGTTAATACTCAATCATTGCGTTAATACTCAATCATTGCGTTAAAACTCAATCATTGCGTTTATACTCAATCATTGTGTTCATACTTACATATGACGTTCATACTTGCGTTAATACTCAATTATTGCGTTAATACTCAATCATTGCGTTAAAACTCAATCATTGCGTTAATACTCAGTCATTGCGTAAAAACTCAATCATTGCGTTAAAACTCAATACTCAATCATTGCGTTAATACTCAATCATTGCGTTAATACTCAATCATTGCGTTAAAACTCAATAATTGCGTTAATACTCAATCATTGCGTTTATACTCAATCATTGTGTTCATACATACAAATGACGTTTATACTTGCGTTAATACTCAATTATTGCGTTAATACTCAATCATTGCGTTTCTACTCAATCATTGCGTTAATACTCAGTCATTGCGTAAAAACTCAATCATTGCGTTAAAACTCAATACTCAATCATTGCGTTAATACTCAATCATTGTGTTAATACTCAATCATTGCGTTAAAACTCAATCATTGCGTTTATACTCAATCATTGCGTTAATACTCAATCATTGCGTTAAAACTCAATCATTGCGTTTATACTCAATCATTGTGTTCATACTTACATATGACGTTCATACTTGCGTTAATACTCAATTATTGCGTTAATACTCAATCATTGCGTTTATACTCAATCATTGCGTTAATACTCAGTCATTGCGTAAAAACTCAATCATTGCGTTAAAACTCAATACTCAATCATTGCGTTAATACATACTCAATCATTGTGTTAATACTCAATCATTGCGTTATCATTGCGTTTATACTCAATCATTGCGTTAATACTCAATCATTGCGTTAAAACTCAATCATTGCGTTTATACTCAATCATTGTGTTCATACTTACATATGACGTTCATACTTGCGTTAATACTCAATCATTGCGTTAATACTCAATCATTGCGTTAAAACTCAATCATTGCGTTTATACTCAATCATTGTGTTCATACTTACATATGACGTTCATGCTTGCGTTAATACTCAATTATTGCGTTAATACTCAATCATTGCGTTTATACTCAATCATTGCGTTAATACTCAGTCATTGCGTAAAAACTCAATCATTGCGTTAAAACTCAATACTCAATCATTGCGTTAATACTCAATCATTGCGTTAATACTCAGTCATTGCGTAAAAACTCAATCATTGCGTTTATACTCAATCATTGCGTTAATACTCAATCATTGCGTTAATACTCAATCATTGCGTTAAAACTCAATTATTGCGTAAATACTCAATCATTGCGTTAATACTCAATCATTGCGTTAATACTCAATCATTGCGTTAAAACTCAATACTCAATCATTGTGTTAATACTCAATCATTGCGTTTATACTCAATCATTGCGTTAATACTCAATCATTGCGTTAATACTCAGTCATTATACTCAATCATTGTGTTCATACTTACATATGACGTTCATACTTGCGTTAATACTCAATTATTGCGTTAATACTCAATCATTGCGTTAAAACTCAATCATTGCGTTAATACTCAGTCATTATACTCAATCATTGTGTTCATACTTACATATGACGTTCATACTTGCGTTAATACTCAATTATTGCGTTAATACTCAATCATTGCGTTAAAACTCAATCATTGCGTTAATACTCAGTCATTGCGTAAAAACTCAATCATTGCGTTAAAACTCAATACTCAATCATTGCGTTAATACTCAATCATTGCGTTAATACTCAATCATTGCGTTAAAACTCAATCATTGCGTTAATACTCAATCATTGCGTTAATACTCAATCATTGCGTTAAAACTCAATCATTGCGTTAATACTCAATAATTGCGTTAATACTCAATTATTGCGTTAATACTTGCGTTTTAATAATTGCGTTTTACTCAATCATTGTGTTCATACTTGCGTGAATACCCAATCATAAACGACTATTAAAGTCTATTAACATACTCAATCATTGCGTTAAAACTCAATAATTGCGTTAATACTCAATCATTGCGTTAATGTTGTATTAATAAAATTGTGTTCATACTTAAAAATGACGTTCATACTTGCGTTAATACTCAATTATTGCGTTAATACTCAATCATTGCGTTTATACTCAATCATTGCGTTAATACTCAATCATTGCGTGAATACCCAATCATAAACGACTATTAAAGTCTATTAACATACTCAATCATTGCGTTAAAACTCAATACTCAATCATTGCGTTAATACTCAATCATTGTGTTAAAAATCATTGCGTTAATACTCAATCATTGCGTTAATACTCAATCATTGCGTTAAAACTCAATCATTGCGTTTATACTCAATCATTGTGTTCATACTTACATATGACGTTCATACTTGCGTTAATACTCAATTATTGCGTTAATACTCAATCATTGCGTTTATACTCAATCATTGCGTTAATACTCAGTCATTGCGTAAAAACTCAATCATTGCGTTAAAACTCAATACTCAATCATTGCGTTAATACTCAATCATTGCGTTAATACTCAATCATTGCGTTAAAACTAAATCATTGCGTTTATACTCAATCATTGCGTTAATACTCAATCATTGCGTTAAAACTCAATCATTGCGTTTATACTCAATCATTGTGTTCATACTTACATATGACGTTCATTCTTGCGTTAATACTCAATTATTGCGTTAATACTCAATCATTGCGTTAAAACTCAATCATTGCGTTAATACTCAATCATTGCGTTAATACTCAATCATTGCGTTAATACTCAATCATTGCGTTAAAACTCAATCATTGCGTTAATACTCAATCATTGCGTTAATACTCAATCATTGCGTTAAAACTCAATCATTGCGTTTATACTCAATCATTGTGTTCATACTTACATATGACGTTCATACTTGCGTTAATACTCAATTATTGCGTTAATACTCAATCATTGCGTTTATACTCAATCATTGCGTTAATACTCAGTCATTGCGTAAAAACTCAATCATTGCGTTAAAACTCAATACTCAATCATTGCGTTAATACTCAATCATTGCGTTAATACTCAATCATTGCGTTAAAACTCAATCATTGCGTTTATACTCAATCATTGCGTTAATACTCAATCATTGCGTTAAAACTCAATCATTGCGTTTATTCTCAATCATTGTGTTCATACTTACATATGACGTTCATACTTGCGTTAATACTCAATTATTGCGTTAATACTCAATCATTGCGTTAAAACTCAATCATTGCGTTAATACTCAATCATTGCGTTAATACTCAATCATTGCGTTAAAACTCAATCATTGCGTTTATACTCAATCATTGTGTTCATACTTACATATGACGTTCATACTTGCGTTAATACTCAATTATTGCGTAAATACTCAATCATTGCGTTAAAACTCAATCATTGCGTTAATACTCAGTCATTGCGTAAAAACTCAATCATTGCGTTAAAACTCAATACTCAATCATTGCGTTAATACTCAATCATTGCGTTAAAACTCAATCATTGCGTTAATACTCAATCATTGCGTTAATACTCAATCATTGCGTTAATACTCAATCATTGCGTTAAAACTCAATCATTGCGTTAATACTCAATAATTGCGTTAATACTCAATTATTGCGTTAATACTTGCGTTTTAATAATTGCGTTTTACTCAATCATTGTGTTCATACTTGCGTGAATACCCAATCATAAACGACTATTAAAGTCTATTAACATACTCAATCATTGCGTTAAAACTCAATAATTGCGTTAATACTCAATCATTGCGTTAATGTTGTATTAATAAAATTGTGTTCATACTTAAAAATGACGTTCATACTTGCGTTAATACTCAATTATTGCGTTAATACTCAATCATTGCGTTTATACTCAATCATTGCGTTAATACTCAATCATTGCGTAAAAACTCAATCATTGCGTTAAAACTCAATACTCAATCATTGTGTTAATACTCAATCATTGCGTTTATACTCAATCATTGCGTTAATACTCAATCATTGCGTGAATACCCAATCATAAACGACTATTAAAGTCTATTAACATACTCAATCATTGCGTTAAAACTCAATAATTGCGTTAATACTCAATCATTGCGTTTATACTCAATCATTGTGTTCATACTTACAAATGACGTTCATACTTGCGTTAATACTCAATTATTGCGTTAATACTCAATCATTGCGTTTATACTCAATCATTGCGTTAATACTCAGTCATTGCGTAAAAACTCAATCATTGCGTTAAAACTCAATACTCAATCATTGCGTTAATACTCAATCATTGTGTTAAAAATCATTGCGTTAATACTCAATCATTGCGTTAATACTCAATCATTGCGTTAAAACTCAATCATTGCGTTTATACTCAATCATTGTGTTCATACTTACATATGACGTTCATACTTGCGTTAATACTCAATTATTGCGTTAATACTCAATCATTGCGTTTATACTCAATCATTGCGTTAATACTCAGTCATTGCGTAAAAACTCAATCATTGCGTTAAAACTCAATACTCAATCATTGCGTTAATACTCAATCATTGCGTTAATACTCAATCATTGCGTTAAAACTAAATCATTGCGTTTATACTCAATCATTGCGTTAATACTCAATCATTGCGTTAAAACTCAATCATTGCGTTTATACTCAATCATTGTGTTCATACTTACATATGACGTTCATTCTTGCGTTAATACTCAATTATTGCGTTAATACTCAATCATTGCGTTAAAACTCAATCATTGCGTTAATACTCAATCATTGCGTTAATACTCAATCATTGCGTTAATACTCAATCATTGCGTTAAAACTCAATCATTGCGTTAATACTCAATCATTGCGTTAATACTCAATCATTGCGTTAAAACTCAATCATTGCGTTTATACTCAATCATTGTGTTCATACTTACATATGACGTTCATACTTGCGTTAATACTCAATTATTGCGTTAATACTCAATCATTGCGTTTATACTCAATCATTGCGTTAATACTCAGTCATTGCGTAAAAACTCAATCATTGCGTTAAAACTCAATACTCAATCATTGCGTTAATACTCAATCATTGCGTTAATACTCAATCATTGCGTTAAAACTCAATCATTGCGTTTATACTCAATCATTGCGTTAATACTCAATCATTGCGTTAAAACTCAATCATTGCGTTTATACTCAATCATTGTGTTCATACTTACATATGACGTTCATACTTGCGTTAATACTCAATTATTGCGTAAATACTCAATCATTGCGTTAAAACTCAATACTCAATCATTGTGTTAATACTCAATCATTGCGTTTATACTCAATCATTGCGTTAATACTCAATCATTGCGTGAATACCCAATCATAAACGACTATTAAAGTCTATTAACATACTCAATCATTGCGTTAAAACTCAATAATTGCGTTAATACTCAATCATTGCGTTTATACTCAATCATTGTGTTCATACTTACAAATGACGTTCATACTTGCGTTAATACTCAATTATTGCGTTAATACTCAATCATTGCGTTTATACTCAATCATTGCGTTAATACTCAGTCATTGCGTAAAAACTCAATCATTGCGTTAAAACTCAATACTCAATCATTGCGTTAATACTCAATCATTGTGTTAATACTCAATCATTGCGTTAAAACTCAATCATTGCGTTTATACTCAATCATTGCGTTAATACTCAATCATTGCGTTAAAACTCAATCATTGCGTTTATACTCAATCATTGTGTTCATACTTACATATGACGTTCATACTTGCGTTAATACTCAATTATTGCGTTAATACTCAATCATTGCGTTAATACTCAGTCATTGCGTAAAAACTCAATCATTGCGTTAAAACTCAATACTCAATCATTGCGTTAATACTCAATCATTGCGTTAATACTCAATCATTGCGTTAAAACTCAATCATTGCGTTAATACTCAATCATTGCGTTAATACTCAATCATTGCGTTAAAACTCAATCATTGCGTTAATACTCAATAATTGCGTTAATACTCAATTATTGCGTTAATACTTGTGCTTTACAAGTGAAGATATTGAGAGGACGCACCAAAAAGGAAAGAACTATTACTAAAAAGAAGAGCCCGCTTATTACTAACAAATTTTCAAAGGCAAAAAGGATTCGCACAGCTGTAACGAACTTCCTAGAAAGAGATGACAACAGTAAAATGTGTCCGGGAAAAAAAGATTATATGGTTAAAAACAAAATCAAGAAGCAGAAGAGATATATCGCTGACACCATGTTTAATCTTTATAAAAAGTTCCAAACAGAACCGGACTCAGTAAAAATTAGCTTAGCTACCTTTTGTAGATTGAGACCTTTTTGGATTGTGTCAAGAAAAATAACAGAACGAGACACATGCCTTTGTGTCGTCCATGAAAATGTTGATTTGCTGTTTAAGAAACTAAAATGCCTAAATATTATTTCTGATCAGAACTTACGGGAACTCTGCAAGACAATAGTTTGTAACATGAATAATGAAGCTTGTATGTTACGTAAATGTGAGATATGTAAGAACAGAGTACCGAAAATAAGAGAGTTTGACGATTGTACCGAAACTTCATACAAATTATGGACAGTTATAAAAGAAAAAAGATTAATACATGGCAAAGATAAAGAAATACGTAGAACTGTAAAGGCTGAATTGAATATAAAGAAAAAGGAATTGTTACTGAAGTTTCTTGAAGACTTGAATATGTTTTTGGTTCACCAATACTACATAACCCATCAATACAAGACTACTACCGCATTAAAGGCAAATCTTAAAGTAGGAGAAATTTTTATGCAAGTGGACTTTTCTGAAAATTATTGTTGCAAATATTCTAACGAAATTCAAGCTATTCATTTTGGAGCATCCAGACAGCAGATAAGTTTACATACCGGTGTCTATTACTACAAATGTCCAGATACTCAAGAGGTAAAATGCCAATCTTTTTGCACTTTCTCAGACTGTTTGCGTCACGATGCCAGTGCAGTTTTTGCTCATATGCAAAAAATTCTTGACCATATACGCACCTTACATTCTATGTACTCATTACACGTCTTGAGTGATGGGCCAACAGCTCAGTATAGAAATAAGAAGGCATTCTATTTGTTTACACAATACATAACCCAGCTGTATGGACTAAGAACTGTGACATGGAATTTTAGTGAGGCTGGGCATGGCAAGGGACCTATGGATGGCGTAGGAGCAGTTGTAAAGCGTACAGCAGATCGCATAGTTGCTCAAGGCAAGGATATTCCAGATATTGTTAGCTTGATGGAATCTGTGGAAACAAATGTAAACAACATTATAATGTTTGTCGTGAATGAAACACAGATAGACGCTGTAGAGCAATTATTGCCAGATCAAGGAAAAGGCATCCCTGGAACTATGAAGGTTCATCAGATTACATGGGACTTATCGCGCAGAAATAGAATTTTTTTACGAATCTTGACATGCCCTACTTGCAGCCCCGGAGAAGTTTGCTCTCATTATTCGTTCAGAAATGGTTTTTATGATTTTCCTAATAATCCACCTATTTTTGATAAGGAAAATGACGTAAATGTAGTTGAAGCTTATGCAAATATACTTGAAGACAATGTTAGGACATCTCAAGTTATTGAAGACACTAGTGGTTTAACTTTAGAAACAGATTCATCTGTAGTTCCGGAGTCTAAATCTAAAGAAGAACAATCTCGCCATGCTCATTCAGCAGCTCTTCTAAAGGAAGGAATGTGGGTAGTTACAAGATTTTTGTCAAAGAAAATGGAGCAGCATTTTGTTGGTCAAATAATTGGGTTCGAAGGCAAAGAACCAAGAGTAAAGTTCACGAAAAAGAAAAGAGCTATAAGCGAACATACTATATTTTGTTGGATAGAACCTGAGGATATATTTGCCGTTCCATTTAATGACGTTGTGGCTGTTTTGAGCGAACCTACACCGGGAAGGCGAGGTGAATTGTTATTTAATAATGTTGAATTTGAAAAACAAAGCAATATTCCCTAAAAACTGTTCCTATAATCTTAAGCTTTTTTTATCTTGGCAAAAGTTGTTGATTTTGTTTTTATTTTTTTGCTAACTAAGGATATTTTGTGATTGGAACAATAAAACTTTATCAAGACTGCAATAATTAAGATACCTATATGTAAGTGATTTTATATAAGTTAAAAAGTTCCTTTAAGTAAAAACTAAGTAAGTAATGATAATAAAGTTGATTTTGAGATAAAAGGTTGCATTTAATTTCTACAAAGAGTCACTTCCTTGTGTTATATCACAGCCATGGATTCATTTATTGTATGAAATGTCACTTCCATGGTAAATAAGTCACTGCCATGGAGGGTGATTTTTTTCAACCCCTTATATCTCCACAAATAGGGAGCTCCAAGCTCAGAGAATATTTTTCCAACGAAGAGAAAGGCATCAATTAGTAGATCCCTAAAAAAAATTAATCAAAAAGATGTTTTCATAATTTTGAATTTTTTTTTTGTAAAAAATGAGAATTACCCAATGACCGATTGTATATTTTGAATAAACTGTCGAGTCAGGTGCGCTTTATTCGAATATCAGAATAATTGACTTATTCCTTGTTTGCGATCGAATCCACTTTTTTGCAAAACCAAGATAATATTAATTTTGCTATTTTATAAAGATTGTTAATTTTGTTTTTTAATTAAAAATTAATAATCATTAGATTATTAATTTTGCTTTTTTATTTTTGTCTTTTTTTGTCCACCTTTTTTGATAGTATATAAAATTAATTCCGGTGAAAATATTGTTGTGCCTTGTGAGGATCTTAAGTGTGTGAAGGTTTATTTTGTTACAATCCAAAATCTAAGTCTGAAGAAATTAAGAAGCACTGGGGAAAAGAAACATCGGGGTAAGATTTATTATTTGTAATTTAGTGCAGCCTTAATTATCCAGCATGCGTACGGCAGAAACTGTAGGCACGCCACTGACAGGGTGGGACTGCTAAATTATTCCAATTAAAATAATGAAGTTCTTGCATCGTCACATTTAAGAAGGGGAATTTCTGTGAGGTGTTCTATGTTTTATTACTCATAAAGTTAAAAAAAAATACTGCTAAGTTAGGTGTTTTATTTTTGTAAGAATAATCAAAAGTTGTTGGTAAATTTTCTTGCAAATAAATGGAAATACGTACACTTTGTAATCTGGTTTCTAAGAAAATTATTAGTTCAAAAAACCCTTGAACTGAATTATGCAAATCATTTATTGAATTATAAAATGTGATAAGAAATTATGTAACAAATAAAATGTCTCCACGATTGTTAAGTTGCTAATATTGAGATGTGCCGGGAGTGGGTAGAGGATGCCAGATTTTTAGGCTCCACAAGAGTTCTAAATGGATGCCCAGATGGAAGGAGACTGTTAGGGGGGCCCAAGCTATGGTGGAAGGATAGAGTGAGGAGAGATGTCACACAGATTATCCTGGTGACAAGTTAAAGGATGGATGACTACAGTAATAATAATAATAATAATATTAGGATGATTTATTTGGTGAGCGCTGTTTTTGTGTGTATCACACCTCAAGAGCCCTCTGCGAGCTTGGTCGTCGCTGTAGAAAGCGCCAATTCTCAAGCAAGACCCAGTTCTTGTAAGGTTGGATGGACCTTTCAGTGACCGGTCTTTGGTAAAGGTTTATGAATTTTTCAACCCAGCGAAGAGCACATTCGAAATATAAATGGTATATTTTTGTGCTCCGCCGGGATCCGAATCCACAACCTTCCATTTACGAGTCCGAAGTGTTGCCACTACGGACTACGGACCGGTCCAAGTAGTAGACAGTAGACAGCAGTACTTCCTTTCTTACTCACTGCTAGACTTCTTCCCTCCACTACTGGATTTTCTGGTCTTTCCAACACTTCTTTTGTCCTCTTATAGCCAATAATCATATTTACAGTTATAATAACTAAATAGTTAGGTAATCAAACTTTTCGGAGACTACGCAAATATATATGTGAGAACTTACATCATTCTTTCATCAAGGTTCATCCTCAGTCGTCGTGCAGAGAGGGTCTCTCCTGAAAACCTTGACTACGTTGCCAACAAGAAGTTCTCCCATAATGGTTTGTGTAAGATCCGAAAACTTTAATTTTATTATAATAGTAAATATGTCACACAACCGTAACTTCAGTTTAACTAAATCTAAATCTAAGTTGCAAAGATATGTATCATTTGAGATTCATATTAAATGCATTCCCACAAGCAGACACGCATAATTCCGCGCTCACACATGCCGCATGTGGATCTACAATATAAAAACCCAATCTCAAATGAACATCAGCCCTGCAACTCTTGCCGACCTTCCCTGAAACAGGGGTGACATTGGCAAAGTGAACCATTTTTTACAGTATGGGTGGTCAGCCTCATACCAACCTATAAGTCAAGGAATCCCCTACAAAAAACATATTTCTAGGGAGGTCTTTCCAGGATCTGTTACCGTGGTTTGTGGGAGCTGGAGCTTCCAGATGTTTCGCTCATGTCTACCATGGGCTTCTTCAGCGTGAAAATGATCATTTCACTTTCACAAAAGTGATCTTCTGTGTGTGAACAAGTTGAAAATTAATGCAAGTAAGACGAAAGTACTGATTTTTGACAGAACGGATGAAAATGAAGAATGCACATTTATGTTGAATGGTACGAAAGTTGAAATTGTGGATGAATTTAGATACTTGGGAAGTATGTTCGAGAAGAATGGAAAGATGATAAGAGAACTTGAGAATAGGGTGTGTAAGGGAAAGCAAGTGGTCGGTGCAATAGGATGATGGATCTGAGAATGGCGGTACACAATGGCATATTGTTACCGACTTTGATGTATGGAAGTGAAGCATGAACAGTGAACGATAGCGAAATGAGTAAAGTATGTACGGTGGAAATAAAGCATTTGAGAAGCATGACAGGAAAAACTCTGAGGGATAGAGTTAGGAATGAATGGGTAAAAAAATAATGTAATTTGAAAGAGGATGTGAAAGTTAAGGTACAAAAGAATGTGATGAGATGGATTGGGCATGAGGAAAGAATGAATGATGATAGACTGACAAAGTATGTATACAAAGAAAGTGTGAAAGGAAAAAGAGGGAAGGGACGACCGAGAAAAGTATGGAGTGATCAGATTGAGGAGATTGTGAAAGAATGGGATATCCAAAGTGAGCGTAAAAGAAGAAAATGCATGAAAAAGGTGATGGATATGAATGAATTGAAAGAGGTATGTAAGGATAGGAAAAAATGGAGGCAGCTCTGCAGAGGCTCTGGCCACCCCTAGCGGAATGACGACAGAGTTACAGTTACAGTTACAGTACAGATCATTCTAGAGGGGCGCAGGCAGCGGGAAGACCCAGAGTAAGATGGCTCAACAAAGTAATGGAAGATTTTCGGAAGGAGTGTGGGACTAAAGGAGAAAGCATTGTCTGTGGTTTATCAACGAGGAAGGTTGTCGTTTCAGTGATAATGGTAATGAATGGCTTTAGTGGCCTTAAGAAAGTGAATAAGAAAAAACAACTCACCGCAACGCTCCAAATATTTGATTTTCCTGATGTATTTGTGAATCAAGAATCCAGGAACGAAAATGATGGCATAACCGAAGCAATTGAGACCCAGTCGGAATATCCAGGAATATTCCGTCTCATGAAAGTAGGCGCTCTGACCGGAGGCTGTCAGTATGCCTTGGAATGCATGAGAGAATATGTAGATTGTTCCGATACAAGATATAGTGAGCAAGCTGGAAGAAAAACATAGAATATTGAAAGTTAAAATTTAAAATGAAATGGAGTTTACATATTTATAGTTTGGGTTTTATGTTGTAAGTCCACATGTGGCATGTGTAAGCGCAAACTTATATGTGTCTGCTTGTGGGAATGCATGTAATACGCATCTTAAATGTAATATGTCTGCAACTTTGATAATAGATGGAGTCAACATAAAGACAAATGAATTGTGATGTCAAAAAGCCAGATTCAAATAGCTAATTATTCATTTTGGGAACAATGGAGTCGGAACATTCCAAATTGACTATAGCCATTGGCATACCAACACCAGCTCTGGTTTGATATTTGGTTAGCAACCCGGCAAGGTGACCTCACAATGTTCCCCACAGTTTTAGTTGTTCCCAACTCCAAGCCAATACGCCATTTATTCTTGTACAATTACTACAATATTGAGTGAAAAACTGAGTTTTGATAACTTATAGGTTGATAAGGGTTGACCAGCCATATTGTAAAATATACTCTCAATAACTCCCCTGTCTTTGGGAAAAGCAGCATGAGTTCAAGCGCATGTTCATCTGTAGTTAAGATTTTTCTTTTGTACCACAGAACACAAACAGCATATGTAAGCGCTAACATACACGTGCCAGCTCGTGAATGTTCATGAATTGTTAACCTCAATTTTCAATACAATTCTGCACGTAGGATTATACATAAAGTAGATTTAAATAGAGAGACCGTACCAAATTATAACTTCTGGAACGTTGTGCGACATTGTTCTATGTGGATTTTCTTAAAGAAATAAACATAAAAGATGTATACTCGTCATTGAATAACTTAGATATTAAGTACAGCGTTTTGCTTTTGTGCAATAATTGTAAATAAATAAGGACACAATTTTCTAATTCATTTCTGCCGTATTTGAAATGTCAGAGCTTGGTTCTGTATGAAGGTGGACTGACTTAAAAAAATTATGGCACTAAGAAAATTCAAATTCCTCACTTTTACTCAAAAAAATATATTTGGGAAAATACATTTTCTTCGTGTATTTCAAAATAAATATTTTTCGTCAAAATTGTACAATTTTTTAAGCAGTTCAAAATTTGACGTATTTTTGTACGTTTGTTAAGCAATTTTTGTGAACTTAACAAAATAAATATGTTTCCAAAATTTTACTTGCACTTAGGGAATTTGTTAATGCGAGCAGCATTTTGCTCATTGTCAGGACAGTTTCATAACGCTGTGTTTAATTTTGACAGATGTGAGAAAAGTGTTCTTCTTTTATTGAATTTTCACGAAAGCCTATTCTTTTCTTACGCACCAATGTTAAAAAATTAAATAAGCGATTTCTGATTTTTAATTCTTATACAATCTCTAATCCATATTATTTACAAAACTGAAACTTCATATAATGGACTGTGCGCAAATTCTAAAACACGATTTTCTCGGCAAGCAAATGTTTTGACTAGGGTTAGTATTTAGTAATCAATAAGAAAATATTTGTTTGCCTTTCCCTAATAACCCGGCTGAGTGATGTCATAATTTGATTGCCTAAGAAGTTTGTGGCGAGTCATCCAAATGAAGTTAAAACAAGGTTTGCAATTATTTCTTCTCTTGCCAAGCAGAATCTTACAGGTCTAGGTGTCTTTCTGAGAAGCCATTAAAAAATAGTTACCATTTCCCTAGCTACCCGGCTGGGTGCCGCCAATATTTTTTGTCTGTCCATTTTAGCAATAGCATAAAGAAACAAAAAACAAGATGGTTAATATTTTATAGGATAATTTATTTCTTTAAAAAAATATGTTACAGAAAAATCTCATTTAATAAATAAAACATAATGCAAGTTTATATAATGAAGTAAGTACAATATCACAGCTTACAAAATTATAATTAAAAATAGTTTTTACTAAATAACTATTGCTCGAAACACTTGAGGATCAACAACACACAGAAAATAAATTAAAATATTATAGAACATCTTATGTTGGTGTATGTACTGATTGTTTACACGTAAACAATGCCGTTTACAGAGTGATTTACTGTAAAATGTTAACAAGAAAACTTAACTAATGTATTTACTAACAAGGAATTCTCATTTTAAGTGTTTGCAAATACAGCCTCATATTTAAAATATTAAATTACGCTAATAACTATTTCAATGGAGTCGGAAAATTCTGAATTTCCCTCTGAAATTTGTTTCCTATTTTTTTCTTTCTTTTGTTCTGACTCCATTGCATAAACTAATCTAATCTAAGTAGCAAAGATATGTTACATTGGAGATTCTACATGCATTCCCACAACCAGATACGTACAAGTTCGCGCTTGCGCATGCCTCATGTGAATCTACAACATAAAAACCAAATCTCAAATGGACATACACCCTGCAACTCTTGCCGTCCTTCCCTGAAACAGTTGTGACATTGGCAAAGTGAACCATTTTTACAGCATGGGTGGTCAGCCGCATACCAACCTATAAACAAACCTACAAGTCAATAAACAAAATACAAAAATATATTTTACTTGATAAGAGCTTTGTAGTGCTCATTCTGTCTCTAGATAAATTATATTAAAATGGTCTCTTTTCTTTGGCACATCCCCCTTTCCAATACATTGTCGAATTTGAAAAAGAATGTGATGAAAACAATTCAAAAATATGTTTCCCCTGATTTTAGGGAAATTTGAATGGATCCATAAATCTTCTGTTTTTTTCTAACAGTTGACAAATAACTTCTTGAAAGATCTTTTTAACATCTTTTAATTTCATTACTAGGATTTAGGAGGCATCTTACTCCTATGAATTACATATAATTTATCTTAAATTACTTCAATAAATACATATTGATATTTTTTATACCTTCATTTTACTCATCTACAAAATCATTGAGTCGTATTGAACCAAAAATGACAATCTAGGGGTTTTTAAAAAAAAAAAAAATATACAGAAACACAGAAAATGTAATTTTCTGGGATTCTGTATCTTTATCTTTAGATCACCACCTTAGGTTTTATATTCCTCAATAATGTATATTACATTAATTAGACTTTTTAACAATTTCAAAAGATTTCATTTGTTGTAATCACTTTACAACACTCATTCTACTTCTAGGTATCTTTTAAAGTTGCCAGAAGAAACTATCCGTTTATGTAAAAAGGCAACTGCCTTCAGAAGATGATTAAGGCTCCTTCTTTAGTAAGTATTTGTTTATTAATCTAAATATCTCAAGGTTTAGAGAATGCTTACAACCTAGCCAGGTAATTTTATATTGTTTGTATAAGTTCTAGAAATTTTAATCAACTTGATTTGTGAATGTTACAATCAGAAATTAATAAAAAGGAAACCGTCTGATAGAAATAAAATTTATCTTTTGTTTGATTGGAATACATTGCATGACAAAAATACATTAACGTAATTGTACTTCTAGCGTAATGGAGATAACACTTTTTATTATCAAAATAACAATTGTTAGATTTTGTAGGGTTTGTGTTTGTGTATTCACACAGTGAAAATTAATTTTATTTAATTTTTTTTTTTTTTTTTCCATAACGTAGTTTTATTTTCACAATAATATTTTCTACCTCAAGCACTTTCGACCTTCAATACTCAGGTCATTATCAAGTCACTATCTTGATAATGACCTGAGTATTGAAGGTCGAAAGTGCTTGAGGTAGAAAATATTATTGTGAAAATAAAATTACGTTTTAGAAAAAAAAAATTTTTTTTTACAATTGTTGTATAATAATGCTGGGATTCCTTTGTAAATTCACAACATCATGATTGTGCTATTTTAAATATAACATATTTAATTATGTTTAATGTAACACTGGATAAAAAAATTAACAAGTTATAAATTATTGGAATAAATAACTTAAGTTATGATAAAACATCTAAGTTAGTAACAATTCAACAAATATGTGATAAAAATTATACATTTTATGTAAACAGCATATTCAAATATCCTTCGAGTGGATGACAACACAGCTTGTCACCCAAAGTAAAGTAAAAAAATGGTTTGAGGTAATCGGGGAGTTTTTTTTTTCATTTTACAGCATTTTGAAATATGCATGCAATGACAGTCAAAGACATATTTGGTAGTATAGTAAATAGTACTTTGGCGTCTTTTCAATCCACTTACATAATATTGTACTGAAGTATAACTGTATGTTCTGTCCCTAGTGTAATATTACTTTTTTATAGATTATTTAAATCTGCCGGGACAATGGTGGTCAGATTAAAAACTAATGTCATTACCAGCCATTCAAGTGCCTAGCAACGGGGTCAATAAACGTTACACTCTTTTTCACAATTTAAATGTATGTACCTAGTAAGAGGTGAATGGATAAAATAAAGTTACCAACATAAAAAAAAATGTATTATTTTCGTTTTTACACAATGAACATCTTTTAAAATATGCGATGATATCAGCTAAAACATATTTGTTCATTTCCGTACCAATTTAAGCAAAGGAATAATTTATTTTTATTAATTTTAATGTGTTACGTAAACAAACTAATAATGTATGTTTGATATCACCTCAACGAAGTTACACACAATTCTATTAAAATAATTTTCATTTCTAATAATGTAAAGCACATTATATTAACGTATATTTAATATTTTAATTAGTGCCTTGTCATGACAAATTCGTTAAAACATATAAAACTTCATACTAATGTCAAAATTATTATAATATCAATAAATTAGCTGCGGAAAAATTGATTTTCATCGATGGATTTATAAAAAAAATTACCTAGTATTTATTTGCAACATTTTTGCTTGTATGACTTGTTACCGAAGCATTTTTCTGAAGTCCTCCAGCTCTCTTATGCTTGTGGATAACCTGCAAAGGTTTAATTTGAATCAGTGTAAATTTTAGATGGGTAAGAAACCTGGACAATGACGGAGCGTGACATATGCTCTCTTAATATCTTTGAAAGGAAAATTCTTCGCCGTATTTATGGCTTAATAAAAGACAGGCGCAACACACTATGACACACTACAAAGCTAACAGCCCTGCTACAAAGGATCAGGACATCAACGGCCACATTACCAACACCTCTGCAGCACAACAAAAAGTATCGTAGACCCCTAGTCTCTAAAATCTAGGGAGTCTCCAGCACAGGATTCCTTAAAAAAAGGCATGGAGAAGCAGATACAATTCTGAATTGCAAAAAAACGTTACAAGACCTGGGCTGAAAGTCTCATCCCCACGATAATTCTTACATACCGAATATCGGTAATATTTGTATGAAGACTAATCAGCTGTTCACTTGCGGCCATCTTGGATTGACAGGTCTTCATACAAATATTACCGATATTCGGTAGGTAAGAATTACCGTGGTGATGAGACTTCCATCCCTGGTCCGGTTAATAAAAGGCAGCAAACTGCATTGGCTTGATTACATCCTTGAATAGACCTCCAGATCCTTGAAAAGATAGTTGTAATGACAGACCTAGAGGTGCACAGTACAGTTGGAAGACTAAGCAGTGATGGCAGATTGTTGTGCGTTAGGAATGTGAAACAAGAGGAGAAAGCGTTGACTGTGGTTTATCAAGGAGGCCAAGACTTTCCCCAGGTTGTCATACCAGCTGTAACAAAAGGATTGAATAGGTATGTAGGGAAAATAAAGTATATGGGGAAATTTTGAATATGGAATAGAAAAACAAAAGGTGATAGACAAGAAAAAAGAGATTGGCTCGCCCGACTACAGGCACAGGCTGATGAATTTTGTTGTTATATATTGTTGTGTCCTGTTGTTATTGTGATTTTTTCTTGTCTGTCATCTTTTGTTTATCTATTCCATATTCAAAATTTCCCCATTTTCTTTATTTTCCCTACATACCTATTAAATCCTTTCCTCACACGGCGAATTAGCTGTGTTTAACAGTCCATACAGCGCTATATAGGAGAACATATAAAAATGATCTTACCTTCCAAACGCATTGAAGAGTGCAATAATTTCATTTCTGTCTAGTTGAAATTGATTTTTGTGCCTTACGGGTAATTTCCCACTTATGGGATCAATCCCGTCGAATTTCCCGGAGAAAAGTATTTTTAACGCTGTTCCCAAACCGTGCACCTAAAAATAGATAAAAACAAATGTTAGCTAATTTGTGTTTTAGATGGTGTTGTTTCAAAAGGAATGCATTTGATAGCGTAATTTCTATGTTAATGTACATTTTATACAATCATAGAGAAGGAACGAGAAAGTTACGGTCCGTAGTGCATTGATTAGCGCTTCAGACTCCTAAATATAGGCACGTAATTTCCACAAGTTCATTTTTTGTGTGGTCAAATAAAATGGGCAACAAAACAAATAATCAGTTGAGAACCACTGCCTTAAATAAATTATTGGGCTTTAATTATTGATGTCGTCCCGGGCCGTATGTTGGACAGGCCTGGTTAGCTCAACAAATATAACATAATTCATACAAAAAAAATTGGCATAAGCAAAATTACATGTGCAAAATGTCAAATCAGTTTTAAGGTCGATCACTGAAATTTTAGCTATCCTCGGCGATCGACCTTAAAACCTCCCGCGATCGACCGTATGGGCACCTCTGATCTAGAGACACAGAGACACTCACACAAGTAAAAACACACAGACACACATTCGTAACATTATAATTACCTGCAGCTTTCCCCACAGCTTGCACTTGTCACATCCTACGCAGTCCATGATCCTGGAGATGTTCCTGAAGTGCTGCTTGAACTCGTCCTTCAGCTTCACTGCCAGGTCGCCTCCCGTGAACATGGTGCTCTCATTGAAATGGTCGGGGAATGAGCTGAAAATTTACAACAGTTCAACAAATTAGAGGAACGTTTGATATTGCTCTTCTGCGTCTTGACCATGGTCCATTGCCTTCTCTTCTTGCTTGGGTTTTGTTATATTAATATGCATAGCTTCTTTGGAGCTCTGATACTCAATGATTGAATTTGTATTTTTGATGTCTATTTATGGGTCTAGGAGGACTTAAGAAAACACTGTTTTCAAAGAGACACGGAGCCCTTGAGATGGTCTGTGATCATTAAACGGCGCCACCGGAAATAAATCATCCATCATCATCATCATCATTTAGAATATTCGAGAAAGCACTCACACAATTTTGAACAAATGCACAATCATTAAGCTACTAACAACTAAGGCACTAGCACAGACACACAAGTAAGTACACCTTCGCAACATTATCAAGCATCTTGGACCGGTCCGTAGTCCAGTGGCAACACTTCGGACTCGTAAATGGAAGGTTGTGGATTCGGATCCCAGCGGAGCACAAAAATATACCATTTATATTTCGAATGTGCTCTTCGCGGAGTTGAAAAATTCATAAACCTTTACCAATGACCGGTAACTGAAAGGTCCATCCAACCTTACAACAACTGGGTCTTGCTTGAGAATTGGCGCTTTCTACAGTGACGACCAAGCTCGCAGAGGGCTCTTGAGGTGTGATACACACAAAAACAGCGCTCACCAAATAAATCATCCTATTATTATTATTATCTGAAACCAGCGTAAAAGCCTTAACACCTTTGTGTTACAGTGATATTGCATTTGAGTGTGCATTTTTTATCTTTATTTTTTGTTTTTTTTTTCAATCTGTAATTGGAAATTTTACTGGTCTTTTCAATTGTCGATCTAACTTTGTAATTTTCCCTGTAACTGTTTATTTTAGAATTCAGAATTACTATGAAGAACTCCAAATCTGTGGGTGTATTTCACATAGCACTCAAGACGCACCTTTTTAGAAAGTCTTATCCATGATCGGAGAGGGCACTTGAGGTGTGATACACACAAAAACGGCGCTCTCTTATCATTCATAATTTAAAATAAATTAGCCTGATATAATAATAACAATAACAAAAATATTAATTTGTGTTTTCTGTTGACTCACTATACAACATTGAGGAGATTTTTGACACCGGCTCTCAGTTCAGCATCATCCGCATCATTCCCGGTGAAGTACTCCATTCTCTCTAAGTAAGGACCGGCCTTAGCCAAGGCTCGCATCTCCAGCATATAAATGAAGTACAGGTTCTTCAGCCAGTAGGGACCTTCTCCGTTGGTCTGCGATGGGTCAAACCTCCTCTGGAACTCCTCCAAGTTTGGACCCCATTCACCTTGAGGACTCACTGAGAAGTCCATTCCATGTTTTTCTAGAACAAACAACACAAAAAAACTGTTACGATTCTTTATTTCTCTTGTGAAGGGTGAGTAAACTTTGCCGGCATTTATTTTGGGTTAGAAATAAACACCAAAACGGGGAATCATTTCTAAAACCTTCGGTGGGGATCGAACCCTTGCTGTCGGCATGGAATGCAAACATTCTTCCGACTGGACTTTTTACGAGCTTGGTTATCGCTACAAAGTGCAAATTCTCAAGCAGGACCCATTTACTATAAGACTGAATGGACCTTTGGTGAACGGTCTTTGGTAAAGGTAGGTATATGAATTTTTCAACCCAGCGAAGAGCATATTTGAAAATATAAATGGTATATTTTTTGTGCTCCGGCGTGATTCAAATCCACCACCCTCCATTTACGATTCCGAAGCGTTACCACTAGACTACGGACCGGTCTTCAAGGAAATCGGAAATCAGCAGCACTATCAAGGCAAAATTTTTGTTGAGAAATACGCAATGTACGTAATTAATTTCTTTGTCAAAGATTTTCAAATAAAAATGTGTTAGAATAGAATATATTTAGCATACAATAATACTGTGTAACCATCATGAGTATTTTTGCTTCAGATAGCATGTACCTACGCACTCAGTTTGATAATAAAACAGCTGTCCATACAATGTTCACACAAAGAAAGCTGTATAATTATTATTAGTAATTTTCGCAAAAAAAAAACAAAAGCTTATCATAATCATTACGTACAGTTCTTGCATTTGAAACAAGGTTTTAGATAATGAAAAAACCTGTTGCAAAGAAAAAACACTAATTGCAGTGTGATAATAATTGTTACACCCACATGCAATGAAAGCCTGTCAAACAAGGCTATGCATGTAATCGCTTTTTTCCATTACTGAAATAAATTATAATATTGGTAATTAAGATTAAGGTTATAAATACTATCGGTGTTATTCACACACGGCAGATTCATGGCTCAGCCGCCACCTAATGTGAATTTTCCATACAAAAAACGATGATGCATGGATGGGCTATGAATCAAACGTGCTGTGAGTAACCCTGTATGAAATCTACTCAAGAATATGTTCATGAATTTTTAAGACAGATCTCCCAAAAAAATATATTGTCCGGTCGATAGCTCAGGTGGTAGAGTGCTTGCATTCCATGCCGAAAGCTCGGGTTCGAACCCCACCAAGGGTGTCAGAAATGATTTCCCATTTCGGTGTTTATTTCAAACCCCAAAATAAAATACCGGCAAGGTTTACTCAGCCTTCACAAGAAATGAGTACCAGCACTCTCAGGAGCTGGGAAACCACCACTTCAACTGAAGTGGTTGGCGTAAGGCCGGCCCCCTTACCTGTAAAAATAAATAGGTTCAACTCGCCACATGCGACCCCTTCGGGGATAACGCGGCAAGAAGTTACACTATATGTGTAGCTTAGTTGCGTTTGCGTTGCGAACAATTTTGTACGGCGCACTGAAATTCTTTGAGATATATGACCCTTGGGTCAATACACCACTGAGCGCATTTTTTTTTATTGTTTATAAGTTCCCTATAAGTCTACAAGCAAAAGGTTGTAAAGGGGCTTATTGAAAATTTATTAAATCATTTATTTTTTTATTGCAAATAAACAATTCACAAAACAAATCAATTGCAATTTTTAACAGAAACACAATTTGAATTCAATTTTTTTTTTAAAATCATTTGCAATAAACAATGGAAATTTCACTGCGTGATCCACCAAACCGTAAACAACATGATATTTTTTTGTATAATATGGTTAAACAAAAAAACACTAGGTCGGATTGTGGAAGAAATACGACAGTGTTAGAACGTTGAATAATCCTAAAACTTTCTTGCGGCAGCAAGCGAAAAGTGAGAGAGAGCTTGCAATTGTGGCTCCATTTCAATTATTCTGTGAATTCACTATGATGAAAAGAGATGTTAACATAAGTCATATGAAATCAAAGGTGCCAATCAAGGTTACTTCAAAATGAGATAAATATATTGAAGCACAGAAAATGACACTTATTGTATTTTTTAGGGTTGGATTTATTTTTTGACACTTATTGTGTTGTGTATCTCATTTTTGAGAAAAACCCTAGATTCCTGCCTTTAATTCTAAACGAATTAAAGCTGTTTTAACAAACAAGTTTATGCCGGTAGGATAGTTAACGTGGGAGGAGAACAAACATTTAAGTATTATAGATTGGATAAAAATTTGAAATGCAATACTGTTTTAACATGTGGGCGGTAAACTCAAATAGCTGATAAGGTAGAATGGTTATAGTTTTAGGGTGTCGCTCACCTGATAAGAGATATTTGGAGCACAGATGTATGTTGATGCTGGAGTGCAGGCCTGAGATCACCCGGTAGAAGACGCGCTTCTCCAGGCACATGTTGTTCAGGTCTGTGCTGTCTATGTACGGGAAGATGCTCTTCTTGGGTCTGGAGAAGAAAATCATGCAAAATCAGTGACTTCATTTTATGTTAACTTCAAGTTAACATTAATATCAGGATGTAGGAATAAATCAGTAACTTCATTTTGTATTAACTTCAAGTTAACATTATTATCAGGATGTAGGAATAGCTTTCTTCCTGAGGTGTGAATAGAAAGCGACATCAATGAGCTGCTTCAGATCCTGGAAGTATGAAGATCTTGGGATTTCTCTAGTTCATGGATGACCTCTAGTTTGTCTTCCTTCAAAGACATTGCTAAGTCCGTAAAGTCCGTGGCTAAGTAAGTAAAGTACTATTTAAGAGTCTGTGCTGGAGTCACTTCATTTTTTTTTAATATTCAGGGCTTATGTTCATTTGAGATTGGGTTTTTATCTTGTAAGTCCACATGCGGCATGTGTAAGCACGAACTTATATGTGTCTGCTTGTGGGAATGCATGTAATATGAGTCTTAAATGTAATATATCTTTCCAACATAGATTGTAGGGATTTATGACACTCGCGGAGGCGCCACAGAGGTGTTGTGATTGGTTGAGTTGGATAAAAACACTGTAATGGATGGCAACTGATTTTTACATCAAGTATAACAAAGTTGTATCTTTGACACAGTTTTTGACTGATGATGACGAGTTGGTGATTTATTTATAGCGCCGTTTCGTGATGTAGTCACTCCAAGAGCGTTTGTGCAAATAATGCCAGAAATTTACTTGTTTTCAGTACGCTTTGGAACTTTCTATGGTCCTCTATCTCTCTCATATGATGAGACAGGTGGTTCCAGGCCAGAGGACCAGCAACCGTAAACACACACTCTCCAAGCACTGTGTTAACTCTTCTTATCGGCTCTTTAATACGTGACTTGGCTCTGGTTTCTGCCAAGCGTAATATGAGGCTTTTTTTGCTGAGGGCGACGGATTTGATTAAATCAGCGAGATATTTGGGTGTTTTTCTAAATAAAGCTTTGTGGACCATCGGGCATACCTTAAACTCAACGCTCCCTGGAACACGGAGTCAGTGAAGTTTCTGGAGAAAAGGAGTAATGTGATTGAAATTCAACTGACTGGCAATCATGCAAGCACATGCATTGATGAGCTTTTGTTTTCTGTTCAATTGTTCAGTTGGCCTACCTGCATTCACACGATCGAGGGGAATTTCTACTATGTTTTATACTCTGAGTATGTATCGAGAGCCTTTTGAGTGTGGTTTCCTTAGCATTCATATGTGACTTGATTATTGTCTTCCACTGTATGGAGCATTTGATATCAAACATTACCTGAAGCAGTTCTCCATGTAGATATTGTTCCAAATCCTATGTGCTGACACTCCTTTGTAGCCGGTGTACCTCTCAGGGTTCAGCAGCAGGTCCACATACTCTTCCCCTCCGTTGCCATCTGACATGACGCAGAAGTTATCCTGGGGGTATAACATAAATCTTGAGAAACAGATATATATTGTCGTTCACTTTAAAAAATGAAAGGCAAAAAACAGAAAATATCCCAATCGTAAGGGAAAAATACAAGATTAAGAAAAGGGGAAAAAAGCATAAAAAAGACCTGCATATACCTAGCTATGGAGTGATTTCAGATAAAGAAGAAAATGAGAACTTGAATACACTTTTTAGATGCTGGATAGTTGCTTTCCGGAATCTGTTGCCCTGATCTGTGGGAGCTGGAGCTTCCGGACGTTTTGCAAATGTCTACGATGGACTTCTTCAGCGTGAAAGTGAAATTGGAAGCTCTAGCTCCCATAGACCACGGCAACAGATCCCGGAAAGCAACTCTCTAGCATCATCAGCCAGCTGTGTAAGCCTAAAATTTAGTTTCTCAATTAAAATATTCTTACAAATTATACATTATCATATTTTTAGATAATTTGTGTTTTACATAATCTTTTCATACCTTTATCTCTCAATAAATTCAAGGTTTCAATAAAGTAAACTTTTAAAAACCTCGCTAACTGCTCTATTTCACTAACAATGTAATTTGAAATATTTAAAAATCTTCCATCTAAAAATTATCTGGACTTCATTATTCACAATTTGACTTATATTTTAAAGAAACTAGAGGTTTCTTAGTGGCTTTTAGATTTATTTGATTAAAGCCTTGAGAAATTATTTCCGAATAAAAGATAAGATCTGGTATGAACTTTTTTTTAAATACATGATAGATAGATAAAGTAATAATAGTGAAATTAATTTGAAAATAAAATGTAATAGCTATGCGATGTGTGCGTAAATAAAATATATTGTAACTGAATAAAAACATTACCTGTGCATCATCATAGGCTGACCATAAAGCAAAGTCCTTCTGGTTGGCATCGCTGATTGTAGTATTGATGAAGCTCAGTTTCTCATTATGGTCACCGCTACATCCAGGCCCCGTCTGCTTGGTGTACTGGAAAATAAAAACATTACTTAAGCACTTCATTTTATTTTACGGAAATTTATGAAACAGATAAATACAAATATCCTTTTGCCAGCAGAATGTTTTTAATAAAAAAAACTCAACATATAAAGGTGCCGGCATAATAAACGAAAGAGGGATTCTGTGGCGCTCAAATATGAGTGGCAATAAAGAGTGTTAAAAAGGGAAATCAAGTTCCTTGACTTATAGGTTGGTATGTGGCTGACCACCCATGCCGTAGAAAATGGTTCACTTTGCCAATGTCACCCCTGTTTCAGGGAGGGTCGGCAAGAGTTCCAGGGCTTTTGTTCATTTCAGATTGGGATTTTATATTGTAGGTTCACATGGGGCATGTGTTAGCGCAAAATTATGCATGTCCAATCTAATCTAATCTAAGTTGCAAAGGAATGTTACATTAGAGATTCACATTACATGCATTTTCACAACCAGACACGTACAAGTTCGCGCTTGCACATGCCGCATGTGAACATACAACATAAAAACCAAATCTCAAATGGGCATACACCCTGCAACTCTTGCCGTCCTTCCCTGAGACAGGGGTGACATGACGTGTCTGCTTGTGGGAATGCATTTAATATGAATCTCAAATGATACATATCTTTGCAACTTAGATTTAGATTTAGAAATGTAGCTGATTAATTGGGTTCGAGGCAAGAATGACAAGCACAAATGCCACACACAGATGAGGGCTCAAGCATCCTCATTCAAAAAGGACAAAAATATCACAAAATAATTGTCTTCTTATTTCAAATCTATTTATTTGGGGCTTCCCTATTGTCATGCAGAAGACAAACTGTGCTTCCATCTTTTGTGTGGGCAGATTGTTACACACTGATTGATAACTGTATCACTAAACCACACTACTTATATTGATTGAATTAATGATGATCTGATTACATCTGTAAGTTATTCAGCAGCCAGATTAGAGAGTCAAACCAGCAACTCTTTACTAAAGCAGCCATCGGGCCACATCCTCTAAGTCCGCTTTTCCATGGACCATGATGCTGAGCTATACACATATCGTCGCTGCACGTAAAATTTGACTTATGTGAAAAATTTACGAAAATGAGTTTAATACATGAATCTACTCAGTTTTTTCCGCTCTATCATCTAAAATAAGATTTATGTAAAATAAATGAATTTTTCACTAAATAAAAAACGAAGTATGTTTTTGTATCCAAAATCATGCCCGCAAATATGACCACAGAGTAAAGAATATGACCTATGTGGCGATTAGTCATATTTTAGCGTGCGCCATTTTGAATCTGCGGCGACATTACTCGAATTTTATACCTGCGTATCCACGGGTGGGAAGACAGCCTGACAAAGCCGTTTCCCTACATGTATGGATTTTATTTTCATGGGAATTAAATTATATTTAATCATTCCTTAAGTTTTTTTCCATTAAACTAGCTCGTATGTAAACAAATTGTCTTTTCGCTAGTGATGTGAAAAAAAAACATTAAAAATTTTCATACTTTACAATTTTTCATACTTTGGGCTGGAAGATTGTGAGAGAACGAATTCATAGACACCCCTTTTTTTCTTCCAATATGATAGCTAAGTACATAATAAAGCATAATAAGCAATAAAAAAAATGTGTCTTTTCGCTAGTGATGTGAAAAAAAAATCTTTCAAATTTTCATACTGTACAATTTTTCATACTTTGGGCTGGAAGATTGTGAGGGAACGAATTCATAGACACCCCTTTTTTTTCTTCTAATATGATAGCTAAGTATATAATGAAGCATAATAAGCAATAAAAAAATGTGTCTTTTCGCTAGTGATGTGAAAAAAAAAATCTTTCAAATTTTCATACTGTACAATTTTTAATACTTTGGGCTGGAAGATCGTGAGAGAACGAATTCATAGACACCCCTTTTTTTTCTTCCAATATGATAGCTAAGTACATAATCAAGCATAATAAGCAATAAAAAAAATGTGTCTTATCGCTAGTGATGTGAAAAAAAAAATCTTTCAAATTTTCATACTGTACAATTTTTCATACATTGGGCTGGAAGATTGTGAGAGAACGAATTCATAGACACCCCTTTTTTTTCTTCCAATATGATAGCTTAGTACATAATCAAGCATAATAAGCAAAAAAAAAAATGTGTATATTCGCTAGTGATGTGAAAAAAAAAACTTTCAAAATTTTCATACTTTACAATTTTTCATACTTTGGGCTGGAAGATTGTGAGAGAACGAATTCATAGACACCCCTTTTTTTCTTCTAATATGATAGCTAAGTATATAATGAAGCATAATTAGTAATAAAAAAATGTGTCTTTTCGCTAGTGATGTGAAAAAAAAAATCTTTCAAATTTTCATACTGTACAATTTTTCATACTTTGGGCTGGAAGATTGTGAGAGAACGAATTCATAAGCACCCCTTTTTTTCTTTCAATATGATAGCTAAGTACATAGTAAAGCATAATAAGCAATAAAAAAAATGTGTCTTTTCGCTAGTGATGTGAAAAAAAAACTTTAAAAATTTTCATACTTTACATGACAAATGACTAGTACCTATGAAATTTGACTTATGTGACGAGTTGCGTGCGCGCCACATCATGTAATATGATGTATGTGCACTTTTTTATTAATAGAAGGATAAGTTTTTACAAAATATTGCGAAAAGCACATTGAGGATATTTAAAATACTCAAATCTATCATCTTTGTGCTAAAATATTGGTAAAGAATTAAAATTAAAACATTAAAACAGTTTTTTCTTGTTTTCTCAAAACAAGGTATATGTCACATAAGTCAAATTTTACGTGCAGCGACGATATACTGCATGTATCCTGCCACCATTCCATTAGGGGTGGCCGGTACATCCGCAGATGCGTCTCTTTTTTTCTGTCCTTGACTGTAGGTTGGTATGTGGCTGACCACCCATACTGTAAAAAATGATTCACTTTGCCAATGTCACCCCTGCTTCAGGGAAGGTCGGCAAGAGTTGCAGGGCTTATGTTCATTTGAGATTGGGTTTTTTATATTGTAGGTCCACATGCGGCATGTGTAAGCGCGAAATTATGCGTGTCTGCTTGTGGGAATGCATTTAATATGAATCTCAAATGATACATATCTTTGCAGCTTAGATTTAGATTTAGATTAGCATATCTTTTTTACTCTCTTCAACATAAATCAATTTCCTCACACATACTCTTCTTTTATTCTCACTCTGCAGGTTCCACTCTTTCACAATCTCACCTATTTGATCTATCCATTCGTTCCTTGGTCTTCACGTTCCACGCTTTCCTTTGACATTTCCTCTGTACACTTTCTTCGTTACACTGTAACTGTAACTCTGTCGCCATTCCGCTAAGGGTGGCCAGATCCTCTGCAGAGCTGCCTCCTTTTCTTTCTATCCTCACATACCTCTTTCAATTCATTCATATCCATCACCTTTTTTGTGCATTTTCTTCTTTTACGCTTGCTTTGTATATCCCATTCTATCACAATTTCTTCAATCTGATCACTCCTTACTTTTCTCGGTCGTCCCTTACCTCTTTTTCTTTTCACACTTCCTCTGTACATATAGGTACTTTGTTACTCTATCATCATTCATTCTTTCCACGTGCCCAAACCTTCTCATCACATTCTTTTGTACCTTAACTTTCACATCCTCTTTTAGCTTACGTTCTTTCTTATATTCCACAATTCAATATATGAAAAGGAGATTGAACTTACCCTGGAGATGACGTCTTCCATGGGAAACAGCATGTTGTCATTGGACGTGGCCTTGATGCCTTCTGGGATGTCTCCTTCCTTGCAGGCCTCCACATTGCAGTGCTTCATGGCACATCTACTGTCATCTGCCCAGAATGGACACTCCTGATCACAACAAGACAACAATTATAATATTAATCATATTCAAATATCATCATAAAAAAATATTACTATTTGTAACTTTTTTCCGCGTTTCCCCTGACGGGATTGAATGTGGGGGGCTGGCCTGACAACCACTTCAGTTAAAGTGGGGGTTTCCCAGCTGCCGACGGGGCTGGTACTCATTTCTTGTGAAGGCTAAGTAAGCCTTGTCACTATTTTATTTTGGTTTTGGTTTTTAGTTTGGTTTTTGGTTCCTTGACTTATAGGTTGGTATGAGGCTGACCACCCATACTGTAAAAAATGGTTCACTTTGCCAATGTCACCCCTGTTTCAGGGAATGTCGGCAAGAGTTGCAGGGCTTATGTTCATTTGTGGTTTGGATTTTATTTGTAAGTACACATTCAGCATTTGTAAGCGCGAACTACACGTGTTTGTTTGTGGGCATACATCTGAGAGCTTTGAATGAATATATCCTTGCAACTTAGATTATAGATTATAGAATTCTGACACCCTTGCTGGAATTCGAACCCAAGCTCTCGGCATGGAATGCAAGCACTCTACCAACTGAGCTATCGACCGGACATGAAATTTTAAGTTTACCATTTTGATTCTTATGCTAAAATTAACCTGAAACAAATTGGGCCACCAAAAAGATGATTCTACCTAAATATGTTGAAGTAGTTTCATATGTGTTAGCCAATTTTAATGCTAATAGTTGTCTATTAAAATTACGTGGATAATTTGAGCCACTAATTTAGAAAGTGCCAACTTTGGCAGCAGCCCAAAAAAGTATGTCAAAGTATGACAACGGAGTTGTGAAATGAGGGTAACATATTGGGCTCACCTTTTTCAAATTGACTTTGTAGAATCTGAAGTAGTTTTTCGTCAGCAAGCTCTGGAGGCGGGGAAACACTTTTACATTGTTGAAGTGGTCCACCGTATCCACATTACAGCTGCAATCATCCAAACTGCCCTTCAACTGAAAAACAATAATAAGAAAAACAATTTTAATACGAATCAAAGTCAGCAATCTAGGAATATTGCCGAAAGTGAGCTAAATATATGGAAATGATAAGAAAAATATTTCCTGTGGTTCCATGTATTTTTCTCGTTTTCGAAAAAAAACCTAGATTGTCATCTTTGATTCTACGCGACACATAAATTAACGAATATGCTTTCAATTACAGATTGTACATTTTTGTAGTTTGTTTTGCGTAAATACAATGAAAATGTACCTGACAAAAGCACGGTTCGCTGTCTTTTAATTCAGTTCCGAAATAACCTCCGCATTCATAAATTAAACCAACAACTAACATGATTTTGAAAAAAAAACATCTGGTATTCATTTTAAAGGCTTTTCATTGAATAATACAGCGTAGTTTAATTTATTTTGTTAATTTATCATATATTTTGGGAACGTCAACAATTTAAACGTCAAGTCGGATTGACAGGTTTAGGGTGGCGAGCGCACGATACACTTTCCCCACAGCCGGTCTCGCACTGATTCAGAATGACTGAAATAAACGCAACAGAGATTTGGACCACGTCATTGTTCAATTTACTCACACAATGATAGATTATAAATACGTATGATTGTGTATTGTTGCGGTGGATGTAGGATGAAAGTTTTTATAAATACAGACCCATCGTTGGCGGTATTATTAATGTGCCGTTAGATGTGCACTCTTTGCCATTTAATAAAAATATTAACCACTCCTAGTAAACACAAAATTCCGAAAAACTGCTCTTAATTTTTTACAATGAGGTCCGAGAATTTTTTAATTTAGAACCTTTTTTCTCAGCGAGCAAACGTCAGTCTTGTATGTGACTGCCATCCTTAGCAAACAATAACAAACTATTTGTGTGCCTTTTCCATAGCATCTTGGCCGGGTGACGATGTCTATTTTCGCGCCCTTTAAACTAGGCTCAAAATCTAGGACAGAAATATTTGGATTACTTTCATATATAACAAATAACCTAAGGTGTTTTTTTTTAACAAAAAACGAAAATCTAGCTTTGAGTAACATCAATCAAGTATTCAAAATACAAGACTTTGGATTACACTTTGAATGCTTGTCCAGTAAATAATTATGCTTCAGATTGTAAACACATACATCATGTTTATCAGGAAGATTCAGGATTGCTCTTTCTTCTTTCTCAGTCCTCTCCCGGATGAAGACCTCCTCAAACTGCTGTATTCAGCAATCCCCGGCCTGTAAATCCCTAAATGTCATCCAGCCCCCTCAGTTGCGGTTTTCTTGCTCCCTTTTGCAAGCGAGTCACACAACATTGGTGACTGCTGTGCGTCTGTGGATCTCATTGTTGAGAATTCTATCCCTAAGGCTGATTACCAGCATCCTCCTTTCTGTGGCTCTTTGGTATGTCCTCAGTTTGTCAGGAATCAAGATTGCTTAATAATCATTCATCCACCTTTTGCTGTGTTCCTCACAGCTGCTTTTAATGCCTATATGATCTTCCTCTTTCTCTCCACAAGCTTCCAGGTTTGCAGATATCGCAAACCATTGAGCTGAAGAATTTCCAGCCGGCCCGCAGCTACTGAAAGATTGACACATTTGTTTGTTTGGGACAAGTAAATGAAAAGCATCATTCAGTTAATTTTTTATTCAGAATTACTAGAATACAAATACTCTTCCAACATGGTTAATTTAATTGTACTTGGTTTGACAGATTTTGCACAGGGGTGAATGTCTGTAAATGCACAACTAAGAATTCTTTACATAATATTTAACTGAATATTAAAATGACAACTTGTTCACCAATCACCCCTGATCTATACAATAATGTGCTATTCATCCAATTCCCATAAAAATAAAGCAAGTGGCAATGCAAGAGAGTGCCGTGTTAATTTTCTTTCACTGTTTTTATTTTTGCTTGCAGTGCTCCTATATAAAATAATTTTATACTTAATTTGGTTTTAAAATCTTGCTTTTAGTTGACAATGCTGGTACAAGATGTACACATTCCCAAAGTACCCAGTAAGTACTTTAAATTTATGTACTTGCATTGCGAGACTTTTTGACATGGCTGCAAAAATTGACCACCATAAGGAAACGATGAGATGAGAAAGAGTATGACAAGACAAGACCAAAGTGTATACACATTCACTCGTTTGAATCCGGTTATCTTAACGAATGCAAACAGCCAGCACGACAGCTTACCCCCTATTGAAAAATTTGCTCTTACTACAATAAAATAGAATGAAAACGGTGAATAAAATTTATTTTGAGCACTGCAATACTAAAGTGAATTTTATGTTAATTTGAAGTCTGATAAAATATGATTTCTTTACAGTTACGTTATGGATGAGGTTATTTTGGCACTTTGAACATATTTATGGTCTGGAATTGAACGCGAGTCTGAAAATAGTATCTCTATTTCCCGTTCACATGGGTCTGGTACTAACGCATTAGCAGGACGGTGTATGCGTGACCTTTAATACACACACACACACCAGTGAGCTTACTACTTTAATAGGTGTGTGTGGTAATTTTGCATAGGAAAAACATGGAGGCTCATGCACACACTCACCCACTAATGCATCAGCACTTGACCAGTCTGAAGCAGGCATTAGGTGTATAAATGTAAACTTTGTCACGGATTATAAGTGTCATTTCTATACTTAAGAATTAAACTTTACACTACCTTAAAAATAGCTCTAATAGTTTCCATAAGCTCTCAATTTAAATACAATTTCATATTTATTATCCATTCCAGAACCTCTCACAGCCCGCAACACTTCTTCCCTTCGTTTTCCTAAATCTTTAAACATGCACTTTTCAATTTCCATTGAAACATAATACAGCTTTACAGTGGTAGCACGGATTGTAATAAATGCAGTAGAACATGAACTCAACCGGCGCCATCTTGTAAGACATAAACAGATAGCTGTGATTTTTTTGCTTGTGGTTTTTCTTTTAAGCTTGGATAAAAAAACATTATGGACACATTTAAAGTCAGATCGGACCATTCCGTACGGGTAAAGGTTTTTGTAAGGTAGGCAACACCATGGTAAAAAATTAATGCATCCTTGAATTTTAGATTCAAATCCCATTTTTATAGATTACTTAAAATTCAAATGCAATTCCAATGTGTTATTTTAAAGACAATGGAAAAAATATTCATATCAAAATATATTAACCTTTACCAAGTGCATACTCCTTCTTTATCTTTATCAGAAGTGGTGCCATGGATGCTGTGTTATTTTTGAAGTTGTATTTAATTAAAAACTCAACATTTTTATCAGTTTGTAACCCTGAATATTTCAACAGCGCCCTAGCTCAAATTTCACCCATCTTTATTGAGATCCGTGTACCGCTGCCAGTAAGAAAGCACTTATACAAAATAAAGGCAGGCTAGTGTGCTTACAACTTTTATAACATTCAATAGACTAATCACACAACAAACACAAGAGCTAAATTACAATGCAGAAGACAAAAGGAATAAAAACAACATCTCTCTGAATCACAATTAATAAGTACACTAAAATATAGATCTTTACCTTGGGTATAAAGCTCACGTTTAAACTCAACTAAAGCGTTCATCAAAAGTAATATGGAAACTAAAACAGTGCCTCTAGTGAGCGTTAAGTTTCTTATTATTATAAGTAAAACGCTATGGTTTTTTTTTCAACGTAAGGTTTTACACTCAGGGTACTTGCATTAGTCATCTGATTTGGTAGAATTACATATTTGGTTTAAAAAATGAGGGGAAGGTGTTGTAATGTACACATAAGTAATAAGAAATTATACAATATAATCAAAGATCTCTGTTCATTTGTGGTTTATAAAGTTGGACATTATTTTTTTTTACAACAAAATATAAAAGTTTTAAAGGCACATTGCATTTCATTAATACAATTTATTTTATAAGGTAAATAAAAATATGAATTAATTGATTTGTGTGCGTGTATTACATTATTCATACATTAAATTGAATGGGTAACATATTTATAAGTAAAAAAAAAATATATAGGATTTCTCATTATGAAGTCTGCACATTCAAATTGGGGGAAAAATGTGACATCACTTGGCTGTAGTGTTAGGCATTTGTAATCGGTAAAAAAGTCTCTTAGGATCTTAATTTTGAATCTAACCTCCACCATCCTGGTGCTGCCATAGATACAAAATAAAGATTTGAGTCAGAGAGAATCGATCAAGTATTTAAAAAATAAATGAGACAAATATGTACAGAAATACAGAGACATTTTGTGTATTTCCTAGCCGTGTTTGGTGCCCATACAGCTCATTTATTCCATCTGTCATTGTAAGTCACTGGACATATATTTCACAATTCTGTAAAATAAAATAAAATTCCTGACAATTTATGAAATATTTCAGCGGAAATTTTATAGAACTCCATTTAAAAAAAAATGTATATAATAGCAATATGAGTAGAATTAAACAGTGCTTTTTTTCATATTGAAATGTTTTTAAAATCCCTTATCTGGATTTTTTTTAATATATACTACTGGCAACAATCTGGGTTGAGGGAATTTTTTGATGTGCGGACTCCATTATAGGGATAAATTGCACAAATCTGGCAAGACTTCACAGAACATTTAAGGCTGGCCGCATACACACGTTTTCTGTATTCAATTTCCTAATTTGTTTTCCGTGTTCGGACATCCGAATGCATGGAATCAGTAGAATGAAATGTGGAATTTATTCCGTTCGGAAAAAAAGCGAACGTGTGCGTCAGTTAATGCATTAGGAAATCGAATACGGAAAACGTGTGTATGCGGCCAGCCTAAATGCATGAATATTTAGGAAGTAACTTTGGCCTGGTCTAAAAAAACAAAACTGAAAAAAAATATTTATACCCATGAATGAGTTAAGATCAAAATAAAACTTTATTCTAGACAGATTTTTAATTCAGTATTTGACTTCCTAAATAAAATGAGGATTTTCCAGTTTAATCAATAAGATTGTGATAAGGTGGATTATTATTGTGATAACGAAGTAAAACAATATACACACTGGTTTAACGAGATAAAAATAAGATTTGCAATTTCAAATGATTATACAATAAAATATGAAATAAAAAATTCTGTGTCATTCGAAAGGTAACAACAAATCGTTAGCAATGGTATTTATTGCCCATGTATAAGTGCTAATAGGATAAAAAACAAATAAGGGCATAGTTTCTTGAAATTTGGTACCCTCTAACGAGTAATAGGTCTTTGCAAAGTTAATATTCTTTGAAACCCTAAAATTAAAAATAGAATTAGGACATAGTGAGATAGAGTAGATCCAGGAGGCGATTTTGGATAAATTGTGTCTCAACATTGATTACTGAAAGACTCAATGCCAATACTCAGCTGGAAGACCTCCCAAAAAATTTGAAAGATAGCTGGACGTCCTGGTCTCAAAGCCCACGAGTTGATACAAAATTTTCTTGTGAACCACAGATTAAAAGCTCTATGTCAAGAGAAAAATAAATTTCAAAAGAAAGAAATGTATTGGTTTTTGTATTGTTGCAATGAAAAGCTTCACTATCGTCGCGTACAGCATATCGTAAACACCATTTTCGGTGCTTAGTCGCTGTAAACAATTTGGAAAACATTGAATAAGACCAATGTATAAATTTTGAATACACAAAATTATAAAATATTAAAATAAACAAAGGTTCTCCAACAAAAACAAAGCAATAACAGATATCTCACATTAAAAAATATAATAATATTCACAAATAGGCGTTTTTCTCTCCGTCATATACATGTTTACAAACGCGTGACATTCTCGTACATTTGTTTTCTTTTCATACAAATCTAAATACATACTACTTTTTCTTAAAACTTTACATATTTTGTATTTTCCAAATAGTGTCCTTAAATATGTGGGTACTAAATAATGTACTTATTATTTATAGTACTGTCTATTCAATCATTATTTTACCCTAATTTTGTACTAGGTGAATTTTACTTACATTGGATAGGTTACTTAAATATTGTGTGTTTTTTGTTGTTGTAAATTGTACCCGACTCTTTGTATGTGGTTTACATTTGAATAGTACACAACTAAAGGCAGTGGATCTTGTATTTTTTTTCAAAACTGAAATATGTATAGAGACACAGAGAATGCACTTTTCTTCGTTTAGAAATATATTTGTACTATAATCTATAATCTATAATCTAAGTTGCAAAGATATATTCATTTAAAGCTCTCAGATGTATGCCCACAAACCAACAAGTGTAGTTCGCGCTTACAAATGCTGAATGTGTACTTACAAATAAAATCCAAACCTCAAATGAACATAAGCCCCACAACTTTTGCCGACCTTCCCTGAAACAGGGGTGACATTGGCAAAGTGAACCATTTTTTACAGTATGGGTGGTCAGCCTCATACCAACCTATAAGTCAAGGAATATGAATAATAAATTACATTTAAATATAAAAAAGAACAAAACCTTACAAAGAAATCTATACAAAAAAAGTCAAAAATTTCCTATGCAAAAAATGTAGCAAATGAATACACCAACATTAGAAATCAACATTGCAGATTAGCCGCCACTTCTTCCTGTCCTTGCATACTTCTTTCATTTCATCCAGAGTCATAACCTTTTTCATACAAGTCCTCCTTTTATTATGACTCTGGATATCCCATTCATTCGCTATTTCAGAGATTTGATCCTTCCATACTTTTCTCGGTCTTCCTCTACCACGACATCCATCTATTGTAGCAACATATACTTTCTTCGTCAATCTTTCATCACTCATTCTCTCCAAGTGCCCGAACCATCTTAACATACTTCTTTTAATCTTCACTTTCACACTTTCCCTTACACCACATTCTTCTCTTACAAAATCATTCCTCACCCTGTCACTTCGTTTTTTCCCAATCATACTTCTTAGATAGTCCATTTCTACTGTATGGACTTTACTAATTTCCCTTTCACTCACCGTCCAGGCTTCACTTCCATACATCAAGGTTGGCACTAGTATACCACCGTGCACCGCCAATCTAACATTTTTTGAGAGATTTTGGTTCCTGGCGATGCAAGCGGTCGCACCCAGTACACACCTGCCTTTCATTATTCTTCTTTCAAATTCACCGGCCATTCTTCCATCTTTTTCAAACTTACATCCCAAATATACAAACTCATTTACAACATCAACATTCATTCCATTAATTTTAAATTCATAATTCATATTTTCATCATCTCTTTTAAAAATCAAAACTTTCGTCTTTCTTGCATTCAACTTCAAATTATTACCTTTCAAAGCTTCGTTCAATCTAGAGAGCATCATTTGCAATTCCACTGCTGAATCAGATACAAGGACTGCATCATCCGCATACAGTAGAACGCTTACTTTGCTCTCTCCTATCATTAATCCACAATCATCAAGTCTAGCATCTCGAACACACTTGTCCATGACTATGTTAAATACAATTACAATTTTCGAAAAAAATCCTAGATCCCTGTCTTTGGTTTTATAGGACTCATTTATTAGAAATCAAAATTAAAGTTGACAAAAAAAAAATTAAATATACTTCACAAAGAAAAATAATGTCAATTTTGTATCAAAAATTTATTTGACTTATAGGTCAACATGAGGCTGATCTCTCATACTGTAAATATTGGATCACTTTTACCAACGTCACCCTTGTTTCACCACGGTAAGGTGGCAAAAGTTGCAGGGTTTATGTTCATTTGAAGTTTTTGTTTTGGTAAGGGACCTTTTCTTAAGGGGATTTTCGACCCCCCCCCCCTACAATCATCATATAGTCATTATCTAATGACCCCCCCCCCTCTTGCTGTAATAATGGATGAGCTTAATAATTAATAATGTTATATTACTTGCATACTATTTCATATATTTTGTAAAAATTGGTATTTACAAGAACGTCATCACTTCTGGTACTCGTACATCATTTACCATCATCAGCAGACCAGACCCCCCCCCCTAAATGCGAATGACGTAATATATGGACAGCCCCTAAGCACACATGCAACATGTGCAAACTTACACATGCTTGTGGGCGTGCATTAAATATGAATCTAAAATGTTTATATATATATCTTTGCAACATAGATTTAGGATTGAATATTTTTTTTGCAAGGAAAATTTTACAACTAAAAAATATTTATGAATAAAAAATAGGACAATTATTTTGAGATCACTGACGCTATTAACCCTACGATGTTCAGGCAACAATTTAGATCTTTTTTATTCAAACTTTTTCAAACAAAAAATGTATTTTCTCGAGGTACAAAAAGAAATAAAAATGAGCAGATTGCGTGTTAGATTTTTAGTATTGCGCAAAGCAAATGTAATCATTATTAAGCTCATTTTCTTGTTACAGATAAAATAATTTGAATGGGTTAAATATAAAGTATGACAATTTACATGCACGGTAGAAATACACATTCTTATCGATAACTTACAAATCAGTTAAATAATTACAGACTATGGGTGCGCTGTTTCAGTGTCAGCTTATGTGATTTTTAACTGAAAACAAGTCTAATCTGTACACTCATAAAATTTTCTTTCACCTAAGTATTAAATTTCACGTTAAACTCAATCATAGCGTTTACCAAAAATTGTACGGAAACTAAAACGGCTTCCAAATTAATAAAAACATTATTTCAGACTCAAAATACAATGCCGGCAAGATTTACTCAGCCTTCAAAAGAAATGAGAACCAGCTCCCTCGGGAGCTGGGATATACCCACTTCAAGTGAAGCGGTGCCAGATGCGGCACGGTTACTGCAGGTACCAAGCTGGAGGACTGCGGCCGAGGATAGAGACAGATGAAGGCTGAAGATAACAGAGGCCAACACTTGATATGGGCTGTAGAGCCATTGAACAGGAAGGTAGGCTCCTTACCTGAGAAAATAAATAAGTTCCGCACACCACATGCGACCCCTCCAACAGGGTAAGAAGTTGCAGTATATGCGCAGCTTAGTTGCATTGCATACTTTATTCTTAACGTTTTATTGGTGTTGTAACTAATGTCGAGCGGTGATCAAGAATGTACAAACTAAAACAGTAATTTTTGATGTACGTTTTAGTTTTCATACATTCTTAGTAAAATTATACAGTTGAGTTTAAAAGTAAAAAAAACATATACTTGAGTTAAGTTTCATTCAGTATAAAGTCACCAAGCTAAGTCTGAAACACCCGGTCCTAGACAAACTATGAGTGAGTTGTTTCAAATGACTAATCCTAAGGCTTACAATTAATATGGCTACGTCTCCTAGTCAACATCTCCTATCACCTAACACTACACAATAGTGTGGCTTCTTTCAAGTATATCCCACTGTAAATTGATTTTTCTCTCTCGCCGAATCACCGAAACTCTATTAATCGGCGACGGGCAAAATATAAAAATATTTTTTTCACTTTGTACCAAATTGGTGAACGGTAAAGTATTGTCTGTCGTTGCCGTATTGTTGAAGGTGATGCTCCGAGATTACGATGCCGTTTATTGTTCGGTAGCGAAGGCTCAGTTTCCATACAAAAAAATTGCAATGTTTCAATCCACTCGTTAGTGAGTCGTATAGAATCAAAGGTGGCAGCCCAGGTTTTTTTTTTAAATGTGATAAATGATATGGAATACACGATTTAACACATTTAATACATTTTTTCAATAAATCGTTTGCTGCCTTTGATTCTACATGACTTAAAAATTAAGTTTTTAAGATGGATTAATTACTTTGTTGATTGCAGAGGCATACACTTTGTGATCATTCATCTTAAAAGATAAAAAATAAAACGAGTTTATTTTTTAATACGGCGAGTATATTCAGATCCACGACTGGTTGAAGAGACAAATGCTTTGAAATTTGTAAACGTAGGGAAGTGTCACACTTGGCACTGTTACAAATGGGAGTGTTGAAGTTATGGCAGATTGAAGTGTGGCAAATTTGTATGGAAATTGTGGTTTCGCTACCCACAAGTCGATGGCGTGACATCACACCTCCGTTAATGGCAGTTTTGTGTTGACCAGAGGGATTGAACTCTATTTATATTTCACATTTTCTATGTACAAATGCAGAACATTTATATTTTTAGCGTATGCTGAATGCTCCACGGGCCCCCAACTGTTTTGGGCGCATCTTTCACTCGGGCCACTGCAAAATGCCACCTCATACAGATCACAAAATCGCAGAATAAAATTCACAGAATAACTTTTTAGTTGTACGGTTTATGTTCGTTTGAGGTTTGGATCTTATTCTGTAAGTACACATGCAGCATGTGTAAGCTCGAACTTACACATGTTTGTTTGCGTGCATGCATTTAATTTGAATATGTTTAACGGTTTTTGTATTAACGGTGTGAAAATTCATTATTAATTTTACAAATAACTATAAAAAACAAATTTTCTTTACGCTTGAAATATGGTTTCATTTTCTGTTATCTTTAATCTTTACAATAAAAGTGAAAATAAAACAGTGTTTCAAAAAAAAAGATTCCTTTGTAGTTTAAAATGAATCTTTAATTTTTACACTTATACGGTGCTATTCACACACAGCAAATCCAAGGCTCAACCGCCACACCTAACGTGAATTTTCCACACAAGAAATGATGATCCATGGATCAGCTACGGATCAAACGTGTTGATAATAACCCTGATAGATTAAACATACAAAGATGCATGTTTTATGAATTCGCTAAAACCTGATCCAATTCAAATCATTTTTGATCTGATAAATTGATGGAGTTTTTTTTACCTTCTCCCTCCCCAAATGCCATAGGGATCATCCCACAGTGGCCCGAGTGCAGATTGTTGCATTTAAAACTTTGATTCCTGCAATAATGAGATCTTTGAGACTTAAGCTTGTTATAGTATATATGTATAAAGCAATAGAGTAATAGGGTGTAACATTTAAACAATATTTCAAGTTTCAATATTCACATGTTTACAATCCTCGTCCCAAAAGCCTTTTCACTTTCAAATCACCGAATCTCCACAATATATTTCATTTCAATAATTTTTCATTCCCCATAATTCGAATTGAGCACCCCGTTTTACAAACATTCTCTTTATACAAAAAAAGCCAATGCCACTAAATAATGTAGCATGACATTTGAGGTTCACATATTGATGTCATATAGGATGAAGTGACAAACTCACAAAATGTAATATATATATATCAGGCATATTTATTTTAAATTACAAAATGATAAGAGAGCGCCGTTTTTGTCAGTCACACCTCAAGGGCCCTCTCCGATCACGGATAAGACTTTAAAAAAGATGTGTCTTGAGTGCTCCACGAAATACACCCACAGATTTGGAGTTCTTCACTCCGGGTGGCAGTCTGTTCCACTCCACCGGACCGGCAACAAATTTGTGCGCATCTGATAAAATTTTGGCTAAACCAAATTGATCGCACTATTGCCCGCAGATCTGAGTGTCTGCCTCCTCATACCCATCTCAACAGGTGAAATCATGTCAGTCAGATAAGGTGGAGCCAAGCCATTGATGGCTTTATATACCATCAGACAAACACGGTAGACCACCCTCTCCGGGAAGCGAAGCCAATCTAGTGTTTTTAACAGCGGAGTGATGTGAGCGAATTTGGGCATGCCGAATATGAGTCTTACTGCCGAATTCATAACAGATTGAAAGCAGTTGAACTGCTTCTTTGACTGGCCACTATAAAGACATCACCCGAGACATTACAAACGAGCTAACCAGGGTCTTGACCACATCTGACATAGACACTTTCTATCATTTCATCCATTTTGGCAACAAATGCACTTCCTCCTGTACGACAACAATATTTCCTCATATCTTGGCTTCTTTTCAAGTTGCGCTACATATTTACATACAATCACTGGTCACTTAAAATTCACTGAGTTTGTCGTCTCCAATCTTCCAGCACCATATTTCCACATCACAAGTCAGATTGTTTCTCTTGGTTCTGTCTCACCACCCATGCAAGCACAGCTGCTTCTCCTTCACTCGAGAGAGAACCGGCATAAGTAAAGTAAAGGAAGTTTTAAACAAAAATCAATTTACGCGAACACTCCTCCGTCTTCCAGTGGGATCCTATCACAAGGCGAGCGAGCTATTATTGTTGTACAAATCAATACAGTATCATACATTATCAAACACACAACGTGAGCCGCATAGAATTAAATGCCGCAATCTAGATTATTTTTTTACAAATTAAATAAATGTATGGAAACACAGAGAATGTGATTTTCTTTGTTCCGTACCGTTGACTGGTCCGTAGTCTATTGGCTAACGCTACGAGTTCGTAATCAGAAGGTCGTTAGTTATATTTTCAAAAATGCTCTTCACTGAGTTGAAAAATTCATTGCTTTTTGCCAAAGACTGGTCACTAGTCCTAGGCTTGCAAAAAGTCCAGTTGAAAGCTCAGTTGGTAGAATGCTTGCATTCTATGCCAACAGCTCGGGTTCGATTCCCACTGAGGGTGTCAGAAATGATTTCCCTTTTTTTTTCTTACATATAATACTAATTTAAGCTTTCACTTTCATGGTCACATTAATTGACAAATTATAAATACTTTCTGGTTTGACCATGTTCTATTTGCAACTTTTCTATCTGCCTAACCAGCCTTAAAAATGCTTTCTGCTCGTGCAAGCGAAACTTTGGATAAAAAAGCTGGGAATAGAACATAATGGTCCAACCCAAAAGAATTTGTCATCTTTCCATATATTTATTTACATTTTGAAAATAATCTTAGATTGCCAACAAATCCTCAAGAACTCACAGATGATAGATTGTTGTCACTTGTGTGCATTCATGTTATAAACATCTTTAAAATAAAAATGGTGGCTTGTCTAAGTCTGTATCTGTTTATAAGAGGGCTGTTCTCTCAATTAATTATTTGGTCTTTGTAATAGTTAATGCAACTTATTTATAAGTAGATATATTCAGAAGATTCATTTTAAGAGTGGATCGACCTATCAGTTTAATTCAAATTCTTCAAGAATAATAATGATAATTGGCTCATTTTGACGTTGACCTGTTTAGTGTCGCTAGCGCTTTATGTGCTGACGTTTCTAATAAACAAATGTGTCTTAAGCAAGCCTTGATACGGTCAGCATTGGTCTCTGTAGCCCATTTGTGAAATAGCTATGCAATCCACGTTCTCACCGAGTTAGGTCTTTACTTTTTAGAAAACTCAAGACCCAAACTCAGGCCCGCCGCACGAGTCAGGATGAGATGGGAGTCACAGGACTTACGACCTGTCTCTGGTTGGTTAAGGATCCTTTCCTCATGACAGCGTTCCCAATTCCTCCCAATATGTAAAGTCCGACTCATTACATTGCATGTCTTGGCTCTCGGATCTTCGCAACCAAATGTGGTATGATCCTGCTTTTGACAGTCTTTCCAGAAAGCCATTTATTTGAGATCTCACCTCGATTGTAAATAAATAATGTATGGAATATAATATGATGGCACTCCAAGAGAATGATGCATTTTTCATATATATTTTTTAATTTAAGCAATCAAGGCGAGTTTACACAATGTTTTATAAAAGGGGCACATGTTCTACTTGCAAAATGCAACAAATGGTAAAACGTGCAAGTTAATTGCGTTGTGTTCATGATAACAATTGAAAGAGCAGCCCTCCTAGTGGAGTGTGTAATTAATTAGCTAAGAGTTGAATCTCGCCCTTGACTAGTCTTGTGTGTGCGCTGCCTGCCGCTCCGCTCAGGGGGGCGGGTCTCAAAAGAAGCCGAGCAGTTCCTAGTCGTGGGGGCGCGGGGGCCCGTCTATGGGCATGGTGTGCAGCACCTCGTCCAGCAGCTGCAGCGCGCGGTGCAGGTGCACCTCCACCCAGCAGGGAGTCTCCTTGATGGACTGGCGCGGGTAGTCGGGGCCCCAGCCCTTCACGAAGCTCAGCCGCACGATGCACAGCCTACGCAGGTCATCCACACCTATCCCCGCAGCTGAACGAGAGACAATAGAAAATATTGTTTAAATTAAATGTGGTTTTCTCATGAACAATCGTCTGTGTTGAAATGTCTATGCCGATTTGACCAATTATCATGCAAGCATAATCTTTGATCTTATATCACAATCATTTCAGACACATTGCATTCTATTTGGTTGTCTATGGAATACCAGACAAACTGTATGAAAGCTTTCAAATATCTTATTACACTACAGACTTCTAACACGGTGCCGAATAGAAAAAAACTTAGACAAACCAAGCAGAATACTTTTTCCTTTACCTTTAAAATAACACGTTACTTATTAATTTTAGTTCTAACAATAACTTAATTTGAACCATAAAATATAATTTTAAATCTTAATTTTAATATGCCGCCTACCTTATTGATGTTGTATGGGATGCTAATTCAGATTTGTACCTTTGGAAGAATAGAACCCTAGTTCTTAGGCTCCAAACACAGTACTTTGTTAAGCTCCTCAAAGAGCATCCTCCAAATAAATCAAGGCAAAGCTAGTACTCCAGCTCAATGGATAGATGAAATTTTTATTTTATTTTTTTATTTTATTTTTCATAGGACAACAAACAGCGTTACATAAGAAATATAATAGTAGCAATTACAAAAAAACATGGCCAATTATATGTTGCCACGGATATAAAATTTAGGAAGTTGGAAATAATTACAAGATGTTAATTACAAGTAACTAATTACAAGAAAAAAAAAAAATACTGCTCTCAAAACAGAATATGATGTGAAAAAAAATGTAAATTTAAAAATAAAGAAAATCAGTTCTCCCTGAGTGAAGCACCCACCGCTTTGCGAAAGTGCGCCGTCTCTAAATGAAAAATATCAATGCTACTGAAACACTTGTTATAAGTTTCACAGACCCGGTAAATTGGCGCGCTCTGAGCATAGTTAGTGCGACACACAGGGAGATGAAAGAGTTGGTCTACCGTGTGCCTGGTTCTGCGAGTTGGAATGTTGAGGGATAACATACACAAGATATCAGGGTTATCAATTTTGTTGTGCAAAATGCCGTGGATTAACATCATGTCGCAAACAACACGCCTATCCTCTAGAGAGTCCAGCTTATGATAGTCAAGGGCTGACTTGTAATCAGGAAAAGATAAGTTAAACTTATAATTTATGTGTTTTATAAATCTTTTTTGTACTCTCTCGATACGTTTTATATGCACCGCATAAGAGGGGGACCAAACAGGGGACATGTACTCAAGAAGTGAGCGAACCATTGTTGTGTAGAGAACTTTTAATACCGTAACTTTTTTGAAGGGTTTGCAAGTTCGCAAAATGAACCCGAGCACCCTGAATGATCTCTCCAAGACATTGTCAATATGATTCACGAAGGTGAGTTTGCTATCCATTATGACACCCAGATCTCGTACCCGGTCAACAGACTCGATAGGAAAATTGTTAATATAATAAATATGATTTAAGGGTGAAAGTTTACGCGAGAACGAGACCTTGTGACATTTGCTAACATTAATGGATAGTCTATTGGCAGCACAATATTCTGAAAGCCGATCGAGATCTAATTGAAGTCTTGCACAGTCAGATGAATCAGAGATTCTCAAAAAAATCTTCATATCGTCAGCAAATAGGAGATGCTCTGCATGAAGAAAACAGTCACCAATATCGTGGATATACAAAGTAAAGAAAAGGGGTCCCAAATGCGATCCCTGGGGAACACCGGAAGGAATGGTGACAAAGTTTGATTTGTAGCCTCCTATTACCACTGCCTGACGACGATTACGGATATAGGATTCTATCCATCTTAGAAGATCACCGTGGATTCCGAGCTTACTCAATTTGCTCAACAGAATGTTATGATTTACTCTGTCAAAAGCCTTGGCATAATCAGTGTAGATAACGTCGGTCTGCAATCCACTGTGCATGTTAGAAAATACATAGTCAGTGAAAGGTAAGAGATTAGATAAAACAGATCTATTGCGAAGGAAACCGTGCTGTTGGTCGCTGAATGATGATTTGAGAGAACCATAAAGTTGGTCGTATATTACACGCTCGAAGAGTTTACTTATAGCAGACAAAATTGAAATCGGACGGTAGTTTTTGATCAAATTATTGGGACCAGATTTATAAATAGGAGACACTAGAGCCTCTTTCCATATGTCAGGGAAAATACCCTCTCTTAAGGAGCGTGAGAAGAGTATGGAGAGCGGCTCCGCCACAACCTCAGCACATCTGGCAAGAAGCAGAGGCGGCACCCCATCACTACCAGCACCCTTCGTTACGTCAAGGTTGGAGAGATATGTAGTTAAAATATTTCTGTCAGTAGAACAACAACCAAGGCCAGTCAGGTTAGGTTTTCCTGGCTCAGAAGAATGAACGGTGGAACTATGGGTGTCATGATCAAACATAGAGAAAAAGTAATCGGAGAAAGCGATGGAGATTTCCTTGCCACCATTAACAGAATTTGTTCCATCAGTAGACATACACATGGGAATTGAATTATTTTTGCGTCTGCTTTTAACAAAGCTCCAGAATGCTCTAGGGTTTTCTTGTATGTTAGTTTCAGCGGAAATAATGAACTGAGAAAAGCACTCCTTGGCCATAGCTTTCTGACGGGATCGTAGTAATGTGAAAGTATGATAGTCGGAAGGGTTTTTAAATTTCATAAATTTATTATGGTAGCGAATTTTTTCCCTAGTGATCTTTATCAAGGGTGCACTATACCATAATGGAAAATGGTGGTTGCGGTTTAAGCGTCGGGTAGGTATGAATTGATCTAATCTAATCTAATCTAAGTTGCAAGGATATGTTACATTGAAGATTCACATTACATGCATTCTCACAACCAGACACGTACAAGTTCGCGCTTGCACATGCCTCATGTGAACCTACAACATAAAAATCAAATCTCAAATGGACATACACCCTGCAACTCTTGCCGTCCTTCCCTGAGACAGGGGTGACATTGGCAAAGTGAACCATTTTTACAGCATGGGTGGTCAGCCGCATACCAACCTATAAGTCAAGGAACACACACACACGACAAATTACATTTTATACATCATTAAATAATAATATTCAAATACAAAATATTCATTTACAAACAAAAACAAATTCCAATTTAATAAACCCTATTCGCCAACATTACAGATCAACCGCCATTTCTTTCTGTCCTTACATACTTCTTTCATTTCCTCCAGAGTCATAACCTTCTTCATACAAGCTCTTCTTTTATTATGACTCTGGATATTCCATTCATTCGCAATTTCGGATATTTGGTCCATCCATACCTTTCTCGGTCTTCCTCTACCACGACATCCATCTATTCTACCAACATATACTTTCTTCGTCAGTCTTTCCTCATTCATTCTCTCCATATGCCCAAACCATCTTAACAAACTTCTTTTAATCTTCACTTTCACACTTTCTCTTGCACCACATTCTTCTCTTACAAAATCATTCCTCACCCTGTCACTCCGTTTTTTCCCAATCATACTTCTTAGAAAGTCCATTTCAACAGTATGGACTTTACTAATTTCACTTTCATTCACCGTCCAGGCCTCGCTTCCATACATCAAGGTGGGTAAAAGTATGCCACTGCGTACCGCCAATCGAGCATTTTTTGATATGTTTTGATTTTTGGCGATACAAGCTGTGGCACCCAGTACACACCTGCCCTTCATTACTCTTCTTTCAAATTCACCGGTCATTCTTCCATCTTTTTCAAACTTACTTCCCAGGTATACAAACTCATTTACGACATCAACATTCATTCCATTAATTTTAAATTCATAATTCATACTTTCATCATCTCTTTCAAAAATCAATACTTTCGTCTTACTTGCATTCAACTTCAGATGGTTACCTAACAAAGCTTCATTCAATCTAGAGAGCATTGTTTGCAATTCTACTGCTGAATCAGATACAAGAACTGCATCATCTGCATACAGTAGAACACTCACTTTGCTCTCTCCTATCATCAATCCACAATCATTAAGTCTAGCATCTCTGACACACTTGTCCATGACTATGTTAAATAGCCATGGACTCATCACACATCCTTGCCTCACACCCTTATAAACTTCAAACCACTCGCTATACTCACCATCAATACGAACACATGCCTTACTATTTTCATAGTTGGCATGCACCGCACCTAGGAGAGCCCCATTCACTCCGTATGCTTTCAAAACATCCCATAACATACCTCTGTCTACTGAGTCAAAAGCCTTTTCCAGATCTACAAAGGCCGTGAACAGCTTCCGCCTCACCGACAATTGTTTTTCAACAAGTTGTCGTAGAGTAAAAATCTGATCAACACAGCCTCTACCGGCCATAAAGCCGGACTGTATATCGGAAACCCTTTCACTAGTAGTCAGAATCACATTTTTTATAATCACCTTACAGAAGACTTTTCCTGGTATACTGAGTAGACTGATTGGTCTGAAGTTCTGACAGTCTTTTTTGTCCCCTTTACCTTTGTAAATGGGAACAATGACTGCCTTCCTCCAATCCATCGGTACTACTCCTGCATTCACACAAAGCTTACATAATTCGTACATCCAATCTATCACGCATTCACCTCCTGCTTTCAACATTTCACCATTTATTCCATCAAACCCAGCAGACTTTCCATTCTTCAAACATTCAATAGATACTTTTATTTCTTCTCAATGGATCAATGGAGTAATTTAATATATCATAAAATGCTGTCACAGCGGTGTTAAGGGGAGATGCTGTCAAAACATCGGACCAGTTGACCTCAGCAAGAAAACCTCCTAGTGCCTTGTAGTCACCCTTTTTAAATAAGTATATAATGCGTTGAGGTTCATGTAATTGGAGAAGTGGCTGGGAAGACAAAACCAGTTCTATCGCTGGGTGGTGAGAGTCTTCAGGTACGAAAGGAAGACCAGAATGAATTATCCCCGACACTAGAGGAGCGTTACACAAAATAAGATCAAGAGTACGATTAAGGGAGTTTTTGATGGAATTAAATTGATAAAAGCCGAGAAAAGACAATGTATCTATGAAACTACTCGAGCATGAAGAAGAGTAGTTAGTGGGACAGAGAAACTGCTCACCCGGGGTATCAGACCACTCGATATCTGACATGTTAAAATCACCAAGAATTAAGAAGATATCATCTGGTAGGTCTTCTGTAAGTTTGGAAAGGAGCTTAAGGAAGCTTTCGATATGCGAATTGTATTCAGTGCCTTTAGGTACATAAACACAGGCCAAGTGTAAGTTTTTGGTAGTGTTACCACTACAGCTGATTGGCAAGGTAACCCAAACAGACTCTGCATCACAGGTCCACTCCGGATTACCTCGTGCATTAAGATCTGAAAGTGCGGCCAAAAGCACTCCTCCTCCCCGAGAACCACGATCACTTCGCCAGACATCGTATCTGTCATCGATTAACTCTCGGGAATCAATGTCAGTGCCCAGCCAGGTCTCAGTAAGAGCTACGACAGAAAAATCACTGGAGGAAAAATTTAAACTGAAGTTGTCGGTCTTTGTTCGCAAACCTCTGGTATTCTGTGTATATATACTCAAACTATCGCCTAATGGAAAATACAACACTATAGTATTTAAAGTAAATGGCAAACAGAAGCAAGCACACGGCAGTACCAACAAAAAATAAGAGACACAGTTTAGAGTAACTAAGAGAATCAGAGAAAATATAATATGAGAGAGTTAGTGCATAAATTAGAAAAAGTAAATAAGGAAGCAAGAAGAGAATCAGCCGCCGATCATCTGAAGCGCAGACAAAGTCTTTATTGCCATGGCTGGAGAACCATCGTCTTTGCGTACGAACACAGTGCCTCCTTTGGACCATGTGTAACGAAACCCCAACTCCTTGCATCTGAGCCGCGCATGATGAAATAGGTTTTTATTGTGTAGTGTCAGGTGCTCATTGACGAAAATTCTTGTTGGAGACCCCGGAATACCCAGCTCGTCAGACATGAGACCACGCTTCCGTCTGATGGCGGTGACAAACATGTCACGGTGGACCGATTTATGAAATTTTACAACAATGGGCTTAGGTCGACCAGAGGCCGCATTTTTGGCGGCGACTCTTGTTGAAAAGTCTATATCTCCCGGTGTAAGCTGGATTTTCAAGCTTTTCGCAATCTTCACCGTGAGGTCGATCAGCGATTCATTTGATACTTGTGGCAACCCTGTCACCTCAATATTGTTACGACGTGCCCGCTGCTCGCTGTCGTTGATCTTTGCATCCATCTCAGTGATTTTGGATGTTAAATCTGTAACTGTCTTCTCCATGGTGCTCATACTGACAAGCTTCGTCTCAATTTCACCAACTCTGGCGTCCATGAAGGTCATGGACTCCTTCAGGGAAGAAAGGTCACTCCTGATCGCCTTAATATCGGCTCCTACGGATGATAAAGCCGCCAGGTCCGCCCTAAGTGCATGGGGTTCAGCCATGATATTGTCTTCCATGGTTGTGCAAGAAGACGTTAGCTGAGCCTTTGATCTTGTGGATGTCATTGTCAATTTGCGAAATTCTCTTGCCTTTCACGTTTTGGAGCGTTTCGTCCAAATTTTTTTCTATAAAATTTTGAGGTTATCTTCCAAGTTTTGATGGTGACAAAATCTACCTTATTTGGAGCTTGGAGTAATTATTCCCAGACTGGAGATGAAATATCAAACAAGCCATGAATCACAAAACACGAAAAAACAACTTCTGTCACAAAAAATATATATATTCTTGCCAATGATTGTTGCACAAAAATCTTCTGTCAAATATTATTTTTTTTTTTCAAATATGTGTTGGTTTATCACTGAGTTATTACATAAAAAATATTTTAGGAAGTGCACACTGCAAGATATAACCAATTAAGTATAAACAACAGGTTAAATATCAACAAAATTATGGTTAAAAGATGGCATGTCAAAAAGATCAACAATCAACAAAATGTCACCACTAATGCACGGCGAAATAAAGAGGACAGCAGAAATGACATGGCAGAGAGTTGATTAAGAGGTTGATGTGACTCACATTTGTTGATGTTGGGCAGGGCGGTGTGTTGCGGGGTGAGGTGTCCAGCCACAGCGGCCGCCTGAGCCGCGGCCGCTGCCTGGGCCGTGGCCGCCTGGGACTGCATCTGACAGTGACACTGCCGTAGATCAAACACCTGATAATAGCATAACAATTTGTATCAAATCAAGTGCCATTTGAGGTCCCCCAAGACATAGGTGATCGCTGTCGAGAAGGCCTCTTTGTCTTGTGCAATACGGAACAGCTTTCCCCCACCGTATAACGGTTCAATCCTGAACATTCAACTAAATTGTGCAGATGCACAGATGACAACTTAGGATTTTTCTCAGAAAATTCAATAAACACACAGAAAATTAATATTAAGCATTTAAAAATAAACCCCAGATCACTACAATCTTTGATTCTATATGGCTCAATTCTGAATGAGAGTTGCCCTTTCTTCATCGACCTCCGTTCTTGCCCAATATCATCCAACTGGACCAATTGATATTTCCGTTCCCACAAAATGCAAATTACGCACTGGACAGCTTCACTATTCACTCACTCACTTCACTATTACTTTTTGGCTCCGATCCAGTTTTTTTCTCCCTTCGCTAAGAGTAGATTTATTTTTATTGTTTTGGGCTTTTAATACAATTTTGTGCTATTTTTAGATCGTGACAAATTAAAAAATATTTGTGCATCAAAATGAAAGGATATGTAATATTATAAAAAGCCGAGAAGTAATTTTGTTTAGTTGGTTTTTGACTGGTTTCGAAATAAATGCATTTTCATAATAATTATGTATGACTAACTTTTATCAAAGCACCGTGAAGTCACTTTGCCAATTGATATTTCCGTTCCCACAAAATGCAAATTACGCACTGGACAGCTTCACTTGCAAAAGCGTGAAGCGTCCAGCCAAACTGGATAAACATCTGATTCGTGAACTGAAGGCGCTGGCAGATAATGAAGATCCATATGAGACCATCACAGGGAAAACCATGTGCACTTATGATTTCTATGAAGGCCAGGGTCGGTTGGACGGCGCCTTCTGCGACTTTTCAGAGAACGAGAAGATGGAGTACTTGGAGAAGATCCACCAGGCCGGAGTTGTGAACATTGAGATGGAGTCCCTGTCGTTTGCGGCTCTGACCCATCATGCTGGCATCAAGGCGGCCATCGTCTGCGTCACCCTGCTCGACAGACTCAAGGGAGATCAGGTTTGCGCTCCAAAAGAAGTCTTGGAGCAGTGGCAGCTGCGTCCCACCAAGCTGGTCTCCCGCTACATCCAGCGCTACCTGCAGATGAAGGGGCGCATCTCTCTGGATGGACACGGCTCCATGTGCGTGAAGAGCCCCAGGAGGTTCAAGCTGGTGCAGCAAGAGTCTGAGAACTACGACTAAGCTGGCAGTCTAATCATAGAGCCAAGTCATGTCATGCATTGCTTGCCTACCAATGGTTGCCTACCAGTTGGGCGTCAGCGACAATTTTAATAGGAGGTGTCGATTGTAATTTAAGTCATATAATGGCCAAATACAAAGCATGGGTAATGTTGGTTTCTTCTGGAGCTTGGTTCATAGGAATATGTGAGTCGTAGAGAATCAAAGACGACAATCTACGAATTTTTACAAAAATGAGAAATGTCTAGAAATTATGAGAAAATTATTTTGTTTCCATATATTTTTCTCATTTAAAAAAATACTAGGTGGCTGCGTTTGATTCTATACGACTTAAATGTTAATTTACTTCGTAGTGTCTCTGTCTGCTTGAAAGTCTATAAAATATTTTTGTATGTTTTGTGTTTATAAATAAATATCAAATGTATGATTCATTGTCCAAATAAGGTATTTACTATTTTTGGGAAATCGGCATGACAAAAAAGAGCAACAATATTTCACTGCATACTTACTAAAAATAAAAATACGAGTAAGAATGTCTTCTATATACGAGTATTGTTACATTGTGATTAAACTTACATGCATTTATCTCTAAATGTAAGCTTCAAATATTCATTAAAATTTTGGAATATAAAATGAAATTAACAAACAACTCTATTTCTGCTCATTGAAATGAATTGTTTTGTACACCACCAAAAGAAGAAAACTATTACTTTTTTGAAAAATGACATCAATATATGGAACAACAACAGTTTTCATTTCTCTATCTTCCAAAAATTTTTCAATAAAAAACCTATATTTACACCTTCTGTTCTGTAGGTACGACTCATTTCTGTCTGAATCTTAAAAACTTGCATTTGTATTGTTAACTATTGGAAGCTGATTTTTTTTGCTCTACAATTAGTATTGAATCTTACTATGAGTAATACTACTTTTGTTCGCGAATGGTAGAGTGCTTGCATTCTACCCCGTGAGCTCGGGTTCGAATCCCACCGAGGAGGGTGTCAGAAATGATTTCCTGTTTCGGTGTGTATTTCAAACCCCATAATATAAATACCGGCGAGGTTTACTCAGCCTTCACAATAAATGAGTACCAGCCCCCTCGGGAGCTGGGAAATTCCCACTTCAACTGAAGTGGTTGGCGTAAGGCCGGCCCCCTTACCTGTAAAAATAAATAGGTTCAACTCGCCACATGCGACCCCTTCGGGGATAACGCGGCAAGAAGTTACACTATATGTGTAGCTTAGTTGCGTTTAGTTGCGTTACAGCGGCGTTGGAGGCAGAGTTTGAAAGAGACCAAGGCTTGAATTGGGCTGCAGCGCCATTGAAGAACAATTGAAATGATGTGAAGCGTGTTACCTTGATGCAGGCGCTGGGATATATCTTGTGCACGGCGTCCCCCGGCTGCCTGCCCGCCTCCCTGTCCAGGTAGTAGCTCTGCACAAAGACGGAGTGGTCAGACAGGCAGCGCAGCCACACGTCTCCTTCTCCCCGCACGTCCAGCTGCACGCCCTTGCCAATGTGCAGTCTAGGGAAGAGACAACAACACTTCATGTTTATTTCAAGTAAACAAGGTACAAGATACAGAGGGAATGCATCTAGAGTCATAATAAAAGGAGAGCTTGTATGAAGAAGATTATGACTCTGGATGAAATGAAAGAAGTATTTAAGAACAGAAGGAATTGCGATTGATCTGTAATGTTGGTGGCTAGTACTGGGGTTTATTAAATTAGAATTTTGTGTTCTGTATTTGTTTTGATGTGTATACATATTATTATTTGTGATTTAAAAATGCAACTTGTTGTATATGTTCCTTGACTTATAGGTTGGTATGTGGCTGACCACCTGTGCTGTTAAAAATGGTTCACTTTGCCAATGTTTTCTTTGTCAACGACGTTAGCCATGTTGAAAGCACCGGTTCCCATAGATCACCGAAGTTAAGCAACATTGGGCGTGGTCAGTGCTTGGATGGGTAACCGCTCAGGTACACCGCGTGTCGTTGGCATCTTGGACCGGTCTGTAGTCCGTAGTGGCAACACTTCGGACTCGTAAATGGGAGGTTGTGGATTTGGATCCCGGCGGAGCACAAAAATATACCATTTATATTTTGAATGTGCTCTTCGCTGGGTTGAAAAATTCATAAACCTTTACCAATGACCGGTCACCAAAGGTCCATCCAGCCTTACAGCAACTGGGTCTTGCTTGAGTATTGGCGCTTTGTAGCGACGACCAAGCTCGTACACCTCTGCGGTACTACAACAAGTGTCATAGATCCCTAGAGTCTTTAGAATCTATGGAGTCTCCCGCACTGGATTTCTTAAAAAAAAAAACTGTCACCCCTGTTTCAGGGAAGGTCGGCAAGAGTTGCAGGGTGTATGTTCATTTGAGGTTTGGGTTTTTATGTTGTAGGTTCACATGCGGCATGTACGCGAACTTATACGTTTTTTTTTTTCCGGTCCATGGTGTGGGGGATCTTCCTCTTTCTCTCTTTTCTTCCAAGTTACCGATAACAACCAGTCATTCCAGGCTATCCTCATTGCCATCATCGACAATGTGTCTGGAGAGTTACAGTTACAAGAAGTTGAAATTAACAAATTTTGCAAAATTGGCTCAACTTCTAACTTAATAATTCATTATTCATTTCAGATATTTTTTTAAAGATCAATGCATGTTCTAACATTTTCTACTTCGGCCACATTTTGAGAAATACTGTCCTCATCATCGTACGAGTATCATGCAGGGTAAGATTGAGGGGAGAAGATCTCAGGGATGCTGAAGGACATTGTGGCTGAAACACCTCTGACAATGGTTTAACAAAAGCACTAAGTCCCTGTTTCGTGCCGTAGCATCCAAGGTCAAAAGAGCCGTGATGATAGCTGATCTTTGATAGAAGTAGCACAAAAAAAAGAAAAAAAGTTTTTCTTAATGTCCCGACTAATGGAGCTAATCCTTGAGAATGGGCAAAGATGAACAATGTGATGACCTTGGGTGTGATGCACTGTTGCTGTGGACTCACCTCGCTCTCTCGCTTTGCTCTGTCCTGTGCACGTTGCTGAGAGCTCCCAGACAGAACCGGTTGCCACCTGAGGGATCTACGTAACCATCAACCTGCAACATAAAATCATTGTATAATTCCAGTGTTTACAGAGTTTTAAAAAAATAATATTTTTTTTAAAGAAATAAAATATTTTCAAAATTTGCTATACGAAAATATCAGAAACTTTAAATAAAATTAAGAAATTCATGATGATGTGATCTTACCGTGACATTTGGTCGGCTGGATGGCACCTTGAAGGTCTCCCCGACTTGTGTGTCGAGTTCGAAGTAGGCCACAGAGCACCAGTACTCGGGGGCGGGCTGCGAGGACAGGAGGCCTCCTCCCCCTGCCCCTGAGGAGGCGCCATCAGCACCGACACCTGTGCCTGCAGACCCTGATAAACAAACACACAACGCTTCATCAGATCAGCCACATTTTCACTTCACTTTCACACTGAAGAAGCCCATCGCAAACATGGGCGTAACATCTGGAAGCTCCAGCTCCCATAGACCACGGCAACAGATCCCGCAAAGCAACTCTCCAGCATCATCAGCCGGCTGTGTAAGCCAAAAACTCCTATTCTATTTATTTATTTATTTATTTATTTATAAATTCACGACACTTAGTGCCTTTTACAAACCATACTAAAAATAGTGTTATAAATACAAGAGTAAGTAAAAAGTATAAAATGAAACAACAAATATATCAGAACTACAATTGAAAACTATCCGGGATAAAAAGTAACATAAAACAAAATAATGATTACATAAGTAGGTATTAATACTTTAAAAAAAAATAGAGAGATGAGATAAAAAAACAAGAGAAAAGACAGTTTATGAATGTATAAATAGTAAGCAGAAATTAGAAGTAAGTAGCTGAATATAAAACCACAATTAAAAATAGATTGAAAAAAATTATAAATACCTATATATGAAAGTAAAATGAAACAAATAAACACAATAACAAAAACTATATAAAAATAAGAATAAAAATCAAAGTTACTATTTAGAGAAAAAATATAAATCAAAAATCAAAAGAAATATACAAGCAACAGAAATAAAAACATTATTCATCCAAAAAGTACCTCAACAGACCAGCTCTATACCTATCAAAGTTATTGTTGGGTGGGTCAAAGTCTAGTGTACAGGTATTACCACTACGTTGAAGGCGATTTATGCAACTGTTATATTGTGCATTTGTATTGGAAGCTACAGGGCGATAAGGAATAATGTGTCGTGATCCTTGACGAGGGATTAAAAAATTTAACTCGCCCAGCAACGACGGACAGTCTATAAGTCCATTTTTTATTTTATAAAGGGTCAACAAGTCAATGATTTTGCGTCTTTCCAGTAAATTATTTAATTTAAGAAAAGAGTTCAAAAGGATGGGATCAAAATTAGAAATAGGAATTTTAAGCTTGTAATTTATAATTTTCAAGAATTTAATGTGAACTCTTTCAATACTATCTATATGAACCGTATAATGAGGAGACCAGACGGGTGAACAGTATTCCAGACAACTACGGACTAGTGACGTGTATAACAATTTTATTGTATTGGTATCACGAAAATCCTTAGCAATGCGGAACACAAAACCAAGCATTTTCAAACCTTTAGCACATACATTGGTTATATGTGGAACAAATGATAGTTTCTGGTCAAATATCACTCCCAAATCTGAGACTTCAGTCACTGTTCCTAGACTTAAGTTGTTAATAGAGTAAATAAAATGGATGGGGTTTTTTATTTTAAAAAAACTCATCACATGGCATTTCGATACATTGAGAAATAAGCGGTTAAAATTACACCAATCTGCCAGTCTATCCAGGTTACTTTGAAGACCTTGGCAATCCTCTACGCAATCCACAACATTAAAAATCTTCAAGTCGTCGGCAAATAAAAGGACTTGACATTCATAAAAGACATTAATGATGTCATTAATAAAAAGTAAAAACAGCAACGGGCCCAAATGAGAACCCTGCGGGACTCCGCTTGGTTGGGTAAATGGTTCTGATTCAGTCTCATCAATTTTAACAACTAGGTAACGATCCTTAAGATAACTACCCATCCAGGTCAAAAAACTGCCCGAGATTCCCATGGCTTGAAGCTTTATGAGCAAAATGTTGTGCGAAATTCTATCGAATGCCTTAGAAAAATCGGTATATATAACGTCGACTTGTTTACGTTTACTAAGGGCATTTGAGATAAAATTTTCGTAAACCATGAGGTTGGTGGCCGTTGACCGATTAGGCAAAAAGCCATGTTGATGGACCGTCAAAGATCTAGTAATAACGAAACCAATCTTAGACAAAACAAGTTTTTCCAAAAGTTTAGGAATGGCCGACAATAAATTGATGGGTCTGTAATTTGTGACATCATTTTTATCTCCACTCTTAAATATTGGAGTGATGTAAGATTTTTTCCAAATTAGTGGGAAACACCCAGAAGATAAAGACAGGTTAAAAATAATACATAAAGGTTGTGACAAATTAGCTACACAATTCTTTAAAAAAATGGTCGGTACTTTATCAGGGCCAGGATTGGTTAAGGGTTTCATTAAATTGATTCCAGACGCAACATCAGACTCTACTAATGACAAATTTGAGAGCTGAAAATCAATAGGAGATGTGAAATTGAACGAATAATTGATATTATCGTCAGAATACACACTTTTGAAGAACTTAGCAAAGAGGTTAGATACTCCCACTGTACTACTAGTCGATAAAACATTCTGACTCTCATTCTTTTTAAGATGACGGGAATAGTTGAAAATCTTTTTGACATCTGACTTTACAGATATTTCAATTCCTTTGATATATTCACTATAACACTCTTGTAAACATTTTTTACATTTATTTCTGTAATCCGTAAACACTACATAGTCAGACTCCACTCTGGATTCCTTGTATTTTTTATGAGCAAGTTTTTTCGCAAAAATCAAATTAATTAGATCATGGCTGTACCACTTAGGGAATGATGATATTCTCACTTTAGTGATCGGTACGTATAAATCAATTGCATTATTCAGAATGTTGTAGAAACCTTCCACCAACACGCTCAAATCATCATTACTCCCATGTATGAATGACCAATCAGCCTTCATTAAAAACTCATTTATACTTGCATAATCCGCCTTGACAAAATTACGGTAGGATTTTGGAGAGACAACGTTCCCTTTACTTGGCCCAGTCATATCCACAACAATATCCAGAATCGGGTGGTGTTTGTCCGGAGGAACGACAGCCTCGACAGACCCATAAACGACTGCGGATATGTTACTACAAAAAACTAAATCAAGTGTTTTATCATTTACATTTCTTACACTATTAATTTGTTTAATGTTTAGAAGATGACACATATCAACTAAATTTTTTTCACATTCAGTTAGATTGCAATTCATTGCTGAGTCTGAATCTAAATCTTTCCAATCAATATTGGGAAGATTATAATCTCCCACAATGAGGAATCTTGCGTCTGGATATGCAACCTTGAGTCGTTCAACCTCTTCAACATGACTACGATAGACACTAATATCAGAAGAAGGTGGAATATACACCGAACCCAGTACCATTTTAATTCCACTAAAGGATAATAAGGCAAAAACATGCTCAACATCATTATTTAAAGTTTTTATCTTGCGAGAAACGAAACCTGTTTTTACCGCGATCAACACTCCGCCACCTCTCACTTTATTGCTGTTAAGTTTGTTTCGGTCGAGTCTATAGGTGGAGTAAGAAGATAGCCCAAGCTCTGCGGTGTTGATTGCTGGATAGAGCCAAGTCTCGCTAAAGATGAAGATGTCATAAGATAGGGTTGGCACAATAGATGCAAAATCAGTTAGCTTAGTACAAATACCTCTAAGGTTTTGATATAAGCACTTTAGTTTGTGTCTCCGTAGTTTTTTGGAACAGTTGAAATTATTTTCGGCTTCGAGTTAATATATTTAATCGTTAAATGTTCCTCCCCATTTCTCTTCCTCTCTTCCAGTTCAGTTTTAAGTTCCGCAAACAATTTTCTTTGTATTATCGTGCTGTCTTGCCTCATCTTGATACCGCTAGTTAATTTGCTCCTATTGAGGAGCAAATTTTTTGCGGTCGAAGGATCTTCAAGTTCAACCTTCAATGGACGGTTTATGTCATTTTTTCTGACCCCCAGTCTATGTATTTTTTTTATTTTAGGCAAGGCTGTAGGATCAACTTCACTGATTATGTTCTTGGCAGATTTTATATCAGTATCAACAGAGTTCAGCAATGCGTTATTCGTTTCTGGAACGTTAAATAAAATAATATTCTTAGATCTCTCCCTGCGTTCTTCAATTTCCGAAATAGCATCATAGACTTCAGCAGGATTAAGGGTATTATTTGGCTGTGGAGGGTTTTTTAATACAGCTTTAAAAGCATTTACCTCGCCCTCCAGACTGCCCATCTTTACTGCCATTAGGCTGATATTGCCCAGAAGATCGGTTAGTTTGGGTGTGAGCTTAGATATTTGATCTTTTGTAAACTTATTGTTTGTGTCATTTATTATTTCACACAATGATTTAATCATGTTCTTAGCATCAGTTATGAAATTTATCGCAGTCATTCTTGTCTATTGTAATAACAATTTATTTTTTGTTTATTACAAAATTTGAGTGACAACCCTGTTTCTGCGAGATGTTTATTGGCTAACAAGCCTTCAAGACTAAACGGCAGATTTGCTAAAATAACCCTTAATGGTAATATGAATGTTTTTTTTTATTTTAACAAAAAACATACAAGCCGGAGGCAAAAAGTACGGCGAACAATATGCGATATAAAATCAAGATTACTTAACACGGATATCACCAATACATTCACACAGCACTAATATGACATGTAATAAAAATTATTACTCCGCTAGCAAAAAATTTGAGGTGCACACTCTGTATTAATAATATTGTATCTGTTCTGAATTTTTTTCTGACCATAAGGCCAAAATCAAATACAATGTATTTGATTTTGGCCTTCTGGCCTCACCAGCTTCTAGTTCCGACAGACTAGGGTATCAGAGGGGAACAAGTCGGAGGCACGGAGAGAGGCCGGTTGTCAGCTGTCAAAAGATCAAAAATCCCCTCTAGAAGTATATTAGTATGAAACCAAATTTCCATACATTTGCAGGTTATGTTTGCTAGTCTTTTGAGTTTCGGACTTAGGCCTGAGTTAACGAGAGTAGTTATTTGGCAAAGCTTGGACTCAATGAAAGACCAAAATGTCTAAGAATAACACTGTTAGAATTTTGTTTGTTTCTATTTTTAAATGACTATTTTTTTTAAATATTTCACAAGTAATGATTAGTTGTCTTACAGTATGCGTGGTGATGTGTCTGCCTTGGGGTCTCCGTAGGGGGGGCGCTCTGTGTGTAGGTGAGGGTGCTGCTGCCCGTCCAGGTGGCGTGGGCTGCGGCCGGGGCTGGGGCGGGGGGAGGGGCGGCCACCGGGGGGGCGACCACTGCGGGGGGCGCCGCCACCGTGGCGGGAGGAGAGGCGTAGCCATTCTGCGGGAGGTGGCGCGGGGACACGGGGGACGTAGTGGACGAACCTGAAGGACAAATATGTTCATAATTTCCGTAAACTTTACTTTTCTCAAGTTTGCAACTCGTACTAAGGGTACTGGTGGGCAAACATTAAGTATGACCCTTAAATGCCAATATATTATCTTTGCAACTTAGATTATAGAACTTATTAAATTAACATTTACAAAAAAAAAGGGATATGAATGACATAAATACATCAGGCCTCTCCAAAAGTCAGAATGAGACTGTCTACCGAAGCAGTCTTTATTTAAAATTTCTTTACTGATCTAATATAATCTAAGTTGCAAAGATATGTCACATTGGAGATTCACATTACATGCATTCTCACAACCAGACACGTACAAGTTCGCGCTTGCACATGCCTCATGTGAACCTACAACATAAAAACCAAATCTCAATTGGACATAATATACCCTGAAACTCTTGCCGTCCTTCCCTGTAACAGGGGTGACATTGGCAAAGTGAACCATTTTTACAGCATGGGTGGTCAGCCGAATACCAACCTATAAGTCAAGGAACATACAGGACAATTACATTTTATAAATCAGTAAATAATAATATCAATCAAAACTAAACAGAAAACAAATTCCAATTTAACAAACTGCTGCCTTAGGGGCCGTCCATAAATTACGTCATCGATTTTTGCCGATTTTCGACCCCTCCCCCCCTTACAATCATCCTATAGTCATTATTTAATGACCACTCCCCCCTCTTGCTGTAATAATGGATGAGCTTAATAATTAATAATGTTATATATCTTACATAATATTTTGTAGAAATTGGTATTTACAAGAACGACGTTACTTTTGGTACTCGTACGTCATTTGCCATCATCCGCAGACCAGACTCCCCCCCCCATAATTCGAATGACGTAATATATGGACGGCCCCTTAGTTCTTGTTTATCGTATACGCCATTGAGAAAATTTTACATGAGCAATGTTTGCATGTGTACTGGGCCAATGTGTCTTATGAAAACAAGAAATTTATTTTAAAAATATTTAAAAGAACTCTCACATTTTCGAGTTTTACGGTTTTTCTTAACTCAGATTGTGTAGAATTTGATTCATAAGACAACTGCATGAAAAAGTCATATTTGACAAGATTGGCGTACACGGTAAACAAGAACTGGGGGAGCGAAACCCTAGCCGCCAAAAAGATATTTTTACTTTTAAGTAGATTGATATTAAAATGATATTGTTTCTTTCTAAGAGGTTTGACATCAGACAACAATAACCCTGGAGAAAAGGATTGTCGATGTATTTTGTGTGTTATGCCTACGGGTGGGGCAAGACAACCCTGTGTCTATGAGAAAGAGAGAAAGCGTTACCTCCTGAGGGGTCCATGAGAGCCGCTGAATTGTTGGCCGCGATCCCAAGGCCATGTGTGATGCCAGCTGTAAGTACATACACAACATTAAAATACCGTCGATCAAGGGAAACTCCATTAATTTTTATCATAGAATGTACTTGGAATGATTTTTTTTACTTTTCCCGCCTGAACTATAATATCTGCAAAAAACTGATTGTTGAAAAAGCAAAAAATTCAAATCTTTTTATCGTAATAAATTCAAATGTTCACTTATTTCATTCAGAAAATCAAATAAAGGCAGGCAACACGATATATATAACAGTTTCATCAACAAAATCATCATCACATTATCTTTATGTTGAAGAAACACATTGCAAACATGGGTGAAACATCCGGAAGCTCCAGCTCCGATAGACCACGGCAACAGATCCCAGAAATAAATACTCCAAAAAGATTGTTTACCATGTGAATGCATCATGACAAATCATATTTTAATATTGCTTTTCTAACAGTGGGACTTTTGCTGACTTGATAGTTTACGTGGGAGTGGTTGTTTTATAAGAGGATTAAGGTAACAAAAGATTAAAATGAAAAAACAATGAGGAAAAAATAAAATAAAAGTAAAGCTCTCACGATGACTCATTCTCGTGGGTAACCATGTTCTCCTGGGGCAGGCGGCGTCATGCTGCTGCTCCACCTTGGGCTGCAGCAGGGCGGGGGGAGCAGTGGCAGGAGGAGGGGCAGGGGCAGTGGCGGGGGCAGACGGGAACATGCCGCCACCCTCGGGGGGGCCGCCACTGTTGCCACCACCACCGCCACTGCCCAGCCCGTGGGGCATGCCCTGCGACATCTGAGACATGGCCGCCGACACTGTGGTGGGATAGAGGGTTCAAATAATAATAAAATAGGAAATAATAAAAACAAAATGAAAACTTATAAAATATGCAACAATAGCACATGATAAGTATAGATGTTGATGCTTGAAAAACAACCCAAAAAGATAAAACTGAAATAAGAATGAAATCAAAACAGGCAACACATAAATCAAATGATGAGAAGAGGAAATACCAACTTATACAAATGATGACTCAGGGAAAATACAAGGAAGACGAGGACCAGGTTGGAGAAGAATCTCTTGGTTTCACAACTTAGGACTATGGTTAAAAAAAACACAAAAATTACTGTTGAGGGTTGCCGAGATGGAAAAAAGTCCTGATAATTGCCAACCTTCACAAAAGAATGATTTGAGTAGCAGCATGATGCTGGATAGTCAGTCTGCTGCACCACCACCATCTGCTGGTGCATCAGTACTTACACTGTGTCTGCTGCAGGGCGTGCATGTTGGCGTATGGCTGATGGTGATGCAGGGGGGAGGCCGCAGTGGCAGCATGGTGCTGTATAGTCTGCTGCACCACCACCATCTGCTGGTGCATCAGTACTTACACTGTGTCTGCTGCAGGGCGTGCATGTTGGCGTATGGCTGATGGTGATGCAGGGGGGAGGCCGCAGTGGCAGCATGGTGCTGTATAGTCTGCTGCACCACCACCATCTGCTGGTGCATCAGTACTTACACTGTGTCTGCTGCAGGGCGTGCATGTTGGCGTATGGCTGATGGTGATGCAGGGGGGAGGCCGCAGTGGCAGCATGGTGCTGTATAGTCTGCTGCACCACCACCATCTGCTGGTGCATCAGTACTTACACTGTGTCTGCTGCAGGGCGTGCATGTTGGCGTATGGCTGATGGTGATGCAGGGGGGAGGCCGCAGTGGCAGCATGGTGCTGTATAGTCTGCTGCACCACCACCATCTGCTGGTGCATCAGTACTTACACTGTGTCTGCTGCAGGGCGTGCATGTTGGCGTATGGCTGATGGTGATGCAGGGGGGAGGCCGCAGTGGCAGCATGGTGCTGTATAGTCTGCTGCACCACCACCATCTGCTGGTGCATCAGTACTTACACTGTGTCTGCTGCAGGGCGTGCATGTTGGCGTATGGCTGATGGTGATGCAGGGGGGAGGCCGCAGTGGCAGCATGGTGCTGTATAGTCTGCTGCACCACCACCATCTGCTGGTCTGCGGGGTCCACATCCATGCCCGCCCCCCCTGCAGCGCTTCCTGCCCCTCCACTTGAGGTTCCCCCACTGACGGTGCTGCCAGAAACCACCACTCCTGCGGTGTACTCATCCTTCACCAGGCGACTTGGACCCGATTGCAATGTGAGCCCTGAGAGGTCTGAAATTATGTATTGTATTTTTGATCAACATAATGATAACATTATCTTGTTAATGGATAAGATCTAAAGAAAACTCTTCATGGAGATAACTGAGGAACTGCTTCTTATTTTGGTGCCACATCATCATGAGTATTTTGACCTTGGATGCTGCGACTCGAAACTAAGGAACTGCAGAGCATCTATATGGCCCACAGTATCTCAATAATATAACATTGATGAGTTTTATTTGTACTTAAGATGAGAAGAGGAGATTTGCTTCACAGCGTCTCCGGATGTCAAGTTGAAGGACAGCTTCAGGGGACCAGAGGATGATGACATTCTTGTGATTGTCGATAAAAAAAATCTTTCAGTTTATTTTGAAACAGATACAAGAACATAAGTCTTAGCCAAAAATTAGTTTATACAAACCATTCAACCCACTCAAAGATCATGATTTTTTTTTTTTTTATTCTACCCTAAGCAAAGGCAACACAACAAAGAATCAGGACATCAACCGTCAGCTCTCACACCACTGCGGCACTCTAATTAGTGCCATAGACCTCTAGAACAAATGGTAATGAATATCTCTTACCAATTCCAGGGGACACAACTCTTTCGTAGTGGTAGGGGTTGACGCAGACACTGTCGCACTTGAGGTCGAAGGCGAACTGGCAGTACTTGACGTGCTTCAGCTCATTCTTGTGCAGGTCGGGCCAGCGCCAGATCCTGGCGTAGATCACGTGGGGGAAACCTTTACGCCCCGCCACCTACAAAACAAATATAAGACATTAGCAGATTGTATATGTTGCTTCAGATCTGCCACAAAGAGTTGAATCTCTTAGCAATTTTGATTATGCTGTTCAATCCGTGGGTAGATCCAAACAGTTGGTATTAAGTAAGTTGTTATACAAAAAGAAAATGGTACAGAACCAAAGGTGGAAATTTAGGTTTCTTTGAGCACCTGTTTAGCAGAGCACCAGCAATCTCTCCATGTCTTCAGTGTTCTTCCTTGCAAGCGATGTCCTGTAAGTTTGCTGAAGGCAGCCACATGGGGAAAGCCATTTTTGATAATCTGATATTTTTGGTAATCTGATACCACCTAAGTCACATAATAATTATGTGATAATTAAATTTAAATGAAAAAATAGATTTGTGAAGAGGAATGCAATTCACCAACCTATTCTGCCTGGCCAGAAACATGTATTAATATCATGAATTAATAATTCATTATTGTTTATTTTAATGAATTACTAATTATTAATTACCCAATGACATCTGTTGAACCGGGGTCAAAGTTATGGTCAAAATGACCGAAGCGGGGATCGTACCAATTTGCTATTCTATTCCAAATACGCTAGAAAGATCAGCCCACTTGGCCCCCTCGGCCATAACACCGATATATGTAGGACAATTGAGGGACAGCTGTAAATTTGACAGTATTGTCTAAAACTCACTTGCAGTCTGCCGTCCAGGGTTCTCTGTATGGTGACGCACTTGCTGGGGTGTGCACCGTTAGTGGTGATAGCCGTGATGAGGGAGTCCAGCTCGTCGCGCTTCTCCTTGAGCTTCTTGACGAGGGACTCGATGGCTCGCTTGGCGAAGCCCTCACTCTCCCCGCCCTGACGGTGGCACATCAGCGAGTGGACGATGCTGAGGCAGGCGTCGGCCGACGTGGGGGCGCTGGTCGTCATGGCGGTCATCTCGCGGACTAATCACCAATCACAGGGAACAATTAGTGAAATCAAATGTATGATGAAAAAATCGGATAGGATTTTAGGATAATAGGATTTTTTCCGAAAATAAAATAAGTATATTAAAACACAGAAAATTATTTTGTCACACTTTTTGAACATTTTTACCTTATTTTCGCAGCATATGTGAACACTTGCAGCATGCGTAAACACGAACCTCACATGTAAAAATATCTGTGCAACTTTGATTATAGAAATGTGCGCAACTGACTTACGTATGATTCATCCTAACCTAACCTGAACTAAGGACATGGTACATTTCAATGGAAATTCAATTTATTTCACATTTTCGTAGGATTTCACAGTGATTTCCATGACTTTGGGAATAATTGGCATTTTGTTCTGAATTTTTTAAACAAATCTATCGAACTGAAGCTTTTAGAGTATTCTCTTGGTAGGTACTTATGAATAAATAATGAAGTGTTCCATTATTTTTTTCTTCCAAGCTGTATAAAGTAGTATTTTTCTTAAGTATTTATTTTTAGATTTTTCGGATAGGGTGAGAATTAGTCAAAATTGATTGTTTAATTAATAAGGATGATTTAATTGCACGCAATAATAGATATAACAACTCCCAAACAAAGGGACGGAGTTTCATGCGGTTTGGAAGATTTTTTTTTTTTTTTTTTTTTTTTACCTTCTTGTGCTTGAATTCCTGGCGCGTATAGATGCCCTCCTCCCGATAGTCCAACCATTATCCTATCCAGGACTATCTCATTGACGATGATCTCTCCCGGATCTTCTAATGCAAAATATCAACCAACCATCGAAAGCATCTCACTTTGACACAACAACTAAGCACTGCTTCCTAATGAAATTACGATGAATACCTCACGTATTTAATCTATTTCCAAATTTATGAATTCACGTTTAATTCTCACAGGAAAATAAATAATTAATACACAAATACACATGAGAGAAACAATATTTGCAAGGAAAATGGCATCCGGAGTGGTGTGAAGCTAGCTGCGGAATCTGTTTTCGGAAATCAGGCTGCACTCCCCAGAATGTTTGAGCATAAATGATAGGTATTTTATTTTGACGTTTCAGTAGGTAATATTTTAATATTATGGTAGCATTAAAAAATATGAGTTTTAGCGCAATATTCAAATACATAAAGAGAAATTAGTTTTAGCAATGTTTCTTGAAAAAGTTTTTTTATTATTTAAAAAAACATAATATACTTCACTTGCATATTATTTCTTAATTTTTTATATTAGGTGTTGTTTTAGTTTTAATACATTTTTGGTAAAACATTAACGTGCATTAATTATTATTAAAATATATTATTTATAATTGACATGTATTATTTACTATTCAGTTCAGCCATAGCTATCTATGTACATTTTAATTCCCATTCCCGAGGAGTCTGCAACATTACGTAAATATGTATCAAACATTGTGAGTCCAGAAAAAATGTATGGAACATACAACTGCGCCTCTTTGACTGTTTTACTTTTCATACATTTTTTTTATGTCTACGCGATTATTAAGTAACTACGCAATGCTTTATACTCGGGATAAAGTTTATTTTCATTACAATTCTATCATTCCACGTTCAGACTTTGTAAGAAAAAGTTGTCAAATTGCACGATTTTATTTTATTTTACGTAAATAATGACTTCAGATTTGTCGACGCTGAAAAGGGATGGGGTGGAATTTTTAGATTCGGTGCCTGGATTGTTGAAAGAGGCTGGAGTCTATGGACCTAAAGTTGGAGATGAAAAAATCATCGAATTTGAACATCCCTTAGAATTAGAGGTACTGAAACATTTTTTATACATCTTTCAATCTATAATCTAAGTGACAATGATTTACAAACGCTTAAGATTATTCTTTGATGCATGCCCACAAGCAGAAACTTGATTCTTAAATGAGCATAACCCCCCCGCAACTTTTGCTGTCCTTTCCTGAAACAGGGTGACATTGGCAAAGTGAATTTATTTGTAAAGTATTATATTTTTTTATAATTTCTTGAAATTAAAATGTTTAAAAAATATGGTACCTATCCTATTTGACTGCAAAGTTTTATTTACTTCATTTTAGATATTGAACGTTAATTCGAAAATCGTTAATAAAAAAAAAATTACTGTTTATTATTTTATTGGGACTTATGCCGTAGGTACAATTGAATAGTATTTTTGGGTAATTTACTCTGTATATTTTTTTTATTTTTTGCTCACTTAATGAAATGTTTTGCTTTCTATAATATCAAAAAACTTTGACGATGAATTAAAATCTGTCTGTCATAAGAATAAGAATTTGTTTTAACATCTATATTGACAAATACTTTTTTAGAAACTGAAGGAGATATTAAAGTATACTTTAATCATTTATGGATAAAAATAATTTCATTTTGTTTGCTCGCAAAGAAGTTAATTGCAATCAAATATTTGTTAGAAGAACCTGAATACAATGTAAGCATACTTTGTAAAATTCATTAATAATGAGATAGCAAAGGTTTGTTTGTTTGTTTGTAAACATTTAAGTGTATAATTAAAGATTATTTGCGTAATATTTGTATTAATTAGTAAGTTATGCACCTAATTATTGACGGTCAACGGTACAACAAAGATTTGTACTAAACACAAACAGGAATAAACAATAAGAGCCATTATTCATTAGATTTGTTACTCCTATTTTTTCGTACGGATAACCTGACTTTAGAGTGGATTACCAATTTAAAAATTATAATGAAAAATAGGGAATATGCAGAGGATGCCAGATTGTCGTGTCCCCTAGAAATTTCTAAATGGATGCCCAGGTGGAAGGAGTGCAGGGCCGATTTAAGGGCGGTTCGAGCGGTGCGACCGACCCAGGACCCGTTGGTCATAGGAGCCCCCGAGACGTACAAAAAATACTTCAGTAATCGTTTTGGTTCGCTATTTTTTTTTATTAGTGCGGGGCGAATTGAAGCGTTCGAGATGTGTCTCTCCCGAAAATGCATCGGATCTCTTAGCGTGATCGAATCACCAATGAAGAAGTCCTCCAACGAATGTCCACTACAAAGGAGCTTCTGCCAACCATTAAGCAAAGAAAACTGATGTACTTCGGTCACATTTTGAGAAATGAGAAATACCGTCTCCTTCATATTATCATACAGGTAAGATTGAGGGGAGAAGATCTCAGGGACGCCGAAAGATATCGATGCTCAAAAACCTGCGACAGTGGTTCGGCAGAAGCACCAAGTCCCTGTTTAGAGCTGCAGCATCCAAAGTCAAAATAATCATGATGATCGGCTTGTTGGTTCACTTTGCCAATGTCACCCCTGTGTCAGGGAAGGTCGGCAAAAGTTGTATGGCTTATGTTCATTTGAGGTTGGGATTTTATTTGTAAGTACACATTCAGCATTTGTAAGCGCGAACTACACGTGTTTGTTTGTGGGTATGCATTTGAGAGCCTTAAATGTTAATATATCTCTGCAACTTAGATTATAGATAGATTATAGATCGCCGATCTTCGATAGAAGTAGCACAAAAGGAAAAAGACAGGGGGGGGAAGGGGGCTGGGGGGGCCTCTTGACTTTCCCGCACCAGGGCCCCCAGTGATCTTAATCCGGGTCTGGGAAGGAGGATATAGTAAAAAGAGATGCCTCATAATTTCTCCTGGTGACAAGTTGGATGGTGTCTGCAGGTGACGCGAGGAGTTAAAGACGAATCATTTAAAAGGTCAAGCAAAGATTTTAAAATGATTTGTTGCCTGCTGACCAGAAGGGAAAAAAATCTAGAACCTATCGTTGAGCCTTAATTTACCCGCATAAAAAATAATTGGTACTTTTGTCTTTTACCCTATAACTTATAAGACAAAACGGTACTTGTGAAGTGTTATAATCTATATGAGTTATGCTGGTAGAATATATGGATGGTACTTTTCACTTGCATACAACTTTCCTCGAGCTTTATGGGGCATTATGAAGACATTGCCCCCAGATAGGAATAATTTACGAGTTTCCCATTGACTTGTGTGGAATAACAATAAAGTACAAGGATGAGGGAGAGTTCCTTGTGCATTTAATTGATTATTTTATTACACAATTTGCGTAATCTTTAAGTTAGATGTATCTAATTTGTATTATTATTTGAGGTCAGCCATATTTAAACCTACATTCTAGACTGATTTCAACTTAAATAGAATTCAATATTTTTCATTTTATCAAATATTTCTAAGGAGTAACAATCTTGTTAGAGTTTTCCTATTTGTTTTTTTAGCGCCATCGCTCAGCTTTAACATATCATACTATCTCCTTTCTCAAATTTTATGTCTGTTATCTCTTTCTTGTAATTTATTGTTTTGTACAAGTCTTGTAATTTGTAATCTGTAATCTAAGTTGCAAAGATACATTCACATTTGAAATCAACATTGAATGCATACCTACAAACACGTGTAGGTAAATTCGCGCTTACAAATGCTGTGTGCGTACTTAGAAATTAAAATTCAAACCTAAAATGAACATAATGCCCTGCAAGTTTTGTATGATCAACGAACAAACCACTAGTATGATCCATGGTAGTATTAGTGCATACGTAATTTTATCACGCTGGTGGAACGTTCTGGTATTGGAATCATCCACTATAATAATAATAATAATAATATCAGGCTAATTTATTTTAAATTACAAATGATGAGAGAGCGCCGTTTTTGTGTGTGTCACACCTCAAGGGCCCTCTCCGATCATAGATAAGACTTTCTAAAAAGGTGTGTCTTGAGTTGAGAGACTATGTTCGAGAACAGTCGAGAACCGTCCGTATGTCCGTATGATCCAGTATAAATGTAAGCCGAAATCGTGTGCAGGCCAGATTGTCTATTAAACATTCAGCCTTGAAGTGCGAAAGCCTGAGCTGGAAATCAATTGTTGTAAATTGTGAACCAAATTATGTAAAATAAATTCTGTTAAAATAAATTATTGCATTTTAATTAAAAGAGAACCCAGTAAAAACATAACGATAATAACTAGCAATAATTTTGTTCTTGTTGACAGCGGATCCTGCAGCTATCCTTGGAGGGTTGCTGGGACAGCTGCTCTGATGCAGACCTCCTGGAGACGTGTCGGCAGGTGCTGAGGTACAGCGTGAAGACTGGAAACCGAGGATTTCATAACCAGCTCTTTGCTGGAGTGGACAACTATGCCTTGGCTGGATCCTGGATGACAGAGGCGCTCAACACCAGCCAGTAAGTCCAGAGCTGGAAGTCTCATCACAACGGTAATTCTTATCTACCGAAAATCGATAATATTTGTATGAAGACCTGTCAATCCAAGATGGTCGCAAGTGAACAGCTGATTAGTCTTCATACAAATATTACCGATATTCGGTAGGTAAGAATTACTTGGTGATGAGAGTTCCAGCCCAGACAACTCTAACATATGCTATCAGAGGCAATAGTGGTGGGCGTTTTGGCGTAATTTTCATTCCTTATTGTAGCCTACCTACCAAATCTGAAGTGGTGTAAGATAGTGTAGCTATTGAAAAAGAGCTTTTTACTTTTGATTTGGTAGATACTGTAATAAGGAATGAAAATTATGCCAGAACGCCACTAAACCTCAATTGTGGATTACACCACTATTGCCCTGATAGCCTCATATCTAAAAATGACGCAGTTCACCCCATAAGAGATTCGCTTGTCCTATCATTGATTGCATATGGCAGTGATTATCAATCTGAGGGTCGTAACCCTCAGGGGGGACGCGAATGCCTTACCTGGGGGGTCGCGGGCAAAAGTAAAAACGCAAGGTTCTATGATCCGATAAAGATTTGTCAAATCATGGTCAAATTACGATAGTACTATAAATATACTTACTACAAAATAAATAAATGCAGCTACCACTAAATTGATAGTTTTTGGAAGTCGCGTGTCTACTTCCCCTCCCCCCTCCCTCCCCGTCGATTATTTCATTTTCGTGACAAAAGGTTACAAACCACTGACCCATGGCACAAGGGAGAATTTTGCCCGAATTTTGGGTTGAAAAATTCTGACAACTCTCAGAAAAAAAAAAATGCCTGTGTCGTAAAGAAGAAGGAAGACGGCTGGCTTGTAATAATAAAAAAAATATTGATAAAAATCTTAAGTTGCAATTTAAACAACTGATTCCTTGACTTATAGGTTGGAGGAGGCTGACCACGCATACTGTAAAAAATGTTATGTCCCCTCTGTTTCAGGGAAGGTCGGCAAGAGTTGCAGGACTTATGTTCATTCGAGATTGGGTTTTTATATTGTAGGTCCACATGCGGCATGTGTTAGCGCGAACTTATACATGTCTGCTTGTGGGAATGCATTTAATATGAATCTGAAATGATACATATATTTGCAGCTTAGATTAAGATAGGAAAATCACGGTTCAACTGTAAAGGTCAATAAATCAATTATTTATTTTAAAGTTACAATAAAATAAAACAAGCAGAATGTGAATATGGAAACATCAGACATTTATTAATGTCACGCAATTACATACCTCAAAGTTAAATAAATGCGTGCATGTTGATGCAACAATTTTGTTGACAGTTTTGCAAAGAGTTGGATAATTGCATCTGGGTAACGTATCTAAGGGCAATGAATGGAAATGTTTTGTAGAATAAACTATTGCTTCCAATCAGACCCGCATTAAGACCACTGCGGGCCCTGGTGCAGGAAACGTTAGGGGCCCCCTGAATACCCCAACCCTCCCGCCCCTCATCACGCGCCGACAAAAAATAATAAAACGGTACTTATTGTGAACCAAAACGATTACTGCGTTTCAGGTTTATTTTTGGGTATCGTGTTCGGGAGACTCCTCAGATTTAAACATAGACCTGCAGGTCTATGACACTTGATGGATGAAACTTCGTCTAATCCTTTTTGTAAAAAAATGTATTGAAATATTTTTCCATTCATTTTCTTATCCGTCGCCAGGCGCGTCTTTGGTATTTGATTTGGGGCCCAAAAAAAAAATCAAAATCCACTCTTTTTACTGAGTTTCTAAAAAACTTGAGAACTGCCTCGGTTGTGAATGCCTTAAAAACGTGGGCTCCAAACACTTTTATGTTGAAAAATTCTTTGAAGCATTTTTTTTCTAACATGTCTTGGGGGACCCCTAGGACACGTGGTCGCTCTGCTCGAAGCGCCCTTAATCCGGGCCTGATTCCAATTTATTGTAAGTATAACCTCTAATGGGGTGACACGTTACGCAATGTACATAGATACCTACATTTTCTACAACTAATAGGTTGGTATCAGGCTGACCTCATGCTGTAAAATCTTGGTTCACTTTTGCAAATGCCATCCCGGTCAGAGCGGTCCGTAGTCTAGTGGTAACGCTTCGGACTCGTAAATGGAAGGTCGCGAGTTCGATTCCCGGCGGAGCTCAAAAAAATAAAATATATTTTCAAATTGGCTCTTTTCCAGTTTGAAAAAATAATTTACTTTTCAAAATAACAGACCGGTCACTAAAGGTTCATCCAGCCTTACAGGAAATGAGGCTCGTTTGAGAACCGGCGCTTTGTAGAGACAAACAAAGTGTGATTCACACGAAAACAGTGCTCACCAAATAAATCATCCCTGTTCATGTATTATTATGTTGTTATCTATGTAGTATATCATCCGAAATGGGTTTTTAAAATTTCATTATCACAAGAAAAATGCAACAAAAATCCGCTGCATCACTTTCTATTGATTTTACAAAATACCGATAACGTTTCTCTGCTTATAAAAAGAAAATATCATTTTGTAAGCCGCCAGACTCTTATTTAAATAATGGCACAGCGACAATTGCAATCATTTGACTAAGTATAAAAATAAAAATGATTGACGTATGGAAATCAGACAAAAGTTATTTCATCAGAAGAGCTTATCTGTGTAGATGACATCTATGACTATCTATCTTAAAAATTGACTATGTGAAATGATAATGTCTTAAATCATTTTCGTCCGCAGATGAATTGGCATAGACTTTTTTTGATTTAAAATTCTTTGATTTAAAAAATGTAATTTGTCATGTATGTTCCTTGACTTATAGGTTGTTATGCGGCTGACCACCCATGATATAAAAATTGGTTCACTTTGCCAATGTCACCCCTGTTTCAGGGAAGGACGGCAAGAGTTGCAAGGCTTATGTTCATTTGAGATTGGGTTTTTATATTGTAGGTCCACATGCGGCATGTGTTAGCGCGAAATTATACATATTTGCTTGTGGGAATGCATTTAGTGTAAATCTTAAATGATATATATCTTTGCAGCTTAGATTAGATTAGATTAGATAGACAATATTGTGTCTTCACCCGGCCGGGTTGCTAGGGAAAAGGCATGCAAATATTTTTTATTGGATTCTAAGGGCGGCAGTCTCATATAAGACTGATGTTTGCTTGCCGAGAAAAATGTTCCAAATTCAAAAATGTTTCAACCTTATTGAGAATTGGTGGTATACATGAATTAAAGATCTTATATAGTTGGATGATTTTTATCTTTTGGGCGCCGTTTAGTGGCTCCAGCCATCCCAAGGGCGCCCATCCTTCACTTGCTTCTTGGAAAACATATAACTCTTCAACTTCTTATTGAAGCGTTCTTCACCGGTCTCCGTCCTCAGCTTCGGAGGTGCTGGTTCCAGCACAATGGTCCTGCTAAGCCAAACACCCTGTCCCCAAAGCCCGTTCTGCTCCGTCGAGGTGGCATTTTTAGCCTGTTGGTAGCATCACCTCTCGCTGAGCAAAGAATGCACCGCTTACCAACAATCTCCTCAACCTCACACAGTTCAGTTATTGCCAACGACTTTCTATGCTTCTATGAATCGGAAATACCTGATAACCTTTGCTTTCTCCTTGTTCCTGACGATTGTTCCCTTGTTCCAGATACACGTTTGAAGTGGCCCCCGCCTTCACCCTGGCAGAGCAGGCGGTCCTTCGTCGCTCAGCCAGGATGTTTGGTCTCCAGGAGCACGATGGCATCTTCTGTCCTGGAGGCAGCACCAGCAACATGTACGCTGTGGTCATGGCGAGGTACCGCGCCTTCCCGCAGGTCAAGGCTGAGGGACTCACCTGCCTGCCGCCGCTGGCTGCCTTCACTTCACAAGATGTAAGAACAATTCATGATGATGACCTGTCTAAAGAATCAATTATCACTCCATATTATTCCATTAGATGAGTTACAGTGATTGAATTTGCCATAGCCCTTCTTGTGAAAAATTATTACTTCAAGCGTGTTTATCCATCAGTTGTCGTTGTTGTCCTTTAACTTTAAAGTTTAAGAGAATCTAAAGTGTCCCAAATCTTGCATGGTAATCTATTGCAGGCATGAGGATCAGCTACTTCTTACAGAATGCAAGGTTTCCAAATGCCATGTTAGTTTTCAATACGGGCTGATTCACCAATGTGTTGGCCTCACCTATTGCTAAACATGGTTTTTCTTACTTCTACACCTGTTTATCCATTTCTTCTGCCGTTTTTGACCTCAAATGCTCTAGTACCGTCACATCTTGTCTTGTCTTGTCTTGTATCCTGCCGCCATTCCTCTAGGAGTGGCCAGTACCTCCACACAAGTGCCTCTACTTGACTCTGTCCCTGCATAGTTTTTTCATCTCATCTAATTTCATCACTCTTTTCATGCATGCTCTTCTCTTGTTTCCACTCTGTAAATTCCATTCATTCGCAATCTCACTTATCTGATCAATCCATTCTTTTCTAGGTCTTCCCCTTCCACGCTTACTTATTTCAAAATTTATTTGTGTTTAGGTATTGCTATATTTTCATTGCACCACTTTAAATCTCATAGATTTGCGTGGTGCAATATTCTCCATAATTTTGGTCATGAAATGAGAAGCAGTGTACACAATTGACTAAGACTAGATGGGACAAGTATTCGAGAGGATTGACCATAAATCTTTAAATCGTTATTAATTAATCTCGTTCGAGTGACCAAATTATATTTTTTCCTCCCATTTTAGAGTCACTATTCCATGCAGAAGTCTTCCCACTGGTTGGGTCTCGGCACAAACAACCTGATCAAGGTGACATCTGATCAGCTTGGCCGCATGAGACCTGATGTCCTCCGCAAGGAAGTGGCCAGTGCAAGGGAAAGGGGTCAGGTGCCTTTCATTGTGAATGCCACGGCTGGTACAACTGTTCTCGGGGCCTTTGATCCTCTGGATGAGATAGCGGACGTGTGCAAAGAATTCGGACTCTGGTTGCACGTTGATGTAAGTCTATAATTTTACACTTGTGTTTGAGATAATTTCAGATGAATCTATTTGGTAAAAGAGAAAGATATTGGTGCTGTCAGTGATATTCATCAAACTTTAGGAAGGACAAATGTGGTTGTCAAAGCAAATGGAATAGATGTGTTGATCGCGGTTCATCCAATGATTCTGTATTGAATACAAATCATCCAGTTATTTACGCATATGGACAAATATGAGGTATATTTTACAACACATAACGCAAGGTTAAATAAGTGGCTTGCCATTGTTGTAAGCCTAGAATGTTTTTTTTTTTTTTTTTTAAGAAATCCTGTGCGGGAGACTCCCTAGATTCTAAAGACTCTAGGGGTGTATGACACTTGTTGTAGTGCCGCAGAGGTGTACGAGCTTGGTCGTCGCTACAAAGCGCCAATACTCAAGCAAGACCCAGTTGCTGTAAGGCTGGATGGACCTTTGGTGACCGGTCATTGGTAAAGGTTTATGAATTTTTCAACCCAGCGAAGAGCACATTCGAAATATAAATGGTATATTTTTGTGCTCCGCCGGTATCCGAACCCACAACCTTCCATTTACGAGTCCGAAGTGTTGCCACTACGGACTACGGACCGGTCCAAGATGCCAACGACACGCGGTGTACCTGAGCGGTTACCCATCCAAGCACTGACCACGCCCAATGTTGCTTAACTTCGGTGATCTATGGGAACCGGTGCTTTCAACATGGCTAACGTCGTTGACAAAATAAGTTGCTGGAAAATGAGAAGCAAATGTAAAAGGCCGCAGGATTCTCTGTCACTGATTAATCTGATATTGTGGCATCAAGAACCAAGTGAGTCACAATCCTTCGACAAGAGGCAAATGAGTGAAGACGACAAATAATACGACAAGAAAGAGCAGCGTTGATGCAAAAAATGAAATATGACATCTATGTAGGTGTGATGCACAGAACCTTCGAAGTGTACGATTTATTTTAATTATAATTTTTTCATCACACTCATGGAAATTTATTTTTATTTCAGGCATGCTGGGGAGGCAGCTTGATGTTTTCAGAAAAGTATAAAGGCGTCCTAAAAGGAATAGAACGGTAAACAATGCTTCCGCATAGTATTAGGCCCTTACATATGAAATTGACGTTTTCCCGTACTGGCACTTTGATCTCAAATATCTCGTCTTTGGTTAAGAGTTCCAAATTCAAATTGATACAGCTTTTTACTCATGTATTTTAAAAGTGAACGTACAGGAAGATTAAATTTTTTAGCAACAATGTAGGTGAAAATCCTGAAGGATTCATGAATTCCTTCACATATTAGGTTGACATAGGCTAACCCCCCATACTGTAAAAAAAGGTTCACTTTGCCAATGTCACCCCTGTTTCTGGGAAGGTCGGCAAGAGTTGCAGGGTTTAAGTCCATTTGAGATTGGGTTTTTATGTTGTAAGTCCACATGTAGCATGTGAATCGTAAATACTAAGGAATTAAATGATTTTTTTTTAACAATGATGCAAGTTATGTAAAAGACGATGTGAGAACAAAGGTGCAAACAATTGCAAAGAATGATGGATGAATTGAAGTCGTAAAGGGAATGTGAGGAGCAAGAGTGGATAATGGGGTTTTAATCAGTTTGTGAAGGTATATGAATATTGTATGAAAAAAATATGTAATCTTGTGGGAAAAGAAAAAAAGGATGATTATTTCAGATTTAGTGTTTTTTTCATTGAATTCTAAAAATACAACATCAACCTTGTGTTATGTTCGAAGGAAGCACACTTATGATTGAATCCATTTGTCTTTAGTTACGCCACTGGGCGTTTTGTTTGTACTGCAATTTTGTGCGGTTATTTCCAAGTATTTACTTTTGGTGAGCAATTGTTTGCTAAATTGAATGCCTGAATTTTAATTTGCGATTTCCTCCAATGGCTTTCTTCAATCGGTCGATGTGACAAGAATAAAATATGTAATTAAAATATTTTTTTATTCTCCATTATCTTCCAACTGTTTTTTCCCTTTTAATATTTAGTCGAATCATCAATCCTTAACTTATAGATTGGTATGAGACTGACAACACATACTGTAAAAAATGCCTCACTTTGCCAGTGATACCCCTGTTTCAGAGAAGGTCGGCAAAAGTTGCAGAGTATATGTTCATTTGAGTTTTGGTTTTTAATTTGTAAGTACACATAAAGCGCAAACTACACGTGTCTGTTTGTGGGCATGCATTTGGTATGACTTTTGAATGTTAATAATATATCTTTGCAACTTGGATTATAGATTGGAGCCATCGTTAGCACTTCAGTCAATTTCAACTGAGCTATTTTCAAGGAATGGGAGAGAAAAATATTTTTCCTATACCCCATGCACGCGCCTCCATACATTTACAATACATACATACCTACTTTACAATAAAATAATAATAATAATAATTGTCCAATTTTTATATGGCGCTGTTTAGTGGCAGTAGCCACCCCAAGGGCGCTTTTATGTGTTGAAGCTTCTGTTAAACAAATGAGTCTTAAGCAACTTCTGAAACTGCCAGCACTGGCTTATAATGACTTTCGATTTGATGCTACTACTACCACAGCCGGATACAAAAAAAACTTAGAAAATCAAAAAAGGATACGTTCAAGGTCTAATGATTGTAAGCATCTCGACAAATTCATCACCACTTTTTTCTGCTTTGTTAGTTTTTCCAATTAATCAAATCTAACCGGATTGACTCTATTGGATTGTTGGTTGTTTGTTTTCAGAGCCGACTCCATATCGTGGAACCCGCACAAGATGCTGGGCGTGCCCCTGCAGTGTTCCATCTTCCTCACCCGGCACACCGGAGTCCTGCACAACTGCAACTCAGCCTCGGCGCACTACCTGTTCCAGGAGGACAAGTTCTATGACGTGGCGTACGATACGGGAGACAAGAGCGTGCAGTGCGGTAGGAAGGCAAGCAAATAGTCACTACTTTTTTTTAAGGAATCCTGTGTGCGAGGCTCCCCAATTCTTGAAAGACTTGGGAGTCCTTGTCCCCCTGAAAGAGTGCCGCTGAGGTGTTGCTTCTGTCGTGAGGCGCTGCAAGGAAGTGGGATAAAATTGTAAAGGGAACACAGATACTGGTAGATCATTCCATAAACGGACATTTTGTCACAGAAATGAGTCATAAAAACACCAAGTGCTCATAGTTTTGAGATCGACTGCAAAGGGATGAATGAGAGTCGTACTACGAGTTTCCCTTTCTGAAATGCGAGGGGGAGGGATTAATGAATGGAGCTCATAAGAACAAGCTCCGTGGTAAAATTGATAAAAAAAAAGAGCATTCTCACTTTTCTTCTGTGCCGTAGCGGCTGCAGATCGGATATAAAAGAAGAATCGTTGATCAACCTCACTGCCCTCCTTTGCACAGAATCTAGTTGGTCCCTCAACTTTATGGACATACGAGTACCAAACCGGAGATGGCTGCCATACTAGATAATCTGGCGGATTTGGGATTTATAGAGAGTAAATAACTGGGCTAAATAACTCTTGCATTGTTTTTTCACGAAATGTGTTATTTCTTGTGTTATTATCTTTTTGTTTAGTACACGATATTTTTCTATTATATTTCTACTTGTTACATGTCTTTAGTTTCCTTTTGCTGTTGTATTTCGTTAACCACATACGTTAAGTAACGTTAGTGATTGAAAAAGGGAATTGCGAGTACCTAACAGAAAGATAATAAAAAAGCGAGTAAAAGATTCGTGTACTAAACCGAACGACGTCATCAAAAAGAAAATATATTTAGCATCAAAAAGTTTAGAACAAAATATGGAAATTTGATTTGACTAAACACATCGATATAAATAATATTTTATTTAGATCAATGACTAAACACATATCAAAAAGAACATTCACCATCAAGGTTTTGAATATAAGCATGCACCTGCATACATTTGCTAGACTGTACATCTAAAAAGCCTTTTTACATTATTCCGTTTCGGTTATCTAGTAGCGAAAGGTGTGGAATCGCCAGAAAAAACATCACATCCGTGTGAAAACACACCGGATTGTGCGAAAGCTAGCATACATCCCATAAAACTTCGCAACTTCCGATTCGACACCGGTCAGTCTGCGTGAAATGGGAGAATTTAATAATGTTCAGCTCTTATATAACATTTGTATTTCAAAGATAAAATTCTTAAAAATGAAGATGATTACCTTTTTCTGTCACCAGGTGGATGCCTTCAAGTTGTGGCTGATGTGGAAGGCCCGCGGAGAGAGCGGTCTGCGCGCCCTCGTGGACACTGCCATGTCCTGCTCAGAGTACTTCCTGCAGAAGATCTCCGGCAGACCTGGCTTTGAGCTGGTCATCCCTGCCATACAGTGCACCAATGTCTGCTTCTGGTATGTGCCACCTGGCATGAGGGGGCAGGAGAGGAACGAAGCCTGGTGGAACAAGATCAACATGGTAACTCGATCTTACATCTAAAGAATTTGCTCAATATGAAGGAATGAGGAACTAAAAACCTGATCTTGCATACTTCTAATATGATCGGTCTGTGGTCTAGTGTTAAACACTCAGGACTCGTAATTGGAAAGTAATGGTCTCAATTGCCGGTAGAGCACAAAAATATTTATAGTTGGGTTGAAACATTAACATGACTTTATTAAAAGGCTGTTACAAAATATCCATCCAGCCTTAAAACAACTGGGTCTTGTCTGAGAATTCGAAGATTCAGATTGAAATGCGTGCGTTAACGACTCGAAGTTCGCAAAGGCCTCTTGAGGTTTGATTCAAACGTATATTTTTCAGGTGGCGCCAAAGATCAAGGAGAGAATGATAAAGGCCGGAACCTTGATGATTGGCTACACTCCCTTAGACCAGAAAGGCTTGAAGAACTTCTTCAGATTCGTCGTCTCCTGCCAACCTCTCAGGAGTTTCGAGGACATGGATTTTGTGATCGAGAGTATTGAGACCTACGGCAAGGATCCTTTCGATGCGCTCAGTCCAGCCTTGGAGAAGCTGGAAATCGCGGAGAAACCAGCCATCATGGACTTCATCAGCCCAATACCAACCTACAATAATCTGAACCGATGAATTTACATTACAATGATTGAGTCGTATAGAAACAAAAGTAGCAATATAGGGTGTTTTAAAAATGACACACATGTATGTAAGCACACACTAAGCTACACATACAATGTAACTTCTTGCCGCATTTTCCCTCAAGGGATAGCATGTGGCGAATGGAGCCTTATTTTTTGACAGTCATTCTTTTTTATTCGTTTATCATGTTTTCAACATGGCGTCAGTTAAATAAAATAATTTACGAAAAAAATATTATTTTAATTTTCTATGTCCTTATTTGCATAATCATTAATTTAATTAAAAATTGTAGTTTTATGAAATGTTTAACTCAGTGAAATAAATATTATTTTATTATTTTTTTAAGTTTTGTAAGATCATTTTTTTATATTACCTACATATAATTCTAACATAAATAATCTTTTTGATTAAAAAAATATACATATTTAATTATAAATTACTTTTAAAAAAGAATAAAATAAAAATTAATTAATTATAAGTGTGAATGTATGAAGATCTAGTCATGATTGAAATTAAAACAATAAATAAATAAAAAGTTTTTGCATTTTTTTTTATACAAATACGAAACATTTCTATATGAATAAAAAACTAAATTTATGGTTTAATATTTTTTCATGTATGTATATTGTACAATGAGGTCCGCACGTGAGTTGACTTAGACAATATTGTGTCGTCACTCGGGCGGGTTTCTAGGGAAAATGCATAAAAATATTGTTGTATTGGTTGTTAATGACGGCAGTCCCACACAAGACTGACGTTTGCTCGTCGAGAAAAACGATCCAAATTCAAAAATGTTTCAATATCATTAATTTTTGAGGTATAAAATAAAACTGATAACTAAAAATATTTTTTTTCAAAACATCTGTTTTTGATGTCAACAAAGAAAACTGTTACTCGAACAATAATCCATCTAAAATATTAGCTCCAAATATATTGACATTGAAGATAGCAATTATTACCTACATGGAAGTTTTTTCTTACACAATCATGTTGCATAGCTTACATAAACGTAAATGCCTACATACAAACTTAAGAAACCCCAAACTTAGAAAGCACTCTCTGAAACAGATTTTATTCCTGTGTAACTATAATCTAAGTTGCACAGATATATTAAAATTCAAAACTCATATCAAATGAATGCCCACAAACGGACACGTGTAAGTTCGCGCTTACAAATGCTGAATGTGTACCTACTTACAAATTAAAACCAAACCTCAAATGAACATAAACCGTGCAACTTTTGCCGAACTTCCCTGAAATAGGGGTGACATTGTCAATGTGAACCATTTTTTACAGTATGGGTGGTCAACCTCATACCAACCCATAAGTCGGGGAATAACTGGAATCCTATAAGTTAAGGAAATTAGAAAAATAACAATTTTAAATATTTCACCGAAAAAAAATCTAGAAAATTGCAAAAGAGTGGTTCCGGCCGGGATCGAACCGGCGACCTTCTGCGTGTAAAGCAGACGTGATAACCGCTACACTACGGAACCGTTGGTACATGTCGATAAAAATAATAATCTAGATTGGCGTACAACTTTCCTTTCACTTTAAATTGCATTACCTCTAGTAATGAAATTTAATTAAAAAACGAATTCTTCACCAACGTGTTAATAAAAAAAATGTATGAAAAGTAATTTACTCATTAGAGGTGCTGTTTTATTTTCCGTACATTTTAATTTATTTACGCTATGTTTTATACTCGGGGTCGACCGATTATAAACGTGTACTGTTATGAAAATGTCATGGCGCTATTTCAGTTTCAGTGAATTTTTTAAATAATATAAATACCTATATAAATAGTATACCTGGTCGCGTCGCGTCGATAACACACGGTTCACATTTGTACGTAGCATTTTAGTTTGTGATCTAACCGCTAGATGGCAGTAGTTTCAAGATTAAAATATGATAGTATACAAATATTCTGAATGGTATACTAATATACAAAATGTTTTTTTTGTTCCAGGAGATTTGTTTTTTTATTTACACCGAAATCTATTTTATTTTGAGAAAATAATTTCATGAACATCTCACTAACCTTGAAAATACGCTTTTTGTTTTTTGCCAAGAAAGCGATTGCATCTAGATTTGGCGGGAAAGTTTTTCTTTCAAATATAGTTTAATTTTTATTTTTTAAATCTCCTATAGTTTTATTTTATTTTATTTTAATTTATCAAAATACACGACACTGGGTGCCTTTTAAATATTTAGATACATTATTTATAAGTAAAACATACAAGTAAAGAAGAAAAATGTATTTAAAAATATAAGTATCTATACAAAAAAGTATTTTATTGATTGGTTGGAAGAAATTGACACAAGTTAGATGTTTGTGATGCTAACAGGCAACACTATAACTGTAACTGTAGCGCTGTCGCCGTCCCACTACGGGTGTCCAGAATCTGCGCTGATCAACTTTTTTTTTTTTTTAAGTTTATTCATACATCATACCCATCACTTGGTTCTCAGTTTTACATTCTCTCTGTACCTACATACAGTCATCCCAAACCCTCACTGATTTGCAACTGCTTTCTCGGCCTTCTCCTTCCCTTCTTGTCTTTTACATATTTTCCTCTGAATATACATACTCTTACCATTTTGACAAATTACCTCGTCTATAATCTAATCTAAGTGGCAAAGACGTTTTCTCTGACTCTTAAAAATTTCAAGTTCAGTGTTTTATTAGAATTTGTATCTAACAAATAAATTAGAAGTTACATTAAATGCATTTTAAAAAATATGCTGCATGTGTACCTACTTACAATTCAAAAACCAAACCTCAAATGAAAAATATATAAGTAATGAACAAATAATGAAAAAAGAATAAATAAATGAAAATAAACCCAGCAACTTTTGCCGTCCTTCCCTGCAACAGGGGTGACATTGGCAAAATGAACCAGCATGGGTGGTCAGCCTCATACCAACCTACAAGACAAGATCAAGTATACAATTTTGTCACATTGTCTTCACATGATGTACTTTTATCAAAGACCAGCCTTGCAGCAAATGAGTCTTGATTGAGAAGCACCCGACTAATGACGATAAGCATGTAGAGGGTTCTTGATTTGATCAATTTATCTTCGTATTGATTGTCCGGTCGACAGTGTAGTTGAAAGAGTGTTTGCATTCCATGCATAAGAGCTCGGGTCCGAATCCCACCGAGTGTGTCAGAAAGAATTTCCCGTTTCGGTGTTAAATAACTGAAAGGTTTTAAGCCTTCACAAGAAGGGAGCTGGGAAATACCCACTTCAACTGAAGTGGTTGGCGTAAGCCCCGGCCCGGTAAGGGGTTACCTGTAAAAATAAATAGGTTCGACTCGCTACATGTGACCTCTTCGGCGAGAACGCGGCACGAAGTTACGCTATATGTGTAGCTTAGAAACGTTCGTATCACCGTAATGATTTGTACTTTGAGTTCGGTGACAAGGTAAATAAATCTAGTACTTTTGCCAAACAACTGTCTTTGGTTATTTAGTGGGAAGATATCTGTTCATCTCTTCGATCAGCTTGAAATAAATAAGCGAGCCCTCTGTCGTGTACGATTGGCACATTAAATCTCTCCCGCCATGTGTGATATCAACCCAAGACTCGTTAAGCCACGCCCCCAACCAATCACAGTGAGAGAAAGTCGCTGAGCAAGAGAAAGTACTTAAATAGAATCTCGATCGCGTTACGAGCAGTCTGTGTCAAGCAAATGCACAGTGTAGTCGCGCTCGATTTCGTGAATTTAAAGTTCGCGGGTGAATGTTAATTTTTTTTCAAAATGATTTTTGAAATGTTAGTTAATTAAAAAGTGTAAACGATAAATCAAATTAAATAAAAATATATGAAATAAACTTATTGTTCCTCGCTTTATTATTTAATAAAATAATTTTACTGAACGTAATCAAAACAAAATTTGAATGAGTCGTATGTTAACAAAGGCGGCAACGGGAAATTTCTGACACCCTCGGTGGGGCTCGAACCCGAGCTCTCATGCGTGGAGTCCAAGCGCTCTACCAACTAAGCTATCGAACGGACTTAATTTTGAAAAAAGTAGATTTCCGTCATTGATGCTTTTAACTATTCAAATATAACACGTGTGTGTCTTTAAAATAAGTGTTGCATTAAAAAAACAGTGAGCAGTGCACCGTTTATTTGTTTTTCTTCTTCATTCAACTGAGTACCATCATGAGCAAGCCTGTAAAAATGCGATATTAATTTTTTGTATTAAAATAACACGTAAGGCTATAAAATATTTTATATCCTAAATCAAAGTGATGGGAGTTAAGTGTGTTTAAAAATATATTTTTAATGGATTGCTTGAAATAAAATAAAGTGTCATGTGAAAGCCAAGATAGGAGCAGCAGCCGGGAGCTTGCGCTAACACATGTAAATAACTACAATTAATACTCGAGTAAAGTACATGGTGTGTTCCAGGGGCGTTTTCAGAATATTGTAAGTCATTTTGAATTAATAAAATGTTTTTATGACATTAAATATATTGTATTTTATAATGTGTTGATATTTTTGTTTTGTTTAATTTTGTTTTTTTTTTTAATTATGAAGATTTTGTCAAGGAATTCTGTGCAGGAGACCCCGCACTTCATGAAAGGCTTGGGGATCTATTTCACCCTGGAATGGTGCCGCAAAAGTGTAGCTTGAATTGTTGCTTCTGTCGTGGGGCGCTGCAAGAAAGTGGCGATTGATGTTGGTTTTGAATAAAACCAGATTAAATTGAGAAGGGAATACATACACAGGTAGATCATTCTATAAACGGGCAGTTTGGCAAAGGAATGAGTCATGAAAAGCCAAGTTTTCATAGTTTTGATGTGTGTCTGTTTTTTATGAAAAATTGTAAACTTTTTTAGTTGCGTGCGTAAAGAAGGCTTTTATAGGCAGGACCATAATAAAGAAGAATATAATATAAGAAGAGCTTGTATGAAGAAGGTAATGACTCTGGAGGAAATGAAAGAAGTATGTAAGGATAGAAAGAAATGGCGGTTGATCTGTAATGTTGGCGGCTAGGGTTTATTAAAGTGAAATTGTTTTTTTTTTTTAGTGTCCATGTTTATATTATTGTTTATTGATTTAAAAAATGTAATTTGTGATGTTTGTTCCTTGACTTATAGGTTGGTATGCGGCTGACCACCCATACTGTAAAAAATGGTTCACTTTGCCAATGTCACCCCTGTTTCAGGGAAGGACGGCAAGAGTTGCAGAGCTTATGTTCATTTGAGATTGGGTTTTTATATTGTAGGTCCACATGCGGCATGTGTTAGCGCGAAATTACACATGTCTGCTTGTGGGAATGCATTTAATATAAATCTTAAATGATATATATCTTTGCAGCTTAGATTAGATTAGATTAGATTAGACCAGACTAAAGAAGTTTCGAGCAGTGCGACCGAACCAGGGCCCTAGGACACAGGGCCTGTGTCCTAGGGCCCCCAGAGACGTTTCAGAAAAATATACTCAAACAATTTTTGACGTACTTATATTTGTTCGAAGACTGCGGTTTTTAAAACATTCACGACCACGCCCTCATAGACTTTTTGGAAATTAGTTATTAGAGATATTTACTTTTGATTCATTCTTTTTTGGGTCCGAATCAAAAGCATGCTTTGAGAATCGAGACCAAAGACGCCCATGGCGACTTATATGATATTGCACAGAAAAACATTTCAATACATTTTTGTATAAAAAGGATAAAACGAAGGTCGCTCTAACAAGCGTTATAGACCTCTTGAAGAGGTTTCCCAAAAACAAACTTACAGAGCCGTCGGTAATCGTTTTCGTTCGCAATAAGTATCCATTTCTTGGTTGGCGCGGGGAGGTGTTGGTGGGAGGGGATAGAGGGTTTGGGGCCTCCTGACTTTCCCCGCACCAGGGCCCTCAGTGGTCTTAATCCGGACCTGCTCACATCCTCTGCTAGCTTACACTATTTTTTATTTTTTTTTCCGTACTCTATCTTTCACTTCACGGTTAATCAAGGAGGCCCACACCCATATTGTAAATTTGATGATGAGAGGAACTTTTGATGATGATGATGGATCCACATTTTATGCTGATGATGCTGCAGAGCTGGTTTCCGGGATCTGTTGCCGTGGTCTGTGGGAGCTGCAGCTTCCGGACGTTTCGCCCATGTCTGCGACTGTGATGAAAGCATGCGTCACAGTTTCATCAACATCATCTTCTTCACTTCACTGTCACGCTGAAGAAACCCATCGCAGGCATGGGCGAAACGTCCGGAATCTGCAACTCACACAGACCACGGCAACAGATTATTATTTAAACAAATGGATGTATCAAATGTTCATTTCATTTATTTTCCTTGATTTTGCTAAAATAGGGTTTCTTGAGGGACCATAAATCAGTTAAAATAAACACCGGGTTGTAATTTTAGAACCGAAAATTGCACAAATTTTGATTTTTTTCTGATATTTTCGCATCTGGCTGTGGGAGTAGTAAATGTGGTAGATTTTGGGACTGGATGAAATTATAATCTGTACCCCAAGTGCCAAACTCTACGCCTAAACTCAACTTGAGCGTTTTACAAAAAAATATATAGATACCAAAACGCGCCGTCAACAAGATGACTCAGTTTCTGTACATTTTTTGATAAACGCTGGAGTTCAGTTTTTTTCTTTGGGCACTGAAGAACTTACAACTTTTATACCTGCACCACGAGAATACAAATCTCTTGTGGTATTGAGTGTTGTAAAAACGACCTTATCGTTATGTGGATAAAGGTGAATCTTTCATGACAGAGTAGCGTTGAATTATGCCGTTCTTTTACTGAGACACTTCTTTAAAACCCACTCTGTGAGGCTGTTCACAACACGGCAGTACTGATGGTCAGTAGATGAATATATGTTTTTTACTTTAAAGTATACAGTCCGGTCGATAGATCAGTTGGTAGAGTGCCTGCATATTTGTCGAGAGCTTGAGTTCGAATCCCACCGAGGGTGTCAGAAATGATTTCCCGTTTCGGTGTGCATTTCAAAATCAAAACAAAATACCGACAAGCTTTACTCTGGCTTGATATGAGAACCAGCCCCCTCGAAAGATGGGAAACTTCTACTTTAACTGAAGTAGTTAGCGTCCAGCCCTCTTACTTGTAAAAACAAATAAGTTCCATTCTCCACAAGCGATCCCTTCGGGGAGAATGAGGCAAGAAGTAACACTATATGTGTAGATTAGCCACGTCACGTTCACTTTTAAATTTTTACAAGAATGAAATGAAACACTTGAGGAGTATGACAACAAAAACTGTAAAAGATAGTGTTAAGAATGAACGGGTAAAAGATACAAGTTGAAAGAGCATGTGAAAGTCAAGGTGCAAAAAAATGTGATGAGATAGATATGTAGAAAGAATGGATCATGAAAGACTTATAAACTGTGTATACAGAGGAAATGTAAAAGGAAAAAGACGAAAGGGTAGACCGAGAAAAGTATGGTTGGGATCAGATTGGTGAAATTGTGAAAGAAAGGAATATAAAAAGCGAATTCCGAATTTGAATTGCTTGACTTTTAGGTTGGTATGAGGCTGACAGTGACCACCCATACTGTAGAAAATGGTTCACTTTGTCTATGTCACCCCTGTTTCAAGGAAGGTCGGCAAAAGTTGCAGGGTGTATGTTCATTCGAGGTTTGGTTTTAATTTGTAAGTACATATTCAGCATTTGTAAGCGCGAACTTAACACGTGTCTGTATGTGGGCATGCATTTGATACAAGTTTTGAATGTTGATATATCTTTGCAACGTAGATTATAGAATGTAAAAGAACGAAATGTATGAAAAAGGTGATGGATATGAATAGATTGAAAGAGGTATGCAAGGGTAGGCAAAAAATCATTGCAAATCTGCAAAGACTGACAGATTTACAGTTACAGTATTTCAAACATTTTATCACTTACAACTTACGACTTACATGATGACCTCGTCTGTATCAGCACTATCTTGGAGAGTTACTACGTCTCTACCTACGTTGTCAGTGGTTCTGCATGTGTTTTTTAGTTTTAGTAAGGCAAGGACGCTTGTGGTGAACGGTCGTACGCGCGCTGTGTTCAAACGAAGCTTATTTTGATTTCGAGTTCGTTGGCTTATAAGTTTTTTTTACGAGAAATAATTCGGACTTTGTTTTCGATTGTGTTGTGTGTGTGTTTTTTTTCTAACAATTTGTGTGTAAATGTTTTTATAATTTGATTGTTAACATTGTTATGAAGAACTTTTTGGATTACAATTTACGGAACGTCTGAAAGGTGAGCGAAGTTTTTTGGCTTGTATTTATTTAGGTATTCTGATCATACGAATGAGTTTTACTTTTATCTGAAATTCAAAGCAAAGATTAAATGCTGAGATACACGAATTTAAAATGGTGCTTTCAAAACAGTTTCGTAGTTCACAAGTTTCTATAAAAACACATTTTTTTTTTTACCTTTTAAGTCATAAAAAAGCGGGAAAAGTTATAAAATGACTGTAAAGTTTAGTTATTAACTGTAAACAAGTTGAATCTAACTATGATCTATTATCTAAGTTGCAAATATATCGCCACCTTGAAGGTAAAACTAATAAGTGCTGATTCACTGATTTGAGAAATCTTGGATAAAACATTTTATTGGGAGTAACTTCTCATAGTAAATTTCCTTATATTTAGTTCACTTACTAAGTAAGTGAACTAAATATAAGGAAATACTTATGAGAAACTTCTAAACTATAGGATGTTCACACATTTGATGTTTTCTGTCGTATAAAATAGGTAAAAAGTTGCCTTTATTTGAGAAACCCGTTCTAGCTCAATATATCACATATTCGATTTTTCATTTAAGGTATCGGTATATTGTCTCATATTTAATGCATGCCCACATGCAGGCATATGTAAGTTTGCGTTTACACATGCTGCATGTGCACATACAAAATAAAAATAAAAACTCACATGGACATAAACTTTGCGACTCCTGCCGCCTCTCGCTGAAATCGAATGGCATGCATTGGCAAAAGTGAGCAAAGTTTTTACAGCATGGGGGTCAGCTTCATACCAACCTATTTATCAAGTCACAAAGTACCTACTGAAGGCGAAATAATTAATTAAAGTTTAAATGAAATTAAAAAGAAAAAATATGTAATAATCTAATTTTATATAATGTAGTCATTTATTATTTTAATTGCACAAGTAAATAAGAAGTACTTATTCACTATGAAAATATAATATGGCGATTAGTTTTTTTCTGCGTAGGAAGATTTTTTGTTTAAAAAGACAATTTAAAAGCTCGACACAGTAATTACAGATGACAAAATATAATTTATTTAGCATAGATTTGACAGATCTGTCACAATTGCATAACATTTAAATTACATATTTTGTACTGTCCTCCCACACTTCAATTAAGCGCTAGTATTTTTTAAATAATAAATCATCTATAATCTAAGTTGCAGAAATAATTTTAATACAGATGCACTGAATGCATTTCCAAGTCGCCCCACACGACGTGCCGCGGGTAGGTACACTTACAAAATAAAAACCCAAATCTCAAATGGACATAAAACTTGCAGCTCCTGTCGCCTTTCACATTGGCAAGAGTTAACAATGTGTTTACAACACGGGGGATCAGCCTCATATCAACCTATTTGTCAAGTTATTGTTGAAACAACACTCCCAAAATAACATTCACTATAATATGTAAGGCTGGATGCATCTTTGTAACCGGCCTTTGGATTAAAAAAAAAAAACATTATTTTTTTTCATATTATGATGTATAAACACATGTAATTACAGAATAAAAACCCAAATCGTACATGACTTTCAAACCTGAAACTCTTGCCCTATTTCCCTAAAACAGGGATGATTTTGGCAATGTGAACCTATTTTAGCAGTATGGGTGATTAGACTCGTTATTCTTAAGAATAAAAAATCAAACTAATGCATGCCCAAAAGAAAACAGGTCTAAGTTTGCTCTTACACGTGCTGCACGTTTACTTACAGAAGAAAAATCATATCTTGAATAATTTTAAAACCCTCAAGTTATCACAACCTTTCCCTCAAACTGGGGTGACCTTGGCAAAAGTGAACCATTTTTCATGGGAGGTATTTCTTTCCCGTAAGTAGAAGTAAAAAAAAAAACTCAAAATTAAGTAGTTGTTTTTTTATTACATTTATTCAATCTTTACAATAATATGGACGGTCATCCTCATTCCCTAATACCAACCGTCATTGAGAAAAAATTGTGTGTTTGCGATATTAAAATTTAAATAAATATATATTGTGAATTGAGGACGAGGTTGTGTGGACCAAATCTTTACTCTCAGACAGATTGTTGAAAAACATCTGGCTGTGGGGAGGGTGGTCTACGCAGCATTCGTAGATCTTGAGAGGGCCTTTGACTCGGTGGACAGATGTATGCTGTGGAATGTTCTCAGGAAGTACGGTGTGAATGATAATCTTCTGAATGTGATACGTGCCATCTATGAAAATAGTTCGGCATGTGTAAGAGTGGATGGGAGATATAGTGACTGGTTTGATGTATATAAGGGAGTGAGGCAAGGCTGCGTGATGAGTCCATGGTTGTTTAATATAATCATGGACAGTTGCATAAAAGAAGCTGGAATATCAGAGAGCGGAGTGAAAGTGGGTGAAACAAGAGTTGGAGTACTTCTTTATGCTGATGATGCTATAGTTTTAGCTGACTCGGCGGAGGAACTCCAAACGATGTTAACCAAACTAAATGATGCATTTTGTAAGAATAGCTTGAAAGTAAATGCGAATAAGACAAAAGTATTAGTTTTTGACAGGAATGAAGTATGTGAGGAACTTACAATTAATTTGAATGGAATAAAAGTTGAAGTAGTGAATGAGTTTGACTATTTAGGAAGTAAGTTTGAGGCGAATGGTAAGATGACGAAAGAATTAGAGAAGCGTGCCAGCAAAGGAAGATGCGTGATAGGAGCGTTTGGTAGAATAGCGAAGAATAAAAGGATACCAAAGAAAATGAAAATGGCGGTACACAATTGTATTTTGTTGCCGACCCTGATGTATGGAAGCGAGTCATGGACGTTGAATGAAAGAGAAGTAAATAAGGTATGCACCGTAGAAATGGCCCATCTGAGAAGTATGACAGGAAAAACACTGAAAGATAGAGTGAGAAACGAATGGGTTCTAAATGAATGCGGAGTAAAAGAAAGCGTGAAAGTGAAAGTTCAAAGAAGTGTGATGCGATGGTTTGGACATATTGAAAGGATGAATGAAGACCGACTGACAAAAAGAGTGTATAAAGGGAATGTAACAGGTAAGCGTGGAAGGGGAAGACCTAGGAAACAATGGATTGATCAGATAAATGAGATTGCGAATGAATGGAATCTACAGAGTGGAAACAAGAGAAGAGCATGCATGAAAAGAGTGATGAAATTAGATGAGATGAAAGAAGTATGCAAGGACAGAGTCAAGTGGAGGCACTTGTGTGGAGGTACTGGCCACCCCTAGAGGAAAGGCGGCAGGATACAAGACAAGACAAGATATTTGATTTTTTTTTATAAGTTATTGACATTTTTGACTGTTGGTGTCAAAATTTAGGTAATGTTTTCTCGTTAAACATTCATAATCGTTTTATATGCAAATGTCAAATGAGATTTAGATGTAGAATGTGTGAGTATGTAAATTGTTGGCATAGGTTAAAACTTAATAATACAGTGCGGCCGGTTACTTGACAACTTGACAAATTGTCAAATTTACAATTGCGTTTTCTAAAATCATAAGAACAGGATAAAAAAAATAACTACACTTGTAGGAAGGTAATTATGCAAGTACAGCTATATATGGATTTTCCATACAATAATCTAAGTTGCAAAAATTTATAGCATTACAGGTTCATATCACATCTAAGTACATACCTTACATGAATACATCTACGCTTACATATGCTGCATGTATTTTACAAAAGAAAATCTGAACGTACAGTTTTAACAAAAGCTCTGCAACGCTTTTCGCCTTTCCCTGAAACAGTAGTATTGGTAGTAGTTTTATAAAAAAAAATCTTCTTTAATAGGTTGGTTTGAAGCTTATCTCGCGTGCTGTAAAAACTTAGTTCAACTTTTCCAATGTCACCCTGGTTTCATGGCAAGGCGTCAGGAGTTGCAAAGGTTATGTTTATGTGAGGTTTGGTTTATTTTGTATGTACATATGCAGCACGTGTAAGCGCAACTTACATGTGTCTGCATGTGGGTATTCATTAAATAAGAGCCTTAAATGCCTATATACCCGTGCAACTTATATTATAGATTATAGCTACGTGATCCCTTCAGAAAAAAACGCGGTAAGAATGTGCATTATATGTGCAGCTTAGTTGCAAAGAAATGCCACTTGTATCAGTGTGTTTTAAAAGTTGTCAATTACTTTAAACGAATAAAAACGACAAAAGTTAAGTGGAGTGTACACCTTTGAAATTTTTTTTTAGTATCGGATGTGTCTCATTATGGAACTGGTTATCTCATAATTGCATGTAATTTATCTACGTAGAAGCATTAAATATAATTTTATGATTGCTGTAAAAAAGAGGGGGATGAAATAGCTCTACGAGAATATCTCATTTTTTTATTTCTCTTTTTTCTTAGAAATTAATTAGACTTAAATGGTAAATTAAGAAACTTGCTGATTTCAAAATGATAAATGCCCACATTTATTGGATTATTTAAATAATAATAAATGAATCAGAAAAAAAAATTAATATCGCGGTTTTTTTTTTACTAAAAAAACCATCTAAAAATGAGATTTTTACATTTTAAAAATTTTGAGAGAAAACGTTGAAATTTGAAAAAATTCTGAACATTTCCGATATTGTGTGAATCTTATTGCATATTTTCATTTTTCTCAAACAAAAATGTATTTCCTTGTTTCTTCATTACTTTCTTTTCACATTTACATTCAATTTTAATTTCGTTTAATGTCAATTTGAGTTTAAGTTTTTTGATTATTTCACTTTCCGTTTGACTTCACTTAACATTTTTTTCCATTCAACTTTTATTGAATTTACATTTTTTAAGGTGGATTTGAATTTTTAGGTGAATTTTTTTATTGAATTTGTTTTTTTTTTCAGGAATCACATTTTTACAAGATACAAGTGGAATGAGTTTGCAAGACTAGAGTGTATTTACTTTTGAGCGTAGCTTCGTAGAACAAACCATGTTTAGAATTTTGTTTAATTAATCTAAAATAACAGAAATTCCTTGTAGATAAAAAAAAGAACTTAAAAAAATATTCAATTTATCATGTTTGAACGTTAGATTTCATGTTATACAAAGTCTATCCAGATAAAAAATAATTATTAACAACTTAGCCTTGTAATTTTTTAATTATTTAAAGTTTTAGTGTTGTTTAACGTTATATAAAGTGAATAAATACAAGAAGAAGTGAAAGTGCTGGACATTAATTCTTAGGGTTAATAAAAACTGTGGACTTGATCCAGAAAGATCTGGTCAACGGCAGTGATGTTTTGATGAAGAGATCCCAAGCCACAGTTTGGGTGAGTTTGTTTACGTTTATATATTTATTTTAGTTTTACCTGCTCACATTAAACCTCTTGTTATGATTGACAGGTAGGTACAATTTAAAGTTTACATTCATTTTATATATCCCATTCTTTCACGATCTCCTCAATCTGATCACTCCGTACTTTTCTCTAAAGTCTAATAACGGTTGTTCTAATATCCGAATTTGTAAGTTAATTTTAATTCTGAAGCTTTATCTAAGAATTGAGATCACGGTATGCATTTAATTGAATGGCTGGACATCATTGGAACGGTTTATCTCTCTGTCCGACTTATTGTTTTTGGAACATTCTATACCTTGTTCTCTCTCTGTCTGACTTATTGCTTCTGGAACATTATGTACCTTTTTCTCGCTCCATGTCTCCAAATAACTGTCCGGCAATCAAATAAAATTCTGATTACCAGATCGGTTTACGAGCTGTTAAATTTGTCAGAATGATTTCTTTCTCGTCACAGTCGCATTCCGATGCTATCGACGTTTTGAATCCATCTTATAATCTAAGTTGCGGTGATAAAAAACATTTGAGATGTTGTATAAACGGAAACTACTTGTTTTTCGTAAAAACGTGTTTTTTCACTTTTTTTTCTTGTAAATATTTTTTTGGGGTGACACTTTTTACATTTTTTTTTTTTAACCATGATAATTAATATAAATAATTATTAAACACCCCTGTTTTTTTTTGACCATAAAGTTTAAGAAACAAAAACGACAGGTTTAGGGTATATAACACTTATCAGATGTATTTATTAATATAATTTGATGTTTTTTTATTATTTGACTTTCAGAAATTTTCGTGTTCCTTGACTAATAGGCTGGTATAAGGTTGAACCCTCATGCTGATAACTTGGTGCAATTTTGCCAATGCCACCTCGGTTTAAAAGGGATAAGCTGCAGGAGTTACGTGATAAACTTTTTGTTTTACATATTTCACCATAATAAAGTTGGCTAAAATTTTATTTAACATAATCTTTTTATCCATGAAGTATAAATCTCTTTTTTAAAGATACATTGATACAAAGATTCTTTCTGTTGGATTCCGTTTCGGGCGTGTGCTTCTCTGTAAAAAGGACGTCTTTGAAACTCACTTCACAAAGTAAAGAGGTTCCTGCGCTTTCATGGGAATTGTATAAGCGCTCAATGCACGCTCGGATGCCTTTCAAAAACGCGCTGAATGGCGAGCTTCAATAGAGGAGGAATAAATGAAGAATCACACGTGCACAGCGTGACTTGAGATTAAGGAATATTTGCTTTTTGTGTAGGTACAAATGCTCAGGTAAAAAATACTTGAATCCATTATCTGTGTAAGTTGCAAAGATATTGTTGCGAACATGTTGTTGTGTGTTGTGGATTGTTTGTGTGAGTTAATAATACAGTCTCTCTAGAAATAAATAGATGTTACGTACCTACTTACATAATTTGTATTTGATATTGATTGGTATTGTTCGACTGTTTGGTCGCATGTTCTAGGAGAGTCTTGCGTGTACCAATTCTCAGTGATTCTAGAATATTCTTTATTCGTGCTATAAAATAAGGACCAAAGCTCTCTGTAGGGGAGAAGCTAATCAACTGTTGTATTGTGTAAGTGTAATGTGATTCATTATCCGACTCGAATTTGAAATAAATCCCCTCAGTTTTAATCAAAGTGAACTTTATAGTTTCTAAACTAATAAGTTGATATGAGGCTGGCACTCTATGCTGTAAAAAAGCAACGAATGTTAAACCAAAAGTTAATGCATTCCTGCGAATCAGATTTAAGATAATTAATTTACCTTCCTTGACTCATTGATTCTTGTTCCTTGACTAAAAGGTTGATATGAGGCTGCCCCCATATGCTGTAAAAACTTGGTTATCTTTTGTCAATGCCACCACGGTTTCAAGCAAGTTTATGTTCATTTGAGATTTGGGTTTTTATTTTTAACGTTCACATGCAGCATTGAAAAGTGCGAACTTATACGTGTATCTTAAAATGAGTATATTCTTGCAACTTAGATTATAGATGCGTCTTAGAAAATCCATTTCAACCGTACATTGGACCGCACTAATCTTACTGTCCAGTGTCCAGGCTTCACTTTCATACATACATCAAGGTGGGCAATCTTATACCACCGTGTACCGACGATCAAACATTTTTTCAAAACAGTTGTTGTTCACATAGATTCACTTCTAGTTATTTTGGTCACTGTTTAATAAGCTTCCCTACTTGTAACGCGTATTTGAAGGTGTGATTATATTTAATCTTACATTCTTAATGACTTTATGCGACCAAATCGACAGGCGTGGTGTGGGTGCAATCAATTTCCCAGTATAAACCTGTCAGACATACTCCTGCGGTAATTCGATCATTTCCCCAAGTCACGTTTAAACTCAAATCAGAAAGCTTTACCACAAAAAATATGAAAAATAAAGTAGCACTTCTATATAGTGATTTAGTTTTAATTCATTTTTTTGTAATACGCTAAGATTGAGTTTAAGTGCTATGTTTTATAACGTTCCATGTTAGAACGACACATGACAGAACGATACATAACATAACGACATATGAAAGAACAACACAATGACAAAACATCACAGGAAAGTACATCACAATGACAAAACATCACATGATAAAACATCACATACCTAAAACAGAGCATACCATAAACGGCACATGAAAAACATCACATGACAAAACACAAACATTTATTTTTCAAGTTTTTGGATTATTATTTAAATAAACAACACTTTTTAATTTTTAAAACACTGTTTTTAATTTCACACATATATAATACATTTACAAAAATTAAATTTTAAATATTTTCAATAATACTAACGTTTTCGACTAATATAGTGATCATCAGGTCTTCAGGTATTTTAGTCGAAAACGTTAGTATTATTTAAATTTTTATTTTTTAAATATATTGTATATGTGTGAAATTAAAAACAGTGTTTTAAAAATTTAAAAGTGTTGTTTATTTAAGTAACAATCCAAAAACATGATTTTTCACAGTGCTAATACACAAACCATAAAAAAAATATAATTTATTTTTCAACTTATGCTGCCTTAACCTACAGCTAAGGGTGGCAATGCTATAGTATGAATTATTTTTAACAGGTGAGGTAGGTAGCCCCACGCTAATCTATAAGTCAAGAACTCATAATATGGATATGAAATGTTTGTGTTGTATATGATGTTTGTGATGTTTTTTCATGTGCCGTTTATGTAATGTTCTATTTTAAGCATGTGATGTTTTGACATGTGATGTTTTGTAATAGTGATGTTTTGCCATGTGATGAACTATCATTGTGATTTTCTGTCATGTGTTGTTCTACCATGTGTCGTTATGTCATGTGTAGTTATGTCATGTGTTGTTCTGTAATAGTGATGTATTTTCTTTGTTGTTATGTCATAATGATGTTCTGTGATGTGTTGTTGTGATGAACTATAATTGGGATTTTCTGTCATGTGTTGTTCTACAAATCTAATCTAATCTAAGCTGCAAAGATATATATCATTTAAGATTTATATTAAATGCATTCCCACAAACAGATATGTATAATTTCGCGCTAACACATGCCGCGAACTACCATGTGTCGTTATGTCATGTGTAGTTCTGTCATGTGTTGATCTGTCATAGTGATGTACTTTCTTTGTTGTTTTGTCATAATGATGTTCTGTGATGTGCTGTTGTAATGCACTGCCATTGTAATATTCTGTCATGTGTGGTTATGTCATGTGTCGTTTTTTCACTGTGTCGCTCTATCCTGTCACCGTTTTATACTCGGGTGATTTCCCCATGTACCTTCCTGTCCGTCCACAGCTACTTCTTGAGTGCTTATTGCGTGTGTTTGCCCGAAAACGTGTTGGGAAGCTTATCGCATTTATTTACAACGCCTTCAAATTACTACTCAAATATAGATCGACGTATTTTTGGGTTATTTATTTAATTTGGACAGTAAAATAATTTGATAAAAAATAAATAATAATTTAAGATGATTTATTTTCTGAACACTGTTTTGTGTGAATTACACCTCAAAAGCCCTCTGCGAGCTTGATCGTCACTATAGAATTCTCAAGCAAGAACCGTCAAGAACAAGCAAGCGCAATTCTCAAGCAAGAACCAGTTGCTGTAAGGCTGGATGGACCTTTGGCGATCGGTCTTTAGTAAAGGTATATGAATTTTTCAACCCAGCGAAGACCATATTTGCAAATATAAATTGTATTTTTTTTTGCTCCGCCGGAATTCGAGCCCACTACTTTCCATTTACCAGTTCGAAGCGTTACCATTAGACTTAAATTAACATTTTGTCGTGCGGACATTTTATCGGGTGGACATTTTGTCGCGTGGACATTTTTTCGATGGACATTGTGTCGATGGACATTTTGTCAATGGACGTTGTTTCGGTGAACATTCTGTCAATGGACATTATGTCGTGGTACCAGCTGTACGATGTTAAAGATACTGCAGCTAGGAGGGGTTACACAACGGTGAACCACATTAGAGAATTGGAAATTCTGGAAAAACACTTAAACATAGTTGAGTATAGTCGTTGTTTACCCACTTTCTCGTTCCTCGTGATCTGCTGGAAGGAAGACGTCGCTATCAGTAGTCTTATCCGTTATCATTGTATCACGCCGTATCTGGGTACACCAGCACAAGTACCTTCCAAACTTACATAGCCGTAGCTTCGTCTACTTGCTGTATACTCTTCCACTCATAGTATAACCTCCCATAGTAAACAATGTTCTTTAAATGGAAATCCACTTGAGGCAGTTACAGTTAGTTGCTAATTTTTCGCACTTATTTCATCCCTGTTTAATATCATTCCTGTTTCAGGGAGGATCGGCAAGAGTTGCAGGACTTATGTTCTTTTGAGATTGGGTTTTTATGTTGTAAGCTCACATACGGCATGTGTCAGGTCGAAATTACTCGTTTCCCGTGCTTGTGTGAATGCATATATTATTAATCTTAAATGTAATATATCTTTGCAACTAAGATTGTAGATTTCGTTATTGCTAAGATTGTAGATTTCGTTATTGCTGGCCATATTTACTCTATCCCATGTAAAGACCAGCCATTGGTAAAACCGTGCCTTGTTGCTGGCTTCTTGCTAGCTCCATCCCTCCACTATATTCCATTTTTCTGTGTTTTCTGTTTTCGGGTCTTTAGATCAGTTGGTAGAGTGCTTGCACTTCAAGCTGAGAGTTCAGGTTCAAATCCAAACGAGGGTGTCATAAATGATTTCCCATTTCGTTGTTTATTTCAAACCAAAAATTAACACACCGGTGGCTTACTCAGCCTTCACACAAAATAAGTACCAGCCCTCTCGGAAGCTGGGAAACCCCCACTTAAACTGTCGTGGTTGGCGTAAGGCCGGCCCCCTAACATGTAAACATAAAGTGGTTCCACTCACCACATGCGAATCCTTTGAGGAAAACGCAGCAAGAAATTACACTACATGTGTAGCTAGCTAAGCAGCGTGTAGCAGCACCGTTTGAGTTTACTTTTACTTTCAACTTTGCCTCAGTTTGCCTCGACCGTATCCCAGCCTTCCAGTATCCAGTTGTGGTGATGCCTTCACAGATAAGAGTCAGATAATGGCCTTCCAAGAGACGCAAGGATCTGTACTGCCAAGTAAAAAACTTCACACAAACTGAAATAAAGCGTTTACAAACAAAATATATGGAAACCAAGACAGCGCTTCATGTGAGAGTTTTCGTTTCCCAAGCATTTTAGTATGGTTAAATTTTGACGTGATGTTTTAAAGTTGGGGATCTGGTTTCGGTCTGCCTGAGCTCCGTACAATATTTACCCATTAAAATGGGACCAATATCGATTTACTCGATACATGATTTCATAATAAAGCGTGCTCGAAAGTTACTCAGAAAAAGTGCTTTGGACTCCACATCATTTCTTTTAATTGTATCATTTTATAAAACTTCTGTTTTGCCATTTATTAATTCAACTTTAACAAATTTTCACTTGATTTCAGTAATATAATAAACAAATCATCCCCCAGTGCTTGTTTGGCATTTGATTCAAACATGACCTTTAAATGAAATTGTCTTAAAAAATCACATTTTACACAATCAGAGCTAATAAAAAATTTAAAACACGAAAATGTGAGAGTTGTTTTAAATATTTGTAAAACCAATTTCCAGTTTTCATTAATTATACAAACATTGCTTTTGTGAAATTACCTCTGATGGACATAAGACAAACAAGCACTAAGGGGACGAAATGTTTTTGTTTTTATTTTGTACCCTTTTGTTCGAATCACACATGTAAAGCCCTCTGCGAGCTTTGTCGTCACTAGGGAACGATGATTTGTAAAGAAAGCTCCAGTTGCTGTAAGGCTGGACTCAATTTTGTAACTGTTGGGTGTTAGTTAGTTTATTTAATCTCAATATTAAAATTAAGCAACATTGGGTGTGGTCAGTGCTTGGATGGGTAACCGCTCAGGTACACTGCGTGTTGTTGGCATCTTGAACCGGTCCGTAGTCCGTAGTGGCAACACTTCGGACTCGTAAATGGAAGGTTGTGGATTCGGATCCCGGCGGAGCACAAAAATATACCATTTATATTTCGAATGTGCTCTTCGCTGGGTTGAAAAATTCATAAACCTTTACCAATGACCGGTCACCAAAGGTCCATCCAGCCTTACAGCAACTGGGTCTTGCTTGAGTATTGGCGCTTTGTAGCGACGACCAAGCTCGTACACCTCTGCGGCACTACAACAAGTGTCATAGACCCCTAGAGTCTTTATAATCTAGGGAGTCTCCCGCACAGGATTTCTTAAAAAAAAAAAAAAAAGATCTCCGCTGGGAAAACGAACGCACCATGAAATCGAGTCTGAAACAAGCACCTGTCCAAATTACTGAGAAGTTCGAAGTAAAAAATAAATAAAATAATTGTTATGTTTCCAAAGACATCTATATATCTTTAAAATATCCATTACCTTATAACTCTATGTACATAACGCACATAATTTTAACAATAGCATAACGAATTTAGACTAAATGGAAGAGACAAACTTATGAAAATCCTGTGGCTGTTTTGTAAACTATTTTTCGTCTAAACTCAAGTCATTTAACCTTTTTAAGAATTAAAATTAGGGATTTTTTGGGTATATGAAATTTAACTCTTTGCTATTGGCCTTTGTATTTTCATTACTCTGTTAATACATCTTATATTTTTATCATTATGGTTTTCTTATCTCACAAACTTCCAATCTTTGACCAGCAATTTTAATTATTTAAACAAAAAACAATTTTAAGTGCACATACGTAACTTACAAAAAAAACACATGTAGGGGACAATGCCTTTTTCACATAAAAAAATATATATATATTATATCCAACATTTTATAGGTTGTAGCTTTTAAAAAGGTTTTATCGTGTTTGGTAGAATGTGGCGCCTAGAGACTTATCTGAGGGACAATGCCTACCTGGAATATTTACAAATAACATGCCAACAAAAACCATTCCGAGACAACAAAAAACAACAAAGATAATCCAATGATATTGTTACGAATGTATAGGTTCATGACTGCGTGTTTGTGAGCCAACGCGTGTTTACTCGCTGTGTATGTGTGTGTGTGTAGACGTGAGTGTTTGACACTTTGAACTGTTGATACTTGTGGTACTCTTTGGAAATAACCATTCTAGAGGCACCTCGTCTGGTCAGGAACACGCGAGAATAGGCATTGATTACGAATATAAATAGGCTGCAGTTCTGTGAAGCATTCAGTGATCGAGCTCTGAAACCGACAATATAGAAGTGTGAAGAGTGAATCTTATTATGTATGTATCAACTTCTTAAAAAATAAATCCTGTGAAATAAATTCAACTGCAAAATTTCTTTAAAAGTGAACCCTAAATAAATCATACTCACATATGCCTCCGAAACCTGGACACTGACCAAGCGTGACCAATGCTCTCTCAACGTCTTCGAAAGGAAAATACTTCCACGTATTTATGGTCCAATAATGAATAAAGGACGGAAACATATGGCAAAGAAGATATAACTCCGAACTGTATAAGCTGTACCAGGACGCTGATGTGGTCCGCTCAATAAAGGTCAACAGACTGCATTGGCTGGGGCACATTCAGCGAATGGACCATCGGAGCCTGGAGAAGACGATTGTGATGACGAACCCGGAGGGACGCCGGACAGTGGGAAGACCACGTTCAAGATGGCTGGATGGAGTGGTGGCGGATTGCCGTGCAGTGGGAATGTGGGACTGGAGGAGGAAGACGTTGGATAGACAGCGCTGGCAGCGGTTGCTCAGGGAGGCCAAGACCCATCTCGGGTTGTCGTGCCAATGATGATGATGATGATGAAATAAATCATAACAATATTATTTGGGTGTATCAAAATTAGTTTTGCGTTATAGGTACTGATTGAAGGAAAAACTTGAAATAAATTAAAATCGTGAGAGGTTTTGTAACTTAAAAAGAGCGTAAACCAAGGCTGAAAAAACACACCCTTGGGGAGTTCAATGAAATTCAATCCGTGCCTTCTCAGTGACATTTTTTTAGTTCAACAGCAAATGAGTTTGCTGGAGAATTGTCGCTTTCTGTAGCGACGATCAAGCTTGCAGAGGGCTCATGAGATGTGATTCATACAACATGCAACTCACCAAATAAATAATCTTATTTATCATACTAGGGTAAAGGCAGGAAGAAGTCAAAGGAGCGGGATGAAACTTGGAGATTAGAATTACACGAAAAAAATATCATTAAATCCGATTCAAAGCCAGTTATATGTATTTTCACTGCGTGTGTATACCAAAATCAGATGTGAATAATTGTGAAAAAAATCTGTGAATACGAAACGCAACTAAGCAACCCATATGGTGTAACTTCTTGCCGCGTTATCCCCGAAGGGTTTCACATGTGGTGAATGCAACCTTTTTATTTTTCCAGGTAAAAGGTCCGGTTTTACACTAACCACTTTCGTTGAAGTGAGATTTTATAGGTCCCGAGGGTCTGGTACTAATTTCTTGTGAAGGCTGAGTAAACCTTGCCAGTATTTTATTTTGATATCCTCGGTGGGATTTGAACCCGAGCTAACTGAGCTATCAACCGGAATAATTACTTATACGTTGTTTCATAATTATGTATTGCTTTCAGCAAATTACAAATTAAAATATAAATGCATCTATACGCAAGTGGAACCTTTGTTGTTAACTTGGTTCCCTTCTGTAAAATCTAACCATTCGCCTCTGCTATAATATTGTCTGGTAAATATATAGTATTATCCAGACATATAGAGGAGACAGGGATCTTCCTTGCTAAAAGCGTTTGCCAACAATAGCAGACAATCTAAGGTCTGCTTTGAATGTCTATTGATTCCTTGAGACCTTTGTGGGCTCTGGATAGGAAGAATACGTTTTTTTTGTCTGATAGTTTATTTTGACTCCACGTCTGGTTCTGAAATGTTTTACAAAAAGGTCGTAAATTAATTTGGTTTCAAAACATTGTAAAATGCAAGCCATTGAGAATGTCTGGAAACATGGACCCTGCTTTTAATGGCGACGTAAATATACATAAATAGAATGGACTATTTTTATGTTCCTCAATGGACAAAAAACACTTGAACTTTGTAGTTAAAATTTAATCTTTTTAAGAAATGTCAAATAAATTTACGTTTGAAAAAGACTATTATCGTATTAAGTGCTTTTTTGCTAGAACTGTATTCAACCACCATTCTGCTAGGGGTGTCCAGTACCTCCAAAGATGCGTCTACACTTTGTTCATTCCTTGCACACTTCTTTCATCTCCTCGACATTCATCTTTCTCTTCATACATGCTGTTCTCTTTTTCTCACAACAGATTCTTATCTTTTGCAATCTCACTCACTCCATCTATCCATTCTTTTGATTTTTCAATTCTTGTTTTTAATTCGAAAGCATCTAAATTCCCCTCTAACGAATCTACGTACGCAAAGAAAACGCAACTAAGCTGCAAAAATATAGGCTATAGCGCTTCTTCTAACCACGTTGTCGAAGGAGTCGCATATGTGGCTTACAGTAACAGTAACAGTAGGCCCGGTTTTTTCAACGTTAGCATAGCAACTTTATTCTCGATGATAAAAAAAAGCACTTATGTCAATCGTGTCTGTAGTTTTTTTTATCAGTTAAAGTCACACATGCTAATGTTGAAAATATCGAGCGTAAAGCTTAGTAAAGCTTACTAGAAGGTCTTCTTCTTCTTCTTCCTTAGCCATCTCTCCACTGCTGAATATAGGCCTCTTCCATGTTTCTCCACTCCTTTCTATCCTGTGCCCTCTGAATCCATTTCCGCCCCGCGACTGGAACAATGTCATCTGACCATCTTTTTTGTGGTCTGCCGACGGTTCTTTTATCTTCCCATGGTCGCCACTTGAGGATTTTCGTTGCCCATCGGTTGTCATCTCGTCTTGCCATATGGCCTGCCCATTGCCATTTTAGTTTTGCAATACGATCCATGATGTCTGTGACTTTTGTTAGGTGTCTGATGTCTTCGTTTCTTTTTCTATCTTTACTAGAAGGTACTATTGATTATTTTGGGTCTCAAATATACACCAAAACGTAAAATAATTTCTGACACCCTTGGTGGGGATCGAACCCTAGTCTTCTATTATAGAATGCATTCTAGCAACCGAGTTTTCAAAGTGCAGTACTCAATAAAACAGTACGAACGTTCATAAATATATTGAAGTGCTTTCTTATCGGGGTTTTTATTGGAAAGCATTATGATTTCCTCCGCGCATATCTGTGTACCCTGCTGACCGGTTGTAAAACAATAGACCAGCCTCGTCCAGGTCAACGAACCGGGAAGGTTATTAAGCATTTTACGAGCTGGCCGGTGCCTAGCGCAACCTTAATCTGTGTACCACCACTCCCAAGCCAGATAACAAGAAAACTGCATAAAAGCTGCGATAATTCATAATCAATTGTGTTGACTGAGGTTCATCAACTTATTTAGTTTATCAATGTAACCTTTAAAAAAAAAAGTATAATAATATTAAAGTTGTCGGTGTTATGGCCGAGGGTCTCAAAAAGGCTCATCTGTCTAGCGTATTTGGAATAGAATAACGTTGGTTCGATCCCCGCTTGGGTCATTTGACCATAACTTTGACCCTGGTTCAACAGATGTAATTGGGTAATTATTAATTAATAATTCATTAAAATAAACAATAATGAATTATTCCTTGATTTCCTGTTTCTATTTCTGGCCAGGCAGAATAGGTTGGTGAATTGTATTCCTCTTCACAAATCTATTTAAAAAAAGTGAATGTAAAAGAAGGAAACGTATAAAAAAGGTGATAACAAAATAATAATATTAGGATGATTTATTTGGTGAGCGCTGTTTTTGTGTGAATCACACCTCAAGAGCCCTCTGCGAGCTTTATCAGCGCTGAAGAAAGCGTCAATTCTCAAGCAAGACCCAGTTGCTGCAAGGCTGGACGGACCTTTAGTGACCGGTCTTCGGTAAAGGTATATGAATTTTCAACCCAGTGAAAAGCAAATTTGAAAATATAAATGGTATTTTTTTTGCGCTCCGCAGGGATTCGAACCCACAACCAACCACTAGACTACGGACCGGTTGATATGCTGATTTAATACGTAGAGAAGATACTACCTTATCATTCCAAATATGGTCTATTTTGGTCATCCAAGTTAGGCACTCTGGCCATCTCAATTGCCCTTAATCTCTAGCGGGGCTATTCTTAGACATTTTAGTAGTCGGTTGAGCCCACGCTTTGACAAATTAATAGTGCCTGAGCTGAATGTCAGCACGATCATTTTTACCTACCGAATTTTGTAATATTTGTATGAAAACAAATCAGCTGTTTGCTTGCGGCCATCTTGGATTGACAGGTTTTCATACAAATGCATCATTAGTTTGTCAAAGCGTGGGCTCAACGGAGGACTAAAATGTCTAAGAATAGCACCGTAGGTTAACTACTATAAAATTAATCCTTTAATTATATTGAGCTTAATATTAAGTTTTAATCTACTTGTTGGCCAGTTTATTCAGCCTACTTCAAGCACCACCTCACGACTTAATGTGAGGCCTCAACCTCACGTGACAGCTGACAGCTGAGAGCCGCATCATCAGCATCATCTGCCTACACTCCCGGGCCTCCCTGACATGAAACCATGTGACGGTTGCGTGTCATTTCAGCTGGAATAATTACATGTGATAAGTTGTTGATTCTGAATAAATTAATATTTCGATACCTTAAACCTTACAGTTCCGTATTCTAGTGGTTAACACTTCTGACTCGTAAATGGAAGGTTGTGGGTTCGAATCCCGGCGAAGCACAAAATATATATCGTTTATATTTTCACATAAGCTATTCGCTCGGTTAAAAATTCATATACCTTTACTCACTAAAGGTCCTTACAGCAACTGGGTCTTGTTTGAGAATTGGCGCTTTCTACAGCAACAACTAAGCTCGCAGGAGCTCTTGAGGTGTGATTCACACAAAAGCAGCACTCACCAAATAAATCATCCTAATCTTATTATTATTATTCAGTTAATCTTATCTTTATTATAAATTTCTTGACTTATAGGTTGGTATGAGGCTGTTGACTCATGGTCTAAAAACCGTTCATTTTTGTCAATGTCAAACCTGTTTCAGGAAAAAGCAGCAAGACCTCTAGGGTGTACGAGTGTATTTGTTTTCTTTTCGGCTTTATTTTGCAAGTGAACATATAGCATTAGCTTTGTACATGTTTGTTTGTGAGCGTGCATGATGTATAGATCTTAAATTTTAAAATATGAGTCGTTCATTAATATTGAACCAAAGGGAAAAATATTGCCCACTCAATGTTGTCATACAAGGAAAGATTAAGGGTGAAGGAGAATGTGGGAGAAGAATCTACTAATATAATCTAAGTTGCAAAATATAATGTTACATTAAAGATTCACATTATATGCACTTTCACAAACACAAGTTCGGGCTTAAACATGCCGCATCTATAATCTATAATCTAAGTTGCAAGGATATATTCATTTAAAGCTCTCAGATGTATGCCCACAAACCAACAAGTGTAGTTCGCGCTTACAAATGCTGAATGTGTACTTACCGCATGTGGTCCTACAATATAAAAACGCGAATCTCACATGGACATACACCCTGCAACTCTTGCCGACCTTCCCTGAAAACAGGGGGGACATTGGCAAAGTCAAACATTTTCTGCAGTATGGGTGGTTAGCCGCATGCCAACGGCAATGATTTATCAAAAGCACTTAATTCCTATTTAGAGCAGAAGCATCTAACATAAAAATAGTGTTTAAATTGTAAAACACACTTTTGTAACCGAAAACTAGAAGCATTCTTTATTATAAAGCGGAAGTCTTGCCGTAGGGATATTGGCATACATGTATAATTTAACAAATATAACTGGTCCACAATAACATGGCAGTGCATGTTAAAAAAATGCAATTATTCATAATCACATGTTTGTTTTTGTAGCGGTAATCTGTGGTATTAACTGTGGCTAGAAGAGAGATCACTTTCTTATATTTGTCATCGTAAAAATGATACGATATACATCGTATCAATTTCATATTTATTACATACGCTTACTTACTTTCTACTACATAAAAAGTCGTTGAATTTGAAATGAGTGTAGGTATGTATTTTGAAATATTTCATTACATCAGTCTGAGTTGATGGATGTAGTGTCAGAAACGATTTCCAGCTTTGGTGGTTATTTCACACTCAAAAGAATGAATATTATTGGCAAGGCTTACCCAGTCTTCGCAATAAATAAGAACCTACCCGGGGGGCATGGAAACCCAACTTCAAGTGAAGTGGTCGTCGAAAGACCGACCCCCTTAATTGTGAAAATAAAAAAGTTCCACTCGCTTGACTTTCGACATCTTCGAGGATAACGCGGTAGAAAAGCAAAAAAGACAAATTTTCTTAATAATGAAAATTTTAAATTGACGATTGTTGTATTGCAATAGTACTTATTCCTGACGTTTCGTTCGATTCTTCTACTATTCATAAATAATGATCTACAATCTTAGTTTCATTTCATATATTTATTAAGATGCATAAAATATATGCCCACAAACAGACACGCGTAAGTTTGCGCTTAGCCGTTTTATTTTGTAAGTACAGATGCTGTATCTGTATGTGATTATGCCAAGGGCCCTTGACGTGTGCTACAAACAAAAACAGCACTTTAAACAGATTGCCCATTCATATATATGTGTACAAACATAAGCCCCACAAGCTGACCTTCCCTGAAACGAGGGAATCATTGACAAAGTATACGTGGACAGCCTCATACCAACCTATAAGTCAACGAACAGCAATTGTTAATTCTCACAACGCATTCAATCTTTGATGTTTACACTCATTACATGTCCGATTGTACTGTTTAATATAAAAACCACTAGTCTGCTCCACCTGTCTGTTGTTTTGACGATCTCGTGCGTTCCTTCCACGATGATTGATGTTGCACGCGGTGTGGATTAATCGAAACACCATTGTTAACAGATTCTTTTGAGCACGCAACAAAAAACAACACGACGGAAACAAATTGTCGGTACAAATATGAGAACCATCTAGCGCGAGCTTAGTATATTAATTGTGAGTTAAATATATTGATAGGATAGACAAAATATTTCAGTCTATAATTTATCATCTGAGTTGCAAAGATATATTACATGTAAGATTCAAATCAAACGCATTTCCATGAGCTGACATGTATAAGTTCGTGCTTACACATGCTGCATGCGTACTTACAAATTAAAATCCAAACCTCAAATGAACAGACCCCTGCAACTTTTGCTGAGATTTCCTGAAACAGCGGTGACATTGGCAAAGTGAACCATTTCTTACAGTGTGTGTGGTCAACCTCACTAACCTTATCTAAGTTGCAAAGATATGTAACATTGAGGTTTCACAATATGCATTTTCACTAGCAGACACGTATAATTTTGCGCTTGCACATGCCGCATTGAACCTACAACATTAAAACCCAAATCTCAAATGAACATACACCCTGCAACTCTTGCCAACCTTCCGTGAAACATGAGGTGACATCAACAAAGTGAACCATTTTCTACAGCATGGGTGATCAGCCGCATACCAACCTATAAGTTAAGGAACATACACAACAAATTAACTAAATTGTTAAAATCAACAATAAAACTATGTATAAACATCATACTAACTAACTAACCTATAGGCTATAACTATAAGTCAAGGAGACATCCATTGCAAATGTAGTACCTAGATATGATTTGAAGTGTATCGGTATCCTTGGAACCTATTTGTTTATGCAGATAGACCTCCAATAAAATAGGCAGTCATATACATTATGGAGAGATGGTATCCGAATAGGATCGCAATAGTTGTAAGTATCCATTGTGGCTGGCTGTGTTTGCGTTCCATTTGTCAGGGTTCGACAGCGTTCAGGTGGTCCGTGGCCCAGTGGTTGCGTCGTGGCTTAGCCAGCTGAGGGTCCGCCCTCACATGAATCTAGTCCTGGTTTAGCACGGACAGTAATGCGGCAGATACGCCTCTGTCGTGATAGGTCGCGGTATGGGATTCTAATCCCCATTATGGTGAATAGATGGCTGCTCAAGGTCCGTAATCTGTTATTATAAATCTGTATTCTAATTGTGAAGATTTATAACGGTGGGAGATTCCCCTTTATGGAGTCCGAAATGAAACATTTTATTTATGTTTTAACCAAAATAGGTCCTGAATCGCCACATGCGACCCCTTCGGGGATAACGCAGGCAAGTAGTTACACTACATGTGTAGCTTAGTTGCATTTGCATTGCGTTTAACCTGATGATCTTGGTGATAAAAATGCAAACGCAATTGCAACTGAGGGTTCCATGATAGAAGGACACATTGTTAAAACGACACATGACATAACGACACAAGACAGAACAACACATGACAGAACATCACAATGACAGGACGTCACATGACAAAATATCACTGGACAAGATGTTTGTGATGTTTTGTCCTGTGATGTTTTTCATGTGCCGTTTAAGGTATGTTCTTTTTTAGGTATGTGATGTGTTGTCCTTGTGTTGTTTTGTCATAGTGATGTTTTGCCATGTGATGTACTGTCATAGTGATGCTCTTTCATGTGTTGCTCTGTCATGTGTCGTTCTGTCGTGTGTCGTTGTGTCATGTGTTGTTTTGACACTGTGTCATTCTATACACGTAAAGTTCAACTTTTTACCGAGATGGTTAAACGGCCTGCTTTACCTACGCCAACCACTTCACTTGTAATAATTACTTAGCCACCTGAGGATGAAAACGGATTGTTTGCAAAACCGGTCGTGGAACTGAATATACTCGTCTTAATCAAAAACAAAATTTGTTTTATTTTTTATCTTTTTATCTACATATCATTGTAAATTAGATGCGGAATTTCAACTGACTTGAGTTTCACGTCAAGGTTCTCCTCAGATACTAGATTTCGTATTGTTACCATGTATTTGAGGACGGTTACTTCTCATGCCAATAAATTATTACATCTCTTCCCTAAGTGCGTGTTTGTCTTATGTTCATCAAAGGTAATTTCACATGAGCAATGTTTTTATGTGTACTGGACCGATGTGACTTAAGAAAACTAGAAATTGGTTTAAAAAATATTTAAAACAACTCTCACATCATCGTGTTTTACGTTTTTTTCTTAGCTCAGATTGTGTAGAATGTGATTCTTAAGACAATTTCAATGATAGGTCATCTTTCAATCAAATGTTAAAAAAATTATGTCGGTGTTATGGCCGCGGGGATCAAGTCGGGTTATTTGGAACCGGATAACATTGGTTCGAATCCCGCGACGATAACTTCGACCCTGGTTCAACAGATGCCGTTGCATGCACACAAGCTTCTGCTTTCGCATGAAGACAACTGGCCAGGCAAAATAGGTTGGTGGATTGCATTCCTTTCCACAAATCTATTTGTATAAAAAAAAAATGGCAGGTAAGCCAAAGAAGCACCGGCGGGACGATCTGCTACTGAAATTTCAATGATAGTAAATTTTTCAGGTCGCCTTATCAGTGTTTCAATGCTGAAGACCTGCACTTGTAAAATCTCAACACTGATAAGAACATGGCTTACGTGACAAAACAAATAAAAATAACGTTCAACTCCATTATAATATGGCATATTGCGGTAACTAGATAAGCATAATATCGCCACCTTAAAGGTAAAACTGCATTAGTGCTGAATCCCTGATTTGAGAAATCGCGGATAAAACATTTAATTGCGAGTAACTTCTCATAGTAAGTGAACTAATTATAAGGAAAATCATGACTCATGAAAATTTTCTAAACTACAGATTTTTTATTGTTTTCTCTCGTAGAAAATTGGAAAAATGGTGAGTGAAGAGTACGCAACGCAACGCAACTAAGCTACACATTTAGTGTAACTTCTTGCCTGCGTTTCCCCGAAGGGGTTGCATGTAGCGCTTCGGGACCTAGGTATTTATTTTTACAAGTAAGGGGGCCGGCCTCACACCAACCACTTTCAGTTGAAATGGGGGTTTCCCAGCTCCCGGGGGGGCTGGTTATCATTTCTTGTGAAGGCTGAGTACACCTTTGAGATCGAACCCTTGCTCTCGGCATGGAATGTAAGCATTCTACCAATTGAGCTATCGACCTTTGAGATCGAACCCTTGCTCTCGGCATGGAATGCAAGCATTCTACCAATTGAGCTATCGACCTTTTTACGAGCTTGTTCGTCGTCGCTACAAAGCGCCAATGCTCAAGCAACACCCAGTTGCTGTAAGGCTAGATGGACCTTTCGAACAAAATTATGAAATTAGAGTAAGATAGCACGATTGCTACCGACGTAGCCGGCTCTGTCGAACGCATCGCTTTTGTACGAATCACTTACGATTCTTGGCTTTGCTGAATACAAGGCGGTCATTTTAAATAATTCTTGATCTGGGGGACTTGAGATTTTGTATGACGATTGAGAATAGCAATCCTGGAAGAAATGAGAGGTAGAGATGGACTGATTGGAGACAACAGCAGGCTAGAGGAGATTGGAGCCAAGAGAGAACTGGCGAAGAATGATTGCATCCACAACTCTCACTAAGGAGAAATAATACTAACAAAATGTCGGTGTTATGGCCGCGGGGATCAAGTCGGGTTATTTGGAACCGGATAACGTTGGTTCGAATCCCGCGACGATAACTTCGACCCTGGTTCAATAGATGCCGTTGCATGCACACAAGCTTCTTCTTTCGCATGAAGACAACTGGCCAGGAAAAATAGGTTGGTGGATTGCATTCCTTTCCACAAATCTATTTTTTTTAAGTAAAAAAAAAACAATAAATGCTCTGTTTAAAAGAAAAAAGTTCTACACATTAAAATCATTAAAATACTACACATACATTTAGTCACTTTTTACTGCATGCTGTCGATTTATATTCGTTTGCGAAAAACCAAGATAAGGCTTATCTCTGGTATTTTTAGGCTTGGTGTTTTGGAATAGGTTTTATTTGCTAATGGTATTGAGTCATGGTTTAGTCAGTATGAACTGGCGACAGGCTGTCTGACGGACTAAGTTATTGTGTATTCATGTAGGCACTTACCGTAGAACCTCGATTATCCGAACTAGCTTTGACCGGGGTCGTGACCGAGCTTAAAAAAATACTTTTTTTAGAAAGTTTCTTATTTGGAAGATTTATCTTCATTTCGTCTACCCAAGTGCTTGTGAAATAAATTTTAACAAATTGTATTTTAATTTTTAATTTATAAAAATGAACTTTCAAAAAGTAACGGACGAAAATCTGGATTATTTAGATAACAGATTATCCCCCGTATTCACGATCAAAACTAGCACTAACTTAAGGGCAAACTAGCGCTTAGATTGGGGAAATTCATTTCAAGAACAATACTTAGGGTAAAAGTAGCGCTAAAGCGCTCCAAAAACTAGCGCTTAGGTTAGTAAGGTCGACAGCAGTATATTAAAATATTCCGTCATATTTCATTGTTATCACATTTTGCGTCGTTCTGTATACAGTTTTGCCGTTGCTCATTGAGGGTCGCAAAGCCAACAATTTCTTCGATCTGTTCTTTTATCTTCTATTACAGGTTTTCTTTAATCAGAGCCACCAGCAGCTCCTTTTCCGCTGGAGAAAACAACATCTTTTTGGCGCTGAAATTGATCAAAACACTTTACATTGGATATTACATAAATTTATTTTAAAAAACTAATTGTAAAGAAATTGTAAACAAACAAATTTTTACTTACGGTTTACTTAACTTAGTAAGTGCGTTATACGTAGGTACTTACTTGTTGTCAAGTTTTATGCACAGCTGATATGGCATTGAAATTTGAAAGAAGCGGCAATGATAAGAATGAAGTACGCCGAATATTGGTCGGAAGTTACTGACCAATTACAGAGCTGGGTTTTTTCGAGAGCCAATGACTGAGCCGTACATCTCCACTAAGTTGGGCACTAGACCAAGTACTACTTTATTGTTATTTGTCAAACAAAACGCTCTAGAATGTCGACCCTTGAGTTAGTGTAGCGCTTAAGTTAGGCACTTAAGTCAGTTTTGATCGTATGGATTACCATTTTTTTGATTTGTGAATTATGTTCCTTAACTTATACATGTAGGTTGGTATGCGGCTGACTACACATGCTGTAGAAAATGGTTCACTTTGCCAGTGCACACAGCTTTCAGGGAAGGTCGGCAAAATTTGCAGGGTGTATGTTCATTTGAGATTTGGGTTTTTATGTCGTATGTTCACATGGGGCATGTGGAAGCGCGAACATATTATACGTGTTTGCTTGTGAGAATACATATAATATGAATCTCAAATGTTACACATCATTGCAACTTAGATTAGAGATTAGATTAGATTAGAATCCAATATCTTTATTATCCGAGATAAACTCGGTCCACAATGGATCGAATAATCGAGGTTCTACTGTATTCTCTAGTCTACGACATAATATAATACGGTATTCTTGGTAAGAAGTGAATGAGCTTATTCACTATTGGACAATGGCTTCCTTTATCCTGTCAATCTGTTACTTGTGATAATAAAATTCAGTATTTAACATGAGTGGTATATGGTATTCTAACTTCTAAAACGCCATTGATCCGTAATGAATACTATAATCTAAGTTGCGAAGATATATTGACATGACAAGTTCGCGCTTACACATGACGTACGTGTACATAATAAATAAATCAAGCCTCACATAAACTTAAACTTTGCAACTCCTGCCGCCTTTCCCTGAAACCGGGGTGACATTGTAAAAAGTGAACCAATTTTGTACAGTATGGGGGTCAGCCTCATACCAACCTTTTAGTTAAAGAACAAAATAGATTTTTGTAAAAAAAATCATATGTTTATTTACTAACATGTGCACTTGTTTACGGAGCTAAAATTGATTTTCAAAATATTCATGAAAATTCTTCGCTTTTTCTTTACGTCAGCTTAATCCAGACGGCAATTGAAGAGCAGCTGAAAGCGCTCGAGCATCAGATATACATATGGAAATTCGTGAAAATAAAATCATTTTTTAGTTATTATTTTAAGACATAATATTTAAAATATTAGGATGATTTATTTGGTGAGCGCTGTTTTGTGTGAATCACACCTCAAGAGCCTTCTGCGAGCTTGGTCATCGCTGGATAGACCTTTGGTGACCGTTCTTTGGTAAAGGTATAATTATGATTTTTTTAACCCAGTAAAGAGATAATTTTTTTGTGGTCCGCCGGGATTCGAACTTACGACCTACCATTTACGTGTCCGAAGCGTTACCGCTAGACTACGGACCGGTCACATGTATGTAATAAAATAAGGGAAGTAACACACGTGTACCAACACTTTTTGCCTTATTCATTAAATAAATAATAACACGATAAAGAGGCCTTGAGCTCAAGATGATCTCGAGACTTGCTTTGAGATGCTTTATTTTTACAGGGATCAATGTCAGACTGTGAATAGGATTCTTTCTCCCCTTGGAAGTATTCTTGGGCTTCTTCAAGTCTCTTTACTTAGTTGTAATTTGATCGAATTTTTATTGTGGTTGAAAATTTTCAATGTACCCTTATTATTATTAAAACCAATTTTATTCCATTCTCTCTCTACAATAGGGGTCTTCCTTTTTCACTTAATATAGCTATACATAGCTGTACTAACTTCTTGGTCAGTGGAACTGCGTGCTCCTGCTCATGCCCCCTAATTTCTCAAGCGGAAAGTGTTAAATATCTAGGTATTAAAATAGATTCCAGAATTAGATGGAAGGAGCATGTAGAAACAACTATTGAAAGACTAAGGAAAATTTACTATGTATTCCGCAAGATTAGAGATATTCTAGAGGTAAAAACTTTGAAATCTACCTATTTTGCGCTTGGTCAGTCATTGATGCAGTATGGAATGGTCGGATGGGGCGGCACATTTAAAACAACACTCGAGCCTCTTAGGGTGGTGCAGAGAATGGTTATCAAAATAATGTTAAAGAAGCCTTTCGACTATTCCACATTGCAATTATATCATGACTTTCCGGTGCTAACAATTGACCAATTGTATAAGAGAGCGGCTCTCTACCAAGTTCATAAGGATTACTTTATCCACGGATATAATCCGGGGGATATTGTAATCCCGAGTGGTAGATCGCGTAGAGAGTCGCTTGTAATCAAAGTTCCTAGAAAGAATACAGCAACCGGCCAACATCACTACGATTATTTGGGTGTAAGGTGGTACAATGCACTTTTTTCCAGGTATAAGCATGATAAGCACGCAGATCCTAAGGCCATTAAGTACATGATCAGCAAATATTTGAAAGAGGTGTAAATAGTTGAGTGTTTATATTTATTTGGTTTTTCGGATATTATTCTTATCATTATTATTTTTGTTATTTTTTTCATATATCTACATATGTGTATATATGTATAATTCCTATTTCTGTATTTTCTATTTAAACATGTTACCTCTTTATGTTATTTTATTTTATTTTTTTGTCTTCCTGTTTTTGCTAAGTAAATGACTAAATGGTGTATATATTGTTTTTTTATGATTTTTATCTATTAAGTGATTAATTTTAAGTTAAGATAAGTTGGGATCCTCCCCAAAACACAAGCTATGCTTATTGTATTTATTGTAATTAGATTTTTAAAATTTATTTTATTGTAATACTTTGTACATATTGATAAAAACAATAAAGACCTTATGAAATTATAAAAATTATTATAAAATTTAAACTTTTTTATTGTTACAAAATACATTGTCATATAATATATCCATTGTTACTTTAACTGTGACTTTAACTCTGCCGCCATTCCCCTAGAGGTGGTCAGAGCCTCTGCATAGATGCCTCTATTGTGCCAATATAATTTTTGGTTTTGATTTCCTGCATTCGCCTTGAGGCATTTTAAACTCTTTTTACTAATTAATTATAACAAATGTACACTATTTAATCTTTTTAATTTAAATTGCAGAGATATTGATACCTTAAAGGTAAAAATTAATATATGACATAAAATGCCAGCAAAGAGATCTCAGGTAAATGCTCCGCATTTATTCAGTTATAACTTTAGCCTCAGTTCAGACACGGCGGGAACCGCGTGTTTACGAATCGCGCGGTTTCAAACCGCAAAATTGTGATGCTATTCAGACACGCGCGGTTAGTATGCGATTCGTCAGTTTCTAAATGGAGGTCGACGAAGAAGTGTGTTTACTGTGGTTGCTCCTTAAAAAAAAGAAAAGAAAAAGGCGGTATTGGGTGCATCCAATATTACGTGACCGACTAGTACATGGTCAGTTCGTAACGTTATATCCCAAATTAAGAATGTATGATAACAAATTTTTTGACTATTTGAGAATGTCAATAAAATCTTTTGATGAACTAATTGAACTGATCAGGCAAGATATTTCATGCTCTGAAACGCATTTGAGGCCAAGCTCATCAATAAATAGTTCAGTGTCGAAACGATCCATGGCGAACTCACGAACAGTGACGTGCTCACCGCGCGGTATCCGCAACGCAACTGAACGCGAAGTAAAGACTCCACAGTAATAGAAACGCGCGGGAGCAGCGCGATTCTATTTTCTGGCGGTTGGGTTGCGGTAACCGCGCGGCTTGATTAACCGCGCGGTTATGTCTGAACGATTACTAACTAACTCATATAAATAAGACCCGCGCGATTTCCATGCGATTCTATAATCGCACGGTTCCCGCCGTGTCTGAACTAGCGCTAAGTGTTAGCTTAAGGTGGCGATATTTAAACGTTTAAAATTAATATTAAATGTAAAAATCGCGCTTACAAATGTTGCGTGTGTACTTGCAAATTAAAATCAAAACATCAAATCAACAAAAACCCAACAATTTTTGCGGACCTACCCTGACGTAGGAGTGACATTGGCAAAGTGAACCATTTTTCACAATATAGGTGGCTGATCAAAATTAAACCAATCAAAACTTTTCATTGTGGATAATGGACTTACCATGCCGAATCTGTTCCGTTTGTTCTTCTTCTTTTAGTAAAGATTCTATCCAATTATTTTTAAAGCTTTCATAAAATTGGCACGTAATGTAGTTAAAATATTTTTGCTGATTTTCTATTAAAATTAATTAATCACTCAATAAATTTAATTGGCACGATATTAGCAAGAAAATTAAATGCAAGCAATTTCTACAGACATTATTAAAATGCAGTTTTATTGATCCATCAGATCAGCAATTATTACAAAAAAATATTTAAAATGCCTATCAAATAAACTACGTATTTTTGCGCAATAATTCAACCATTTTTTACCTACTCATCCAAAAAGCACTGCGTGTAAAAATGAAAACTATGCACTTTTAATTTGCCTGTTTTAAATGCGTTGAACGAACACAGTTGTATATAAATTAATAAGTACGTTATTTTTTTTATTTTTCATAATATGCCGTGTCAACATGTTTTCTTGTAGGTCTAAACTCATTTGGTGCAACCCGTGTGACCCCAAGGTGGTATCAGACGATTCAGTTTTTGTTCATGTCGCACTTTTTGTTGCAAGTGAAAAAAAATGCTGAATTCATTTATGCGTTATTCTTTCAATACTTGATTTTAGAACATAAAATTTATTAATTTATTTAGTTTAAGGACTTAAATCAAACACTGTTTTATATTTTCACTTTTACAATTATTTATTAACACTGTGAATTTTCACAGTGTCAATACACAAACAATACAAAATATAAATTTATTGGCAAACATTATTTCTATTACTGTAACTGTAGCTCTGTTTTAGTTTAATTAGATGTGGCTAGAACCTCTCTAATATTGACTTCATTTCTTTCTATAGTGGGATGAAGGGGTACCATTCGTTATCTAGACGTTAAAAGTATAAACAAATTCAACCAGTAAATCTTTGCTATATTTACTAAGTCATTCTTGTTTTTGTTGCTTCATGACTGCATCTTATGCTAGACAGATATTTCTTAGCGCCTCCAGTTTTAATGTGTCTTTCAGTGTTTTTTTACACGAGACAAATGTTATAAATGTAGAAATATGATAGTTAATTTTCTCGATTTTTTCATTCTCATCTGATTTAGGTATCCTTATCAAAGCATAGCTAACTTTGCATAGAGAAAAAACCTTGACAGCACGTGAACCAACAGGTTTTACTCATAGGTAAGGTGATGTTTGTTCAAGTATACTACAGCCTGGATTCCATGTACCCGCACCTGCATTAGGTGATGAAACACGGAGCTATGGAAGCTGGCACCTTGTGTGTGTCGAGTCAACATCTCATCTGGCCTAAGTAAACCCCGAGGAATGCTTTCCATAATTAGCGAGGTCGTGGCGAGAGCTTTGTCTCGTGTTTTTGGAGGTAAGTAATGCGGCTCTAAGTCAAAATGCATACAGCAGGAATGAGGACGCTGCAGGTAGGATTTTGATACAAAAATGCGCTTTTAGTTCCACGTTACTGTAACCTAGAACTGCATTTGTGTAAACATATAGAGTCAGTACATAGTTCAAAATTTTGTTTTTTTTTAGACAGACGAACGTCACAGGTCCATCTGACTACTGAGTTGGGTCTTTAGAAACCAATAACAAAATAAACTTTAGCTTTTTCGCTAGCAATCGACTTAGTAACGGCACATGTTTTTGTCATTGTGGACTTAATAACTCTAAGAATACTATTTTCATCTGAACTACAAAAAAAACGTCGATTAAGTTATAAATATTTAAAAATATAAATGGTAAAACATTGTTTTAATTCACTTTATTTTATTTGTTTATGCTCGAATATTTTCGCCTAATGAGGCATTAATAATGAGGATTATTTTTTTTTGATATTGAATTTTGAGATTGAATTTGACTTTTTTTGTATAGATTTCTTTGTAAGGTTTTGTTCTTTTATATATTTAAATGTAATTTTTTATTCATATTCCTTGACTTATAGGTTGGTATGAGGCTGACCACCCATACTGTAAAAAATGGTTCACTTTGCCAATGTTACCCCTGTTTCAGGGAAGGTCGGCAAAAGTTGTGGGGCTTATGTTCATTTGAGGTTTGGATTTTATTTGTAAGTACACATTCAGCATTTGTAAGCGCGAACTACACTTGTTGGTTTGTGGGCTTACATCTGAGAGCTTTAAATGAATATATCCTTGCAACTTAGATTATTATTATTATTATTAAGTTACTTTGTTCGATGATTTACCGATATACTCATACCTAATATGCAATTGAATGTTTGTTTTTTTGGATCCTTATTTATATTTCAGTTTTTTTATAACCATAAGGTTGTGTAAATTGTCATTTTAAGTAGGAATGAAAAACTATTCATGGCATGATATCATTGCCACAAATTCATCACATGAAAGAGTGTTGGATTATGATTTTATATTGTTATAATAAATCTCTTTTTGTGGTGCAAAACTTATTTTATTTTATTCACTTTTACTACATAACAGTATTACTGTAAGAACACTCAAGTTACAAGATTTACAACAATAATTTATTTTAATGCTGTTGATCATATTAGGTATTTTATATATCTCTAGATTAAATTTTATATACCTAATAAAGAGTATCGTTGAATGACAGTTTTAACAATTGTAAGTCATAACAATTGTAAAATATTCTTTTACAATTATTGTTATGACAGATTATATTGTTTTTTTCATTTCAACTATCAGAGGCTGGTACCGAAAGTTCAACTATTTTAATTCATACTGTCATCGATTGCCAAATTACTGAAATATTTATTACGAAGCAAAGTTACATACATGCGTTTCAAAACATATGTTTCACGTTTCATGAAATAATGACATTCCTACAGTGCGTGTTCATTACTTCAATAAACTTTATTCCTTGTAACACTTTTATGTTAGAAAAGCAAAGACAATGAGTACATTGTAACTATTATGCAACCAAAATATTTTTCCCATACCAATCCAGTAATGTTACACATTTTTTTATTTTTTTATTTTTTTTTTTTATTTTGATCAAATTTCTTATTACATTATACATATATTTTTAACAATGTTTTTTTTTTTTTTTTTTGCTTACCCTCATGCTGAAAGCAGAATGCTTGTGCGCATGCAGGGCGGGATACTACTTAACATTTTTTTTATTTTTTTTTAGCTACACATATTTAGTTAAATATTATTAACATATTATACAAATTACAAAATATACATATTTTTTTAACAAGAAAACAGTACCTCATCAAAAAGAGACTTCGCTCTTGTGTTAGATGAGGGATGCCTTAATCGAGCTTAAAACATTTTACTTAAATACAAATAATAATACAAAAAATAATGTGTCAGGATAATGAAAAGGAAAGCAAATGTAAGAAAAAACAAAATAAGAACAAACAGTAGTATGAATCAGAAAAGAAAAAAAAGAATAGCAGCGAAATATAAAATTAGTCATGATTAAATACAAATATAAATACAAAGGATACAATTTAATGTTAAGCGTACTTAAAAATGGAAAAAAGAAAAAGCAATAGAAAAGAGAAAATAAACAAAAATCAAAAACATAAACAATAATGAATTTTGCTCTAATCGAAGTTAAGCATTTCTCTGCTTTGTTCACTAAAGTATGCTTTTATTTTAGTCTTAAATGTAATCAAATTTTGTATTCCTTTAATATCTGGCGGTAAATTGTTAAAATTAATTACCCCATGATAGATAAAGCTATTTTGCGAATGTTTTTTTTCAAATTTTGGAATTTTTAAATCATATTTATATCTTATTGAGTGACTATTTAGAAGATTAAGGCTTTTTTTATCTTTTAAAATTTGCAATATACTATATTTTTTATATATGATGTCTATAGTGGGAACATTGAACATTTTGAATAAAAGTTCTGACGGATATGTCGAGGGCTTTTTTAATATTATTTTAATTATTAGTTTTTGGACCACCCTTATGGGGTCTATTATATTAGAGTATGATCCTCCCCATCCAATTATACCATATTGCAATAAAGATTGAACTGTAGCGTAGTAAACTCTTTTTAGGATATTAATTTCCAGAATATTTCGTAGTCTTATGAATATGTAGATACATTTCCTAATTCTTTTAATTAGTTCACACGTATGTGTTTTCCACTTTAAATGTTGATCTATGTATACGCCTAAGTATTTTATTTTGTCTGTTGTATTAAGTGTTGAACATATTTGGTTACAATTTGATTTATCGCATTTATTTTGGTGGATAATTATTTTTAATTCCAGATTTGTTTGAATTTTGTTTGTAGAGAAAGGGACAATGCATGTTTTTTCACTATTTAGTGTTAGAAGATTTAGATCAAACCAGTGTTTTAATTTGTTCATGTCCATATTTGCCTTTTCACTAATCATCTTCCAATTTATATCTTCTATTATGATAACAGTGTCATCGGCATATGATATAATTTTACCATTAAGTTTTTGAGTGAATATATCATTGACGTATATTATGAATAATAGTGGACCTAATACTGTTCCTTGTGGAATGCCAAAATCGCTTGATTCTGGTTCGCTGTATATTTCGTTTATTTTGACGACTTGCGATCGTTTTTGAAGATAGCTTTTTATCCAGCTGAGAGCATTATCTTTAAAACCAACATTATTTAATTTATTTATTAATTGTTTATGCGAAATGCTATCAAAAGCTTTTTTGAGATCTATGAATATACCAACACACTTATAAGATTTGTCTAAAGATTGGATGATGTAATTTGATAGTCTTGCTATTGCATCCTGAGTGCTTCTATTCTCCATGAAACCGAACTGGTTTTCATGGATAACATTATTATCTTTTATGAACTTGTTAATTCTCTTTTTAGCTATTTTCTCATAAATTTTTGCTATGTTTGAAATGACAGATATTGGTCGGTAATTAGTTATGTCTTCGGGGTTACCAGATTTGAATATTGGAGTGACAATGGCTTTTTTATAAATCGACGGAAATATTCCAGTTTCAAAACTTTTATTTATTAGATGCATTAGAGGTTTAGATATTAGTTTTTTAATGTTTTTTAGTGTGTTGACGTTTATGCCATCAAAACCTGGAGCAGATCCTCCTTTCATGTTGTCAATTGTTTTTTCAATTTCTTCTTCTGTGCACATTTCAAATCTATCAATTTTGTTCACATTTAAAATTGGATCTGTTAGTGTATTTGTGTGTGTTGGGATAAGTTGGGCTAGATTTTTTCCTACGCTTTTAAAATAATTGCTGAAGATGTTTGCGACTTTGTAAGGATTTGCCTTGCAGTTTATAATTGCATTTTCATGGGTTATTTCATTTATAACACTGGTTTTTTTCCCCCCTTTATCCAATATTTCATTAATGACGTTCCACACTCTTTTGTTGTCGCATTCGCTATTTCCCAATTTTCGTTTATAGTAGTTTTCTTTTGTTCTTCTTATTAGATATGACAGTGTATTTTTGTAAGACTTATATTTTTTAATTAGGTTTTCATCGTTCGGTCTCTCAATGGTATATTTATAAAGTGTTTGCTTATGACGTATTGATACTATAAGCCCATGGGTGATCCATGGCTTAATCGGTTTAAATTTTGAAAAGTTAGTCTTGGTTAAATTTTTTGTTGAATCGTTTATAAATTTAGAAAATTTTGTGTTAAATATTTCGTTACAAATGTTGACATCATTACAGTTGTATAGATCAGTCCAAATTTCATTTTTTAGTTTATCTTTTAATGTGTCTAAATGCAGAAATTTTATCGTAGATTTTCTTTTTTCTGTCAAGTCAGTTTCTATATTATGTGAGTTTTGAAATTTGTACTTGAAAATACATGAAAAGTGATCTGTGATATTTGTTTGGATAACTGCAGATGATATATTTCGAAAATCTGTGATATTTGTAAACATATGATCAATGCACGAAGGTCGTTGGCCTTGCATGTTCCTAGTTACGGAGTTGATGCAGGATATATAGTTAAGTTCTGCCAGCATATTGAGATAGTTGTCTTTATCATGTGACGCGTAATCATCGGCAATATTTAAATTTATATCTCCTACAATAATACTTCTTTGGTTTTTGAACTTAAGTAGAATATTTTTTAATTCATCAACAAACTGCAGTAATATAGATGCATGTGTACGGTAAATAGCGATAATGTTAAATTTTTCATTTTTTGATTTGATTTCAAAGTGTAATATGTTTGTATTATTCACTTCATTTATTTCGGTCACTCTTATTAGTTTACATCGATTTGATAGGAATAGCGATATTCCGCTGTTTTTATTTATTCTGTGTTTTGTGGAGTGGTATGTATATCCTGGCATATTATAATTTATTTCGCCCGCGCTGTGTGTTTCAGTCAATACAAAACAGTCCGTTGTAGTATTTAAGTTTTGAGTGGTTAGTAAAAATTCATCGAAGTTTTTTTCAATGCTTCTAATGTTCATGTGATAGATTATGAGAGAGTTATCGGAGATATAGATTTTTTTAAAGTTAGACTCATCGATAGAGTAAAAAATGTGTTCATCTATATTAATACTCTTATCTATTTCACTACACAAGAAGTCCTCCATTTTTTAAATTAATAAAATAAATAAATAATTATAAATTATTATGTTAGTAGGACAGAGCGTGGATAATTGTACACTGTATGGATCCATATTATCATCAAAAAAAAATATTAAATCATAATTGTATACACACATATTAAAAAATAAAGAAATAAAAATATAATTCGTTTAAAGTTTTGATAGGTATTAGAAGTCTGTATTGCTAATCTGTCTGTCTCTAGCCAGTGCATACGCTGTACATACTTTAGAGTCTGTTGCTAGGTGGTCGAACGCAATGTTTACATTTTTTTCGTGTAGATAAACACAATTAACACATTTTACTATTTGCGATTTGCATTCACTTACTACATGATGATCTCCGCATTTTACACACTTTTGAGTTTCGGCCCTACAGTATTTCCCGGGATGGCCATATCTGAGACAGCGCGTGCACCTCGTCACAGATATGAAGTCCTCTGCCCTGCAGATGCTCCACATCAGTTTGACCTTGCCTCCCGCGAGCTTCTCCCGTGTCTCCCTGTCCACCTCAATAACTAGGTTCCTGTCAGTGCTGCGGCTATTTTTGAAGATGAATAGTGGCTTTAGTGCATTATTATGACTTATGTTGTTTTGAGTTCTGATTATCTCAGCGCAGTTTCTTAAATTTACGTCCTCCGGGACGGATTTCAGAATAATCAGTGGTAGCTTTTTATCTACAATTTTACCTTCAATATCAGGTATGTTATTAATTTCTTTTTTTAAAGTCTCTGTGTCCTGTCTTGTTTCACAAAAAATAGTTACTTTTTGTTTGTCGTATATTAGTTTTTGGATTCCTATCTTGATCTTTGCAGGATTAACGGCTTCTTTAATGACGTTTTTTATTTTTATTCCTGTAATATCATCTTTTTTTGATTTTATTACTATTTTGTGTCCGCTGTTTTGTTTGCGGGTTCCGTTGACATCTGTCTTCTTGACAATGTCCGCCATTGTGACACTTCCAGTATTTCTCTTCTCGGGCATCCTTGCTCCCATCTCCTCCAATTTGGCGACCTTAAGACTAAGGCTTTTTTTTATCTCTGCCATCTCTTCGTATAATGCATCGATTTTGCTGCGGAGCGGCCTCAGCTCACGCAGCTCAGCCTTGATCTGGCGCAACTCCTCCATGAGCTCTGTATGAGGGGACGGTGTATGTGCAGGAGATAAATTTGCTATTTCAGGCGTCGCCTTCGCTTCCCTGCGGCTTTCTCTTTTAAGCGGCATATTCAATTTACTATTTTCTATTAATGTACACTTATGTTGAGTTGTTTTGATCACTTTTAGTATATTTAACTATTTTTTCTTTGTCTCAAGCACTCAAATCAACACTATTATTGTTGTATCCTCGAATAGTTAAAATATAAATAGTAAAATATAAATATAAAAAATAAAAAAGAAAATATAAATATTTTCTTTAATATTGCAGTTTTGTTGCATTAGGTACTTTCGACAATTTCAAAACACGAAAATTTCGTGTATTTTCGTACAAAACATGTAACCTGCCTCCTAATATCAAATTTATCCTTAGCCAATGTATACAAAACAACAAACAAAGTTTTATTAATTGGTTTTTCTTATATGGTAAGTTTTTTAATGTTTCATTTGGTCCGGTCGATAGCTCAGTTGGTAGAGTGCTTGCATTCTACCCCGTGAGCTCGGGTTCGAATCCCACCGAGGAGGGTGTCAGAAATGATTTCCTATTTCGGTGTTTATTTAAAACCCCATAATAAAAATACCGGCAAGGTTTACTCAGCCTTCACAAAAAATGAGTACCAGCCCCCTCGGGAGCTGGGAAACCCCCACTTCAACTGAAGTGGTTGGCGTAAGGCCGGCCCCCTTACCTGTAAAAATAAATAGGTTCAACTCGCCACATGCGACCCCTTCGGGGATAACGCGGCAAGAAGTTACACTATATGTGTAGCTTAGTTGAGTTGATTTCTTAATACATTTCGAAATGAGCCGTCTCAATTCACCCTTATTTTATTCAAGATTTTTGACCATCAGTTTGTTCATTTTTATTATACAACATAATATGAACGAAAAGTATGTGAAACATTATATTATACCACCATAACTTTTAGTTAAAAATAAAATAATCTTACAACTATTTTTATGGACTAGGATCATGTTACTCTGGCCTATGTAAATAAATAAAATTAGACCCAAAAATGTGGATTTGTGTCTATCCAGCCAAGATGTGGACTGACCGACATGACATGTGTTGTAATAAATCATGTTGACAGGAATGATGCTCCCCAAAAGACAACGAGGAAAAATTGGTTTAATTTTGAACCGAAAAGAATAATATTGATCTACCTTGTTCCTTAGCTGGTTTGAAAGATTTTTACTTCTTACAGACAAAATGACGTTAAGGTTATACGAGAGTTTAAGAAGATTATTAATATCGGGACTAAAGAACCTCTTTAATTGTTTTATGAAACTAAAATCGTAATTTTATGTCAAATAACTTTGACTCATCATGATTAGATGGCGTTACTCCCCAGCGTTTTAGTTTTTATAAACTTTTGGATAAACGCTATGGTTGTGTAAACGCTTTTAGAATTCACCGGTAGGGCTTAGAAACTTTTCTTAGCCATTTTGTGTTTCTTTTTTATAATACATCAAAAAAATCCTGACTTTAATTAAAATCAATAAGTTGTACATTTTTAAAATAAAAGTATTTACTTTATTTCGAAATAAATTAATTTATTATTTGTTACACATTTCATTTTTCACAAAATTGTATAGAAAGTAACACAACGCTCCTTGAGAGCGTTTTACTTTTTATATAATTAATTGTGAATCTTCAGATAAAAGATTCAGCACACATAATAGTGTTGTATGAGTGTTGTACACAAACTTTAACAAAATATTGCATCTTGAATACAAACACGGATTTGTGTGCAGAGCATTATTTTTATTTACCAGTGCGACGTTCTGCTGTTCTGCCCTGCTTACCAAAAAGGAAGTATCTGCAAAATATTTGTTTTGAGATAATCTACTTCAAACTTGAGTTTGTTGGGCTAACTTATTTAAATTTAAAGATTTCAGTTTCAATTTTTTACCATGGTTTTTGTGAGTGACCTTTTACGTATAACTATTAAAAAATATGAAAATAAATTAAAAATTCATAAAATTATAACACTTACTGCTTTTTGGTTATAAGAAAAACTAAGCATAAAAGCAGTAAGTGACAGATACTACTTTTTTTCTTAGCAAATGTACAATTAAAGAGGCAGTAAGTGCTTTATTTCTGCTTAAAGTGATTTTTATAGCAATGAAACAAAGCAGGTTAACTTAAATAATTTACTTATCTAATCTAAGCTGCAGAGATTTATATCAATTCTAATCTAATCTAATGTAAGTTGCAAAGATATGTTACATTGGAGATTCACATTACATGCATTCTCACAACCAGACACGTACAAGTTTGCGCTTGCACATGCCTCATGTGAACCTACAACATAAAAACCAAATCTCAAATGGACATAGGTACACCCTGCAACTCTTGCCGTCCTTCCCTGAGACAGGGGTGATATTGGCAAATTGAACCATTTTTACAGCATGGGTGGTCAGCCGCATACTAACCTATAAGTCAAGGAACATACACGACAATTTAAATCAATAAATAATCATTTCTATGGACATCAAAACTAAAACAAATTCCAATTTTATAAACCCAAGCCGCCAACATTAGAGATCAACCGCCATTTCTATCTTTCCTTACATACTTCTTTCATTTCCTCCAGTCTTTGGTAAAGGTTTATGAATTTTTCATCCAGCGAAGAGCAAATTTGAAAATATAAATGGTATATTTTTTGTGCTCCGCCGGGATTCGAACCCACGCCCTTCCATTCTTGCCACATATACTTTCTTCGTCAGTCTTTCCTCATTCATTCTCTCCATATGCTCAAACCATCGAGTATGTAGTAGTTATGTAATATTATATAGAAGAATATTTATTTTTTTGAGATACGAGGTTTTGAAAGTAAGGCGACGATATTCTGACACCGCGAAATAATTTATGTTTTGCCAATGAATCTTTCTAGTGGAATACCTGTATATACGTATTTTACTAAACCACAGCCACTCGTGCATTTCCGTCGATATACGAAGATATACGAGTATACCCGAAGTGTAAAATTCTCGTAACTATAGGAAATAGACCGCATGCGAAAAATGTATCGAATCTTAAACAGCATCTCGAGCTGGCGTTTTGGTTTTCATGCATTTTTGTACCTGTTTGGTCCAGTTTTAACGTAAACGCTTGAACTCCGTTACACCATTTTCGGACTCATAATCGGACTCATAATTTTTTGGTCAAAAACGGAGGAGATATTATATTTAAAGCCAGTTCACGAATCCGCCACAGTTTATCCGTGGCGCCAAAGACTGGATCATTTTTTGTATGAAAATCTTTCTTTTTCCATTATTAATTATAAATTAGAGGAGAAAAAATAAAACAAGTAATGCATTGAAAACATAAAAAATATCACTTCAAATCCTAAAAGGAAAATAAACCATTAAAAGACGAATTTAGCTACAATATCGTATGCAAAATTTGGGTACTTTTTAAATAATCATAAAAAATCAATGAAAAGTAAAAAAAAACAACTAACAAGTAGAAAAAATAAAACTAATCAAAATTAATGTTTTGAAATAAAAAAAAGTTAGGATTTATTCATAAGAACAGTGGAAATCTCCATTTAAGGTATCTCCGTAAATAAAATTATTTTGAATTGGTTTTTTATGGAAAAAAATACCTAATTTTATGTGTTAATTTAATCTGGAAAAAAAATGCTACCTTAGCATTAAAAATATGGGCTATTTTGGTCATCAAAGTTGGGCGCGCTGACCTCTCAATCACCCTTAAGCAGACTTTAATCCAGAAAAAAACTACATACAATTATTATGAATTAAAATATTTATTTAATTATTTCATTAATTTAAAATCTTACTGTATGTGTTTTACCTACCTGACATCATTTGTGCCTATTGACAAAATTTCATAAAATAAAATTAATTTCTGTAATCAAATCATACCTGATGATGACCTTCTAGGTCGAAAACGTTCGTAATTTTGTTTTAAAGATTTTAATCTTTTAAATAAAGTCTATAGTGAAAATAAACAGTGTTTTGCTTGAAAAATTTCATCCAAAAATTATAAATTGAAATAAAATATTTATTATAATATACTTGAAATCCACAGGGAGCAACTTGGTCAGTGTTTAAATGTTAGGACAAGGAAGTTTAGTTTTTGGAATAAAGGTTAAACCTCTATGTAAAGAGCCAATAATTTGGAATCAAAACTTAATATATAGCCCCCTGAAGATGCAAACGAATTGTTGGCAAAACCGGTCGTGGAATTTTATATATATCTACTCGCCGTTATCTAAAGCAAACGCATTTCTTTTTTTTTATCTTTTAAGATGAATTATTACAAAGTGAATACCTCTACAATCAACAAAATTAATACATTATTTTGAAAAGGTCTGTTCTCTGATGATTAATTTATATTTTTTTTGTTTCAGGTAAGTCAACCAACATTACAAAAAATCAAACCCATTCTAATGGCGAAACCCCACCCAAAGGTAATATTTAATTATAAGGTAATTAGAGTTTATTTTTTATTTTTGTGTAATAATCTATAATCGATTAGTGTAGAGAAATATATGGAACAACAGAAATTTACATTTCCTATGATTCCATAGATAATATATTATTTTTATTGTTGAAAAAAATCACAGATTTCCGTCTTCATTTCTATCCGCCTCTTATTATGTACTATTTGTTAAATATAAAGCGAGACGTGCCTGTGTTCAGGTTGGAGTTATATTGCATTGTTATAATCTTTGATTGACTTGACCCCTGATAGTATAGATGACCTGAATGTGCTGGCCAAACTGTGGGACAGAAATAAAGTCATATTTACCACAACGAGTGTCACGATAGAACGCAACGCAGAACGGTTTTCTATTTATTGCAAATATCTTTATTTTGTGACCATTTTCCATCAGCCAATTATTGTTGTAACATCGGAATGGACGGAAAATATAATATATTGTGTTCCTATTTTTGTAGCCACGTTTTGTAATTTTTTAAAAAAATATATACAATTTTTTTTTTTTAAGAAATCCTGTGCGGGAGACTCCCTAGATTCTAGAGACTCTAGGGGTCTATGAAACTTGTTGTAGTGTCGCAGAGGTGTACGAGCTTGGTCGTCACTACAAAGCGCCAATACCCAGTTGCTGTAAGGCTGGATGGACCTTTCAGTGACCGGTCTTTTGGTAAAGGCTTTGTGAATTTTTGTTTCAACCCAGCGAAGAGCATATCTGGAAATATAAATGGTATATTTTTGTGCTCCGCTGGAATCCGAATCCACAACGTTCTATTTACGAGTCTGAAGTGTTGCCACTGGACAACGGACCGGTCCAAGATGCCAACGACACGCGGTGTACCTGAGCAGTAACCCATCCAAGTACTATCCGCGCCCAATGTTGCTTAACTTCGGTGATCTATGGGAACCGGTGCTTTCAACATGGTTACGTCGTTGACAACTTCTTTTCTTGCAAAGTTATTATCACCAATGTTTGAACACTGTTCATCCAGTTTTTTTTTGTCGTTTACAGCCATCTTATGCTTTCTTATTACCATATAAAAACGATGCTCAAGCGTGTCATGGATGTCAATAGTTTGACATTCACTGCCTGTACAAAGAACAGTTTTAGCTTTAGTTCAATCGAAAATATTAGTATTGCATGAGAACAATCTCAGCTCCAGTCCATTCGGAATCATATTAAAATAATCTCCAATCTTGACATTCAAGGTTTAACGGCGCTTCAGACTTATTTGTAAAGTGTATAGGTTCTATTTTACGAATCTCACCAATTTTAGAAATACACAATGGATGCACATTTAAATCGGTGGAAAAATGTGACGCCAATTGGCCAAGTTATTAGGCACTGGTCATTGATTCATAAGGACCTTAGTTTTGAATCTGACCCCGTGACTTGCAGTGTTACCATCGTAAGAAAATAAAAATTTGCACTAGAGATAGAACAAACAGTTATACTTAAATGCGAGACTATATTAAATAACGCGACTCTACATGTGTATGTAGTGTAACTTCTTGTCGCGTTATCTCCGAGGGGATTTTTAATTTTATTTATTTTAATCGATAAAAAAATACGAGTTTGAAATAAACACCGAAACGGGAAATAATTTCTGACAGCCTCGGTGGGATTCGAACCACAGCTGTCGGCATGGAATGCAAGCACTCTACCAACTGAGGTGTCGAGCTTGAACTATTTTTTGCGTAAGTTATCAAATTAAAAATGAAAATATTTCTGAGAATTAATTTATTTGAGGATAAGCGTTCTTATATCATACGAGTATATAGAGAGGTCAGTTTCCAAGAACCTTTTCAAGGATTTTTTTTATATTTCATCTGAATTCCTAGTAAAAAGATTAACTTTTAAACTCGACCGCAGTGTTGTACCAAAAATGCATTATAACTTTAACAGCGCCTCTAGCGATCGTTTTAATTTCCAAACATTTTTAGATAAACGATATGGTTGAGAAAGATTTTATACTTGAGGGGCTGATGTAGAAACAAATTAAGATAAAAAAAAAATCAGTGCTTGCCAACTCAGATTGCAATTTCTTGTTATAATATTGTTTTGTTTATTTAAAACCTCTTCCGCGAAATATTGATTATTCTATAAACAATCTGTACTTCATCACAGTGAGACAAAGTAACTAAGTGTGAAACTTTCGAGAGACATTTAACTGTTTTTATTCTCTTACACTTACTGACAGTATGAAGAAGTTCACTTTCAACACTCCAAATATTTTACTTCAAAGATTAAAATCAATTTTATTTTATACTAGACTCTCGATGTAATCTATTATCTAAGTTGAAAAGATGTAGTAACATTTGAGATCCATATTTCAGGCATGTCCACAAGCAGACAAGTTAAAATTCGCACTTACAAATGCCGCATGCGTACTTACAAAATAAAGCCGATAATATCAAATAAACAAAGAACCTGCAACTCCTGCAGGCCTTTCCTGTAACAGGAATGACATTGTCAAAGTAAAACTAAATCTTACAGTATGGGTGGTCAGCTTTATACCAATCTAAATATTGAGGAACTCCTTGGATTAAAAATACACAGACAAGTAATGAGGGTGATTGTACCACGAGTGATAGTTTGATTCAAAATTGTTTCCATTTAAACACGGGCAGCCTTTACGCAACGGCCCCGGGTTGTAGAAATGTATGCATTGTGACGTCATTAGACGTTTTGTAATGAGTAAATTACCAAATGTCTAATCTAATCTAATCTAAGTTGCAAATATATGCAACATTAAAGATTCACATTATTTGCATTTTCACAAGCAGACACGTATAAGTTCGCGCTTAAACATGCCGCATGTGGGCTTACAATATGGAAACCCCGAATCTCAGATGAACATGCACCCTGCAACTCCTGCCGACCTTCCCTAAAACAGGGGTGACGTTGGTAAAGTGAACCATTTTCTTCAGCAAATGCGAGTAGAAAAAAGTTGTTACTCAATTCTATTTACAGCATTGCATGAAAGTGAGTTATATTTGATTGACACCTGTAATAAGGTTGACCACTGGTTATTTCTTGTTTCAATAACTTCTCCCGGCAGAGTTTGACGTAAAATATGGTTCGTTTGTTTGCTGATCATTTAGAACCATAGTCGTCAATCTAGCATTTTTACCGAAAATGGGGTAAATATATAGAAGCCCAGAGAATGCCATAAAATCCTGGGAAATGTAATTTTCTGATTTTTAGAGCAAATCCTAGATTGCCGTTATTGATTCTGTGTTTTATATTTCAAAAGAAAACCTCTGTAGTCTACATTCCTTTACCTGAAGGGAAATCAATCAAATAACCTTGGAAGCAAAGGGACTTTCTCAATACTTAGATTGGTTTATACTTTATACTATAGAAATAATCGAAAAAAATGATTTATTTTGGGAAAATAGTTTTTGCGGATTATAACAAATTTGCAAAATTAATTGATACCTTAAAGGTAAAACTGAATAAATGACGTATTGAGCTAACATGGGGTTTTCAGATAAATGCATCTTTTTCATATTTTCTACGAGAAAACACAAAAAATGTGAAAATCCTGCAGTTTAAAAGATTTCCTTACTAGGTGACGTTATTCCAAATAAAAGGTTTTATCCGCGACTTCTCAAATCAGTGTTTAGCTCTTAAACTCACATATTATTTAAAAACCGTTAAAGATATGAAAAATACAAATAAGATCAAAAGTGATGGGAAAGATGAAGAAGATAAAGGAAAAAGAAAAATAGAAACGAGTGTATAGTAGTAAAATCTATAAATTTAACAAAAGTCGGTCAGGGAAAGATCTAAAATGGTCCTGAATAAAGATCGTCGTTTTTTGATAAGCCAAGATGCAGATTCTGGCTCTAGTAAAGGACTATGCAACATCAGATAGAGGCAACCAAGACGGTCTAATCTAATTTTGCGGACAGGAGCTTTGGGGTAGCCGGGCCAGTTGCCTGGAATAAGCTGCCTGTCGACCTTCGCTCTGACCATCCCACCATCACCTTCAGAAGAGGACTTAAGAAAATGCTGTTTTCGAAGAGCCACGGCGCCTTCGGAAATAAATCATCCATCATCATCATACTGTTATGTAAATAGTAGATTAATATAGGCGTAGGTACATCGTAGGTAAAAAATAATTTTTATAGCCTTAAGAAATCTAGAAATGAAATAATAATGTACTCTCGAAGCTGGCAGAGCGGTCGAGAGTGTTCTGGCAAATTGGTCCCTAGAGACTTCTGTTTCTGTGGGAATATAAGGCGCAAATTTGGGTGCAGGTGAGCAAATAGATATTCGCCTTTGATTGAAGAACAAGTGTGAGGTGCTGAACTGTGAAATAAATTTGAGTTGCAAAAAGTGTTAAAAGTAAATATAAATTGTCAAATAAATTAAGTGTAAGTAAATATCCAAAAAGAAGACGAGTTTATTATTATTTAAAGTCTATCCGAACCTTAAAACACCATCTAGGCTAAAACACCTATATTGAAATATACAAAGTGCACATTGCATTAGCATGCATATTAACTAATTATTTATTATGGTATTTAGCAATCTTAGAATGCATTTAAATGCCTATAATGTTGTATTGCTCAGTTCTAAGTTTTGCAGAGAGATAACGTGTTATTTCATGCATTCTAGAGATCATTTGTTTACCAGAGAAGCGGTCGGCCTTGCGGAGTACCTGAGTGCTCATAAGACGGTTCCATGTTAGAACGACACAGAGACAAAACGACGCATGACTGAACAACACGTGACAGTACGACACATGACAGAACAACACATGACATAACGACAATTAAGAGAACAACACATGATAAAACATCACAATGACAGTACATCACATACCTAAGACAGAACTTACCATTAACGGCACATAAAAAATATGTCTCACCTTTTGTCATGCCATTAATGATGTTTTCTGTTTTGCGATGTTTTAGCTCCTTAATTGATAGGTTGGTATGAGGCTGACTCCCCGTGCTGTAAAAATTGGTTCATTTTTGCCAATGCCACCCCGGTTTCAGGGAAAGGCGGCAGGTTTTATGTTCATGTGAGGTTTTTTATTTTTTATTTGTATGCTCACAAGCAGAATGTGTACGCGTGAACCTACATGTGCCTGTTTGTGAGAATGCATTTAATATGAGCCTTAAATGTTGACATATCTTTGCAGCTTAGATTATAGATTATAGATAGATTATAGTGATGTATTTTCTTTGTTGTTTTGTCATAGTGATGATTTGACATGTGATGTACTGTCATTCTAATGTTCTGCCATACATCTGTTGTTCTATCTTGTGTCGTTCTGTCATGTGTCGTTTTGTCACTGTGCCGTTCTAACCTGTCACCCCATAAGACAAGTGTTCAGCTGAGGAAAAGTCCCGCCAAAGTGTCAACTTTTACATCTGCGCAAATAATTGTCAAGTCGCCATGTGCATAAAGCGTTGCAAAATTTACTGAGAGCGAGGTGTGGGCAAACCTTAAACTGTCATGTAAGTCGTATTTTACAGATTTAACATTTTTTATGCAAACTTTTTCTTTGTGAATTGGCTAAATTTCACCTAGAACGTGTGAACGATGGATATTCCTGAAATCCTGAATGTATTGTTTGTAGAGGCATTCACTTTGTAGTCGTTCGTCTTAAAAGATAAAAATAAAAACAATTTTGTTTCCGATTACAGCGAGTATATTAAAATTCCACGAACGGTTTCGCGAACAATCTGTTTGCATCATAAGGTGGCTAAATAAATACTAAATGGTTCAGATACGGAATCAATCGTTGAGAGTGTCGTGTGAGGGTATGATCCGGGAGGAAGGGTATGCAGGACGGCCATGTGTGGAGTTTGTATCATCTGGTTCATTTCTTAGGAATGGTGTTAGCGCGAACTTATACATGTCTGCTTATGGGAATGCATTTAACATGAATCTTAAATGTGATGTATCTGTGCAACCTAGATTAAAGATATAAATTGACCAAATATGAAAACCTACTTGCACATTCTAGACACTGTAACTGTAACTCTGTCGCCATTGCGCTAGGGGGGGGGGGGGGGGGCAGAGCCTCTGCAGAGCTGCCTCCATTTCTTCCTATCCTTACATACCTCTTTCAGTTCATTCATATCCATCACCTTTTTCGTGCATTTTCTTCTTTTACGCTCGCTTTGTATATCCCGTTCTTTCACAATCTCCTCAATCTGATCAATCCATAGTTTTTTTTTTCGGTCGTCCCTTCCCTCTTATTCCTTTCACACTTCCTCTGTATGTATACTTTGTCAGTCTATCATCAGATGTTATACATTTTTAAACTTTCTCAGTTGTAATACAATGATGTACATTGTACAATACACAATAAACACTCACACGATAATTCAACCGAAGTGCGAATGTATTATTTTTCCTCACCACTTTTAATTGTTTTATTTATGCTTCTGAAAGGCGAAGATAAAAAAGTTTTATTTCACTTTACACCAGGCATGTAAAGTTTTATGACATTTTAACACACAATGTGTTCATTGTGTCAAACTGTAAAGCTGTCAAAATGTCATGTTCAAAGTTTATTATTCAAAATCATTACGATGTTATACTCGCACATATTTTGTTATTAAATATTTTTAAGGATTTTAAATCGTAATAATATAAAACCTATATAAGGAACAAAATATGGAGCTATGTTAGGAACAATTAAGTTATAATAAAGAGCAGTAGAAACTTACTTACTGCATTGCTACATTCTATGGGACACAATTTATTGTCCCCAGTCCTGTCAAATACAAAAGTCATACAAATCATGTGTCTTACCTGTGAAATCCTATGTTTTCTTGCTTTTTCCATTTTGCGTTGCGAAACCCAGTAACACATGTGATAATGTCGATCAAAAGATTAATATCGCGTGCGCACAATGTTCACGCAGGCATGAGATTCAAAGCAAGACTCAGTTGCTGGATGGACCTTTGGTAAAGCTATGTATATGAATTTTTCAACCCAGGGAAGAGCATATTTTATAATATAAATTAGATCTTTTTTTGTGCTCTGACGGGAATCGAAGCTATGACCTTCCGTTGACGAGTCTGAAGCGCTAATCATTAGCGCAAGTCAATATTTCATCAAATGATATGTTACTTTAATTTTTATTGTGAATCCCAAAATCAAAAAAGTATCATCATGGCGTAAGTCTGTGAAAAGATTAACGTTTGACTAGCCACATCTCTCAGGGGACAACGTGTTTAGGAGTTGCAATGTATGTGCAGCTTAGTTGCGTTTATGTTTTTTGCAAGACATGTGGGGCATGCATACAGATTTCGCTAGGGGCGTGCGCACATGGTCCGGTAATTAAAAAATGCGCGCTCACTTCTGCAGGAAAATAATTAACTCTGTACGAGCGGCTCACATAAGTCAAAAGCAACAGAGAGAGAGGTTCATTAAGGGGCATTATTTGCTTGCTTTATTCGCAGCTTAAGCTTTCGTTTATGCATCATCAAGAGAATTACTCTCCGAGTCACTTTTTGCGTTGAGTTCATTTATTTCGCTTAAATAACATTTCGGTTGCAATTTGGGTCAATTGATAATTATTTCATACACGTCGTATAATCCTGTTATGATTTTACCGGGTTCAATTTAAAAAAAATTGCGTTTACTTATTTTGCACAATTAATTTCAAATACGGTTTACATACAGAGTCCACTTTATACCTATACAATGCAACGGTCGCTTGACTTCTTCCAGCCACAGATAGCTTAGGTCCTTATTTATAGTAAGACCAAGGATAATTCTCGAATCATCGAGAATTAGTACATGCGATATTTTAATAGACCAAACACTCGAGCCATCTTAAACAATACAAATACAATATCGCATACACTAACACAGACAAACAAAAATACACAATTACATATTCGTAACAATATTATGAAGTATAATGTGCAAGACATGAGTTCTTGTTTTCGGCCCTTTCATTTAACTAAAATCATAATACCGTCAAGCTATATTTAGCTTTCACAAAAATTAGGGCTGAATCCCCCTTTCAAGGCACTTGATTAATGTAAAACTGGCACACTTATTTCTAAAAAACAATGGGATATGTTTTATGCCCTTTTTTTTACTTTACTTTAATTTACATTCAGCCACTTCTGCTGCCGCGAGTATGGGCGGAGTAAGTGACCCGCGAGGTGAAGCGGAAGGGGAAGTGGGGAGACAGACTAGCCAATGACGCTCTCGAATCGTTTGTTTGGCTTCCGCAAAAACACCCCCAAAAGTAGAAATTTATCGGGAGTCACTGCTCATACGGGGTGAACGCCTGTTTACACACGTGCCCTGCTCACTTCCCTTCTCACTCGCCTCGCGCTAGGAGCTGAATGTAAACGGGGTACTACTCCTTAAATTTGACCCCTTTCTGGCAAGGGAACAAATGGATAAGCAAATAGCATTCTTCTTCAGGAATTTACAATATTCAAATATTTTTCGGTTGGGTGTCTACAGGTATAACTAAATTTTGGTTTACAGCCCGTGTGGTGACATCAAAATTTTTTCTTGACCTTTCTATTACTTTTCCTATTCTGCCCGTCCAATTTGACCTCTTGGCATTTATTTAATGTCCAATTAAAATTCCGAAAACTCATTTCGATCAAATGCATTTTTTAACGATTCAAAGATCGCCATGCCATTTCAGTGCATCTGACTAACAACACAATAAAATCCACGCCTGTCTCAATAAAACCCCAAACTTGTTTTGAAATTTATTTTTCCAGAATATTCGATCCCACATATGTCACAGTTGGAGCCATAAACTGGACGCACTTAGATTTTTATGTTTTTGGAATGATTTACACTTGAGAGAACGCTTAAGTCACTTCAGACCACCCGGCGAAGAAAAAACCCCACAACTGGGCCATGATTTATAGCGAAACTCAAAATTGAATTCATCCTTTCATGTGTTTCACTTGGACTACATCTCCCGCCATATTCTCTGCTCTTGTTAATCTGTATACCTCGTTAAGCATGCAATCATTATTTTCTCTATCTTAATTTTTGCGCCTTCGTTAGGTTGAATTACACTGTAACTTTGTCGCAATTCTGATGAGGGTGGCCAAAGTGTCGGCACAGCTGTCTCAACTCATTTCAATTCTAAAATCCCATTCGTACACAATTACACCAATCTGCCTGTTCAAACCACACTTTTCTCGATCACGTTTACTTTGTTGGTACATGCATTTTGCCAGTCTATCGTCATCCATTGTTTCCACGTGTCCATACCATCTAAAACTGATCACATCGGACTCTTTGTACATGTCATATAGCTTCTTGTTGTATCGACGATGTCATCCTTTGTTATCTCTCACCGAACTATAGATGGATCTGGTAATCTTCAAATCGCTGCTATCAAGGTCTCAGTCATTTTTGTCATGACTCATGACCCAGGCGGTTTCAGAGGCACAGGTACGTCAATACAATAGTAAAGGACATAGCGGCTGAAAAATCTAAGATGATGTTCAATAAGAGCACCGATTCCTATTTAAGATTAACGTAAATATTTCAAGTGCCACTTATTTCAAAGCTTCACTTATTTTAGACTACATTTACCACTAAATCCACTCGACTTGGTTACATTTGCCTTATGGTCAGTCTTCCGATAATTATAATGCTTTTAAGCGTTCGAGCGCGCTTCTAATTTAAAATTAGCGCTTGTGGAACAGGTGACGAGCGCGGAACGCGTGCCAGTAATTTAGAAGCACTTACTGGGGAATTATTGTGTGTGTAGGTACATGGTGGGTGTACCTTAAATGTATATTTGTATATATCTGCTTTAGAGACTGCACGGAAAGGTCTTCTACCACTATATAGCTTTGCATGAGCGTTCATGTGTTGAAGGTCCTATCTGCATTAGATTTTAGATTTATTAAACCTCAAAGCGAAAGACTAAAACGTTGTTACAAAAGCACCATGCCTCTTTAGAAAAGAGGCAATTAATAAAAAAGATTTTCGTTTGAAAGAACACTTAAATAAATCCGTGTAGTCGAATTTTTATAGTAAGAACTCAATTTTATCAATATTAATAAAAAAAATCTTATATCAAACGACCGTTCATCAATACTCATAACTCTGAGGCACTAAAAAAAATATCGTAGATCTCCAGATTCTTTGAAATCTGAAGTCTCTCTCGCACAGGATTTCTTAAACATGGTCCACCCTAAATGCCATCAAAATACGAGGAACCATTCCGCCCTTGATAGGCCATCTTATGAGATTGCTATAATTTGCTAAATTACTCCTGGCAGCTATTACTTCCATTTAAAAACATGTCTGCAGCTTAATGGGTACACGGACGGTCATCCGCGCGCATATGGCCTGATTGAAAATGGAGAACCGCGTTTATGTCTGTTTTCATTTTTTCGTGAAAATCCATGTACGGCTTGAACCACTTTTTGCGCCAAGGTTGCCGATTAAACCGCGTAACTTATTTGCACTAAGTACCACACCAATGCCCGTATTGACAACTGCAATCTACCACCGAAATGTAACTTTTGCGTCACACCTTCGCTGGTAATTTGCATAAATTTCATTTCAGTAATTTTCACGTCCAGTTTATGACTTTGCCATGTATAGAGCGCCCTGCAAGTTTTGCTTACTTAATTTTTACCTCGAGTAGGAACTCACATGTGTTGTCTTTTCCGATTAAGGTTATACCTACGTAGTAAAAAAATAACCGAGCACTTTTTTAGTATCACAAATAAGTATGCCAAATTTATAAATCGAGCTATAAACTTTAATTTCATCTATATGCACTATCCTTCTATAGAAAATGTATGCAACAAAGGTTGTTTTAATGTTTTTGGTTACGCCAAACACGTTGAGACGACCGGGGTGTGAGTAACAGCACCAATGTCAAGGTTGTCAGGAGTCTGGTGCACTCTGGTCCACTCTATTTTTTTGTATGCTGCTGAGACATGAACTATACAAGCAGTAGAGAGAACTGGATAAGAGTGGTTACTTCTGCAAGCGTCAGAAGACTCAGAACCCTCAGCAATGATGAACAAGATAAATAAGAAGGTAGGGCTAAGACTCTGGAGTGACTGAAGTTTGGCAATATTTTGGGACTGTAAGCTGAATAAAAAGGGAAATGAGAATCAAAGAGCATATTAATAAAGTATCACAAACTTTTTGTTATGTCAATGAGCTGTTAGATGAACTAGGTGTTTTTAACAAAATTATCTTTCAAAAAGCGTTGTTTGAAGAAGTTCTGGGTTCAAATGAACTAAGGGAAGTGTTACAGTTGGGTTACATTTGTTGGAAAGGCAAGAGAGTTACAAAATAGATAACTTGATTCAAATCGCTGTTGAAGATAAACAAAAGAAAATATATATTCGACACCTTTTCGATCAGCTATTGAAATTGTTGATGGCTAGGGACTGGAAAATTTCGCGATCGCGATAAAACGAATTTATTCGCGAATTTTGATGTTTTTACGCGAATAACGCGAAATTTGAGGTTTTATGCAAATATCGCGAATTTTCGTACTTTTGCTAGAAATTGTGCGAAAAAGTTGTTATGTGTCGCTTCTGCAACGCAACTATTTTGTGGGAAAGAAAATATTCCTGTGAAAACCCTTTGCAAGGTGCAAAGCACAGAAAAAATGGTCGGTGTTATAGCCGAGGGGGCCAAGTGGGCTGATCTTTCAACTTTGAAACATGCTAGAACGCTAGACGCGGGGTTCGATCCCCGCCTGGGTCATTTGACCATAAATTTGACCCTGGTTCAACAAATGTAATTGGGTAATTATAAATAATAAATTAATTAAAATGAATAATACTCGTAATGAATTTTTCATTAATGATATTAATACCTGTTTCTGGCCAGGCAGAGTAGGTTGGTGAATTGCATTCCTATTTACAAATTTATTTTATTAAAAAAATAAATGATAAGCAGAACTGTCCTGGATATCCAAACAGACTTGAATCGTGACATCAATGAAATAGGAAATACATCAAGGAGTGAAGCTGCTGCTGGATTAGCCAAGAGCACAACTTGAGGCTTTCATAAAAGCCAACATCCCTCGAAAAAATTAGATAACCCTCATCTAGAGAGACTAAATTTAATATTTTAAAAGAATATTGCAGGGTATTCGGAGTGTCATTAAAATATTAATACTTTTTTCAATCAATGTTTTTTTTTAAAGTTGTAACTCGTATTGATTCAGATGTTGTTTATTCATTGTTTTTGAAGGTGCATATGGTTGTTTATATAATAAATTGTAAATATTAGTAAAATCTATAGTTTTGCAATTACATAAACCTTTATTTTGATCAAATCAACCCTAAAATTACACCGAATCTCCCCGTTTATCATAAAAAATAACGCGAATTTCCCTGTTTTTGATCAAAAATAACGCGAATTTCCCAAAAAAATAACGCGAATTTCGCAAAAAATAACACCACTTTTTTCCAGTCCCTATTGATGGCTTTACAAGCACATAAAGAATAAGCCTGTAATCGTGGTGCCACAATATAGCAGATGCTATCAGGAGGTCATGAGACTTTCAATGTTAACGCTCAAGTTCAGAGGTCACGTCTGCCCAAACCACCTACACCAGAGTACCTCTGCGCCATTGATGGACCCTGATACCATCGCCGACATCTTATTCAACATTGTTATCTGAAGAAAAGCGTTGAGAGGTGGGAACAGGCGCTATCTCCCGATTAGGAGATCAGAACATAATAAGAGATCACCTGTTGCGATAGGCTGGACGCTGGAGAGCACACTTATTGGGATCATGAGAAATCTCTGTGTACCTGATCGTCCCCCCAGTACTTGTTTGGCTTATCTACCATTTGGTTCAAAGATGTCCTTTCAATGAAATTGTCTTAAGAATCACTTCGTCACAATCTGATGAATGAGAGTTGTTTATATATTTTTTTAAATTAATTTATTGTTGTCTTAAGACATATGGTCAAGTACACATAAAAACATTGCTCATGTGAAATTTCCTCCGATGAACATAAGACAAACAAGCACTAAGGGGACGAGATGTTAATGTTAGGAACTTTTTTTATACTTTCTAGTTTCTACCTCAATAATCTAAGTTGCAGAGATAATAAAGATTTGAGGTCATTTCTCCGTTCACATTGTAAGAAGATGCCACGTTTACTGAAGGTATATTTGAACAAATGAACATGTGTGTCAAATAGAACCAAACGTGGCTAATTAATCTAATCTAATCTGAGTTGCAAAGATATGTAACATTAAGGATTTACATTATATGCATTTTCACAAGCAGACACGTATAATTTCGTGCTTAAACATGACGCATGTGGGCAAATGAACATACACCCTGCAACTCTTGCCGACCTTCCCTGAAACAGGGGTGATATTGGCAAAGTGAACCACTTTCTACAGCATGGTTGGTCAGCCGCATACCAACCTATAAGCCAAGGAACAGGCAATCTTGATTATTTCGAAAATCAGATATTTATATGGAAAAACAGGGAATTTTATTATCTGTATCTTTAAGATTCCATACGACTTATATATCGTAGCCACAATTATTTATAACGAAATTTCTGCAAACGATATAACTGCAAATTCTTTTACGAAATTCCATTCCACACGCTGTTGACATGATTCATTGTTTTGTAATTTGACAACAAAATATGACTCGGGCAGATGTGACGACGCGTCCATAGCTGCACCAGAAGCCGCGAAACCAAAAAGGCCAATTGAATCCGGACCTTCATTACAGATTGGATCCACTTATGGGTGGCCAGAATAATTCCGCCAGCATAATTGCTGGGCGGAGCTATCTGACTCCACGGGAGCCAAAAAACTTGATATCCGACGAATCGCTTCTTTGGTTCGTTCTGCGTCTCTCATTTGAATAAGACTCAAATGACATTTTTCGTTAATTCTGTATTTTACATTTGAATACGGCAAGAATAACTTTTTTGTTCTTTACTAAATTTTATAGAACTCAAAAATTATATTAAAACACTCTTTTATTTTCACTCACTTAATTAATATACACAAACGTTTTCGATCTTTCAAGATCATCATAAGGTAGGTACAAAATTTTTATAAAATTTGTATTTTATGAATTTCATTGTACCTGATGATGATTATCTATCTATAATCTATAATCTAAGCTGCAAGGATATGTAAGCATTTAAGGCTCATATGAAATGCATGCCCACAGACAGGCACATGTAGGTTCGCGCCTACACATTCTGCATGTGTGCATACAAATAAAGAAAACCTCACATGGACATAAACCTTGCAACTCCTGCCGCCGTTCCCTGAACCGGGGTGGCATTGGCAAAAGTGAACCGATTTTTACAGCACGGGTGGTCAGCCTCGTACCAACCTATCAGTCAAGGAGCACAAAAAATTATAAATGATATACAGAAATTCATAATGAGACACATTACAAATTAAAATTAAAATAAAGTAAAATTAAAATTAAACTTAATATTACACTTAGAATTAATTCCCTAGCCGCCATTGTTGCAAATCAACCGCCATTCCTTTCGGTCCTTACATACTTCTTTCATTTCATTCAGAGTCATAATCTTTTTCATGCACTCTCTCCTTTTGTTATGACTCTGAATATCCCATTCATTGAGATATCCCATTATGAGAGATCGAAAACACTTGTGTATAATTATAAATTTAGTGAAGATAAAAAAGGGGTTTTAATAGAATTGTTTTAGTGCTATAAAATTTTGTAAACCTCAAAAAATTATCTTCTCTGTACACAAACACAACCATAGAAAATACAACTATTTTTAATATTTTTCAGGGTTTGGTGGTTTACACAGTGAAAGTCCATTGTATAATTAATTAAATAAATACACTGTTTTAATTCACTTATTATTTTATTTTAAATATGTCAAACGTTTTCGCCTAAAAAGGCATCCTCAGGACAATGACAAATCAAAAACAACTATTTTTATTTATAATTTAATTTTTTAACTCGAGAAGGACATTTTTGGTTCATTCAATATTTTTCATGCGAATAGGACACAAATTTCAGGGTTCGTTCATTCTGCATCTTTTATTCCAATAGAACACGAATAGCTTTTTCGTTCATTCTGAATGTTTCACTGAAATAGGACACGCATTTCTTTTAGTGTTTATTTTGATTCTTCAAATGCCTATACTTCTTTCAATTCTAGCATATCTGTACTTCTTTTCTTAGCAATTTGTTTATCATATCATCATCATCATAAGCACAAAAAGTCAAAAACCCAAGAAGAGTATTGACCTCCTTGATCAATCTCTACCAATCTATCCAAAGCCCCTCTTCTCGAATCTCTCATTTGCGAATCTACGTTAAAAAATGATAAAAAATATCAATTGCCACATTATCAATTCAAGCCTTGCCTCTAAAATTGAGAAAGTTACTCTTTCTGTGATGTGTTTACATGAAATTAAACTAGAATGAACGTTCGTTAGACTGAACATTCATCTGAGTGTCTCGTCTGATATTGACTTTAGATCTTGCTGGTGCCAATAGATGAAGGCTAGAGAACAAGCAATGTAGATTATCCACAGTTTTATTTAAGTAAATCTTTTACGAACCGCGAATGATCACTTTGTATTGAAATGCATACTTTTTGGGTAACTTAAGCTTAAAAGGTTTTTTATAGTGTCAGTAGGTGCGTGGTTAAATCAGAAATACAGGTTGCAAAAGAAAATCTCATCGAGTTTATTGGCAATTATTATAATTTATCTTACGGCTTTATGGTCGATGCAAATTATTCATACACATTTAATATTAAGAAACTTATTTATCTTTGAACGGTCTGTAGTTTAGTGGTTAACACTGCGGAATCGTCAACGGAAAATCGTCTATTCGAATTTCAGCTGAGCACAACAAAATTTTCAATTATGCTCTTCAATGGGTTGAAAATATCAAATGCCTTTATCAAATACAAGTCACCTAAAGTTCATTCTTACAGTAACTGAGTCTTGTTTGAATAATTGGGGCTGTCTATAGCAACGACCAAACTCACAGAGAGCTCTTGTGGTGAGATTCACACAAATCAGTGCTTTTCAAATAAATCATTTTATTTTATAGAAGTAATAAAGCCCTCAATATATTGATTATTTTTCAATAAAAAAAAATAAATAAAAGAAATTAAAAACTTTGATTTATTCCACTTTTATTGTTTTTGAGTATGTTACAAATATTTTCGGAATTACTTCCATCTTCGGGTAACTAACAATTACTAAATTTAAACTTAAAAATTAAGACAGTGGAGTGGGATCTATTGGTGGTAGTGGTAAGGGAGGGGGGAGAAAGGTAGATGTGTGGGAGGGAGATGGTGATTTTTGGGGCGGAGCTAATATTGCTAGGAGAGGAGATGTGATGGCGGGAAGTTGAATATTCAGCATAGAACTTTTATTTTTGTGTTTATTAATCTCTAATATTTATTTATTTAAGAAGAATAAACGGCTATATACTATATAGCCTTTTACAACATTGCGATAAATATAAATATGTAGGTACATAAGTAGGTACTGTATCTATAGGTATAAAACTAATATCTTAAAATATAACACAAATAAATGACACATAAATAATATACAAAGATGTAAATATACGATGGTTATAAAGCAATAGAACTAACAATTTAAAAATAATAACAATAAACTTTAAAAATAATAATGCAAAAACCATAAACCAGTGTAAGCAATTGTTGTATACAAAAATTGTTGTAATAAACAACAAATCTTCATTATTTGATCAGGGTTGTCACAAACATAATATACTAAATCAGGTGTAAAATTTGCTAAAATTAATAGAATAAACAAAAGATCATTTAAAATTTCAAGGATTTTTTTATGAAAAATTTCATACAATGCAATACAACATACAATTTACAATGTGTTGTGCAAAGAAAGAAAGAAGATGTGAAACTAAAGGTACAAAAAAAAATGTGTTGAGATGGCTTGGGCCTGTGGAAAGAATGGATGATGAGAGACCGACAAAATGCGGATACCTACATACTATTTTTTTTTTTTTTAAATGTATAGAATCCCGTGGAGAAAATATCAACCTCCAGCTTGTTCGCCTCCCTGGGCAGTCGCTGAAAAGGCGAGTAATACTGGTAGTTCACGGCACAGTCTGCCACATCAAAAGTATCCACGTTACGCGTGTTCCTTATTGGGACACGGAAATTAATTTTTGATAGGAGTTGGGGCGCGTCGGTCAAGCCATTAATGAGTTTGTATAGAAAAACCATGTCAGCAGCACTTCTCCGAGCCGAGAGCGGTGCAAGTTTATACGATTCTCGGAGTTGGTTATAATTGATATCCGAGATGGGTATTCCGAGTTTGAAGTTGATAAAGCGAAGTAGTTTGTTTTGTACCTTTTCTATACTACGTATATGTACCTGGTTGTGAGGAGACCACAACACGGAGTTATACTCCAGCAATGGCCTCACCAAACTTGTAAAAATATAAATAAAGGTGTGCACGTTATAAAATTTTTCACACAGTCGTAAGGAAAATCCTAATGTTCTGAGTGCCCTATCCACAGTTGCCTTTATGTGTGGTACAAATGTTAATCCCGCGTCCAACAATACTCCCAAATCTTTGATTTGCGCAACCGACATAAGCTGTGTACCATCAATCGAGTAAGGGTACACCGTGGGATTCTTAATTTTGTGGAAACGCATTACTTGACATTTTTCTATGTTTAAAGTTAAATCATTCTTCACACACCAGTCATAAAGCACGTCAATATTTCTTTGTAATATCTCGCAGTCACCAATACAGTTAACCACTCTGTAAATTTTCAAGTCATCAGCAAACATGACAAATCTCACCCCGTCAAACCCGCTCAGGAGATCATTGACAAATATATTAAACAAAATGGGTCCGAGATGTGAGCCCTGCGGCACACCGCTCTTCGCCAAAAAAGGAGATGAAACAACGCCCGACACACAAACCCTAAGTTCCCTTTCAGCAAGATAGCTCGAAAACCACGCAAGGAGTGCACCATCAATACCAAGAGAAAGAAGCTTTGCCAACAATATTGTATGGGAGACGCGGTCAAACGCCTTGGAGTAGTCTGTATATACACAGTCCGTCTGACTCCTGGTAACAAAAGCATCCATGATATCACAATGAAATTCCAAAAGGTTTGTCAAGGTCGATCGGTTTTGCATAAAACCATGCTGTTGGTCCGATATAACGAGTGCTAAGTCACTCTTAATCTTACTAAGAAGAATACATTCGAACAACTTCGGTATGCAGGATTGTATACATATTGGGCGATAGCTAGTGACATCAGATTTATCTCCCTTTTTGAAAATTGGAATAATGTTGCTAGATTTCCAAGCTGTTGGAAAAATTCCCGATTCAATAGATTTATTAAATATTTTTTGTAAAATCCAACACATAACATTTGAACAATTCTTAATAAAAACAGGCGGCAGTTGATCAGGACCTGCAGATTTATTAGTATCCAGCGAATCAATACCACGCTGCACGTCCGACACGGAAAATATCACACGCGCGATATGAACTCGATCAGTCAGCGGGAGCGCCGGAGTGTTGACACCCATGAGAACGTCCTCGTAGATTGACAGGAAATATTTTCTAAATAAGTCCACTACATCACTCACGCTATTGGCAGACCTGTCATTGAAATACATTATTTTCGGGTAATCGCTATGATCGTCTTTTAAAGATTTGGCAAGTTTATACAAATTCACGGAGGTTCCTGGTAACTGACTCTCTATGTTTCTATAAAATTCACGTTTTAGCGCTGCTGAAAGCACCTGGCACTCCTTTCTTACCCTACTGAATGCTTCGTAGTCACTGGGGTCCCCAGTTGCCTTATACTGGGCATGCAATATTTTTTTCAAACTAATCTTATCAACAAGTTCGCGTGTGAACCATTTGGGGTAGTTCCCCCATGGTGGCCGTTTGATAGGCACAAAATCGTGAACGGAACTATTTATAACGTTGTAAAATTGTGACACAATTTCATTTACGTCGGTATTTGTATCAAGGAAAGACCAATCAACCTCATTAAGATGGTTATTTATGACGTCGTAGTCATTTATATTTTTATTATTATTTATTATATATAATTATTATTTATTATAGTAGTCATATTTCTAGTATATCCAATTTTTTTCCTTTTTGACAGCTATGTATTAACTCTAAATTGTCTATATTAAAAGTATGTCCTTCTTCTCTTGCGTGTTCGCCTATTTCGGAGTGAATCAATAGGCGTCAATGTGAATCAAGAGTGAATCAATAGGAATCAATAGAAATAGGCGAACACGCAAGAGAAGAAGGACATACTTTTAATATAGACAATTTAGAATTAATACATAGCTGTCAAAAAGGAAAAAAATTGGATATACTAGAAATATTAGAGATTAATAAACACAAAAATAAAAGTTCTATGCTGAATATTCAACTTCCCACCATTACATCTCCTCTCCTAGCAATATTAGCTCCGCCCCAAAAATCACCATCTCCCTCCCACACATCTACCTTTCTCCCCCCTCCCTTACCACTACCACCAATAGATCCCACTCCACTGTCTTAATTTTTAAGTTTTAATTTAGTAATTGTTAGTTACCCGAAGATTTTTTTTTTTTTTTTTTTAAGAAAATCCTGTGCGGGAGACTCCCTAGATTCTGAAGACTCTAGGGGTCTATGACACTTGTTGTAGTGCCGCAGAGGTGTACGAGCTTGGTCGTCGCTACAAAGCGCCAATACTCAAGCAAGACCCAGTTGCTGTAAGGCTGGATGGACCCTTGGTGACCGGTCATTGGTAAAGGCTTATGAATTCTTCAACCCAGCGAAGAGCACATTCGAAATATTAATGGTATTTTTGTGTGCTCCGCCGGGATCCGAATCCACAACCCTCCATTTACGAGTCCGAAGTGTTGCCACAACGGACTACGGAACGGTCCGAGATGCCAACGACACGCGGTGTACCTGAGCGGTCACCCATCCAAGTACTGACCACGCCCAATGTTGCTTAACTTCGGTGATCTATGGGAACCGGTGCTTTCAACATGGCTAATGTCGTTGACAAGATGGAAGTAATTCCGAAAATATTTGTAACATACTCAAAAACAATAAAAGTGGAATAAAACAAAGTTTTTAATTTCTTTTATTTTTTATTGAAAAATAATCAATTTTTTAAAATGAATTTCCACAGTGTTTCACAAAAATCTTTTCAAAATTTACCTCAATATATTGTGTAGGGAGCAGTGGCGAAGGGTGCCATATAAGCCGATTCCCATCGGTTTCCCGTTAAAAATGAGGCAAAAATGATAAAAAAAGTAGATTGCATGGTTTCAATTATTGGGAACAAATACGTATTGTTTCTTTGGTTTTAAATGTATTTTTTTACATTGTGCCTATATTTTTTAACTACTTTGTTGCATCATTTTAAAAGGGAAGCCGATGGGAACCGGCTTGTATGGCACCCTTCGCCACTGGTAGGGAGGTGCACTTTGAAAATTAAATGGTATTTTTTTATAGTCTGATGGGAATCGAACTAACTACCTTCCGATTTTGACTGTGAAGCGTTAACCACGAGACCAAGACCAGTCTACGAAAGTATAATCGCAGTGTAGTAATTTGGTTATGAAAATAAACAGGCGTATGTTAATGCTGAGGTAATAAATCCCAGTTGGGGTTAAGAGCTAGTATAAAGTATTACTATTTAAGAAAGTAATCGAGTATTCCAAATATTGTATAAAAATGGTATAGCGCCTCTATAACATCACAAACAAAATTAGAATATGCATCCATTCGATGACTTTATTTCTAAGTAAAAGTTTATACTGTAGTCTACCTGTGTAGAATTATTCAAAGGCTTAGTTTTATTTTTCTTTGTACGTCTGAACCCCAAGTTTAAATCTGACTTGTATACTAAAAATATATGGAAAATAAAACGTTCAACTTGATTTACATTGACTTACTTGACAACATTGATTTACTTTATAAACATTTTTGGTAAAACGGTATTGTTGAGTTTACGTGTTATGTTTTTACTTGTGGTAGTCTGGAGCTAATGCATCGTCCCATCTCGAGAACGAAATAAATTCTGTTGTTTTTTTTGTGAACATTTTTCATCCGAGGCTCATCCAGGGATTAATGATACGGGCATACTAATATTGGGGGATTAAGTAGATCGATAAAACTGATGTTTACACTTGCTCTTGTTCCCCTTTATTCATAAAAAAGGTTTTAAATTTTAAACCAGCTTACAGTCAACTTTCCCATACAAAAAAGTGGGTTCAACTTCTAAGTTCAATCAATTTAACGAATAAGGCCGATTTTGTTTAAAAAAAATCAGTGTTAACTTTTTGTACACAATGTAGATTAATGCAGTATTTTTTTCATTGGAATAGTCAGGTTGATAGCTCAGTTGGAAGAGTGCTTGCATTCGGAGCCAAGATCCAGGGTTTCGAATCCCATAGGTATAGAGGTTGTCAGAAATGATTTCCCGTTTCGGTGTTAATTCAAACCTGAAATTAAATACCGGCAATGTGTACTCGGCTTCAACAAGAAAGGAGTACTAGCCCCTTCGGGAGCTTGGAAACCCTCAGTTCAATTGAAATGGTTGGCGACGAAAATATGTTGCTAAGAAAGGTTCTATCTTCTATATCTTACAGATAGCCCTATAATTGGCTTTCATTTTTAATATGTGACTAATCAGCACAATTTTCTCTTATTTTTAAGTCTTGCAACAATCTCTGGTTGGATGTCTTTCTACCCATGATTATTGATTTTTCTTTGTCCAAATCCGCATCTCAAACATTTTGGATTTCTGTAAGGTTCATGTTGTACACCGAGACAATAAAACAGTAATAATATAATATGTAAAAGCATACGTTTTCTCCAGAAGCGTTCGCTGGTTGGAAGAATATAGTCCATTGTTTCATAAAGTCCATCGTCTTTCCCCACGGCAAGGTCTGAACACAACCGCGTCTAATGTGTGCAGCGATACAGCCCACCAACTGTGATTCTAAACAGTTTATTTTTATGTGAAGATCTTTTCTAAAAAACTGTTTTAAATATGTATTTTCATAATTCTTTGTATGTGGTATTAGGTAAACTGATACAAACATGGGGTTCATTGCTTGTAACTGACAATAGACAGCACGAGTGTTACAATGGCTAATTTCGTGAAGTGGCATACAATGCTTCCCTCGAAATGTCGCAGTCTCTCCCAAGTTGTCTATAATTCCTCCCGGACTTGCATACCTATAGCTTTAAACTAATTTATGTCGTTATCCTTTTGTATTTCATTCTTTCACACTCATCTTATCAAACCATACTATTCTAGGTTTTCTCTTAATACCTGTTTTTCCTTCAATATTTCCTCGGCGTATTCACTCTGCCAGATTCTCATACATTCATTCTACGGGTCCAAAACATATCGTGATGCAATCTGTGTGAACAGAAGATATGTGTAAGGAAAAAGAGAAAAGGGTCGATCGAGAAAAATATGGTTGGATCAGATTGGTGTAATTGTGAAAGAATGGAATATCTTAAGCGAATGTAAAAAAAGGAAATGTATGAAAAAGGTGATGGATATGAATGAAATGAAAGAAGTACATGCAAAGATAGAAAAAAATAGAGGCAAATCTACGGAGGGTCGGGCTACCCATAGCGTCGACAGAGTTATAGTTACAGATGAAATGAAGCTTGAATGTGAGCAAATCAGAATTTCAAAAACCCATAAAATAATGTCGCGCACAACAATTTGACAATCTTTCTTTTTCAATAACAAAAGGTCTATTGAGGTTTTTTTCTAATAAGAAAAAAAACGCCAGGCAACCGAGAGTAAATCAGAGGTAGGCGATTTGCCCCTCCCCCCCGGACTACTCGTACACCAAAACTTACAATGGACGCTTTGTCCGTAATTTTGGGCGTTCGTACACGGACCAACAGTCCATGTATGTGTTATGAAACTCACTCAGATTTATTCTGATGAAAGTTCTCCTTCAATATGTCACACCTGCAGCATTTTCACTGATTAAGGATACCTAAACGTGTGTCCTTAAATATCAGCTTGCTGATTTTGTTGCTGACGAGTTGCAAAACTTGAGTAAAGTAAAATTTACAGAAAGTATTAAAGAGTGGTTTTCCCCAAAATCTGCCGATTTTGTTTGTTTGAACTTGATTTTCTTCATCACTGTAACTCTTTTGCTAAGACCATAAAGTGTAAGAAACAAAAACGGCAGATTTACGGGAAAATCACTGTCCGTAAATTTCCGTACTTTTATCAAGTTTTGCAACTCGTAGGTACTAAGGGTACAGGAGTTTTTTTTTCCAGATATTTATGGATAAATAAAAGTGCTAAAAACAACAATTTTCAAGAGATTTTTTAAAAGAAGATGGTGATTTTAAATTGAAGTGCATCCGATAGTTTGTGCAGGCAGAGTGAGGGGCGTTGTATGCAGCTACGCGGTTGCATTTGGGAGTTGCGATGGGAGGAACCTCACTTTAGGTGATGCTGCTCTTCACGCGCGAGGATCCTGGCCAGTAATTAAAGGGAAAACCAATGTTTACATTATGCTCATATGGGGTATTGAGTAATCAACATTAACATTCCTAAGCGCCAAGCAAACATTCTAGTTAAATCTATCTGTAATCTAAGTTTCAAAGATATATTGGTATTTAAGGATCCTAAGCTACACATATAGTATAAATTATTGCTGCGTTTTCCCCGAAGAAGTCGCATGTGGCGATTGGGACCTATTCTTTTTACAGTTAAGGGAGCCGGCCTTACGCGAACCACTTCAGTTGAAGTGGGGATTTACCTGAGGGGCTGGTACTCTTTTCCTATGAAGGCTGAGTAAACCTTGCAGGTATTTTATTTTTGGGTTTGAAATATACACCGTAAAGGGAAATGATTTCTGACATCTTTAGTGAGATTTTAACCCGAGATGTCAGCATGGAATGCAAGCGCTTTACCAACTGAGCTGTCGACCGGAATTTCTGGATGTGAAGGATTTTGTGAAAAGGAACTGATCTTTTTTTATGAGCCAAATATTTAAGATTAAAATGTGATTTTAATGAATTCTGGCAAATTTTATTTCATTTACAAGAGAGTGGTATTTTTGAGGTCAAAAAAATCTGGTTTCCCCGGGGCTTTGAGAACCTGTTCCGTAAAGGCAAAGGCTCCCATCATTCCTGATGCACTAATTCTATTTGTAACGCACTGTAATAAATTACTGGGAGGACCTTATAACGTCGGTGCACATTGTGTATCCTTCAATGGCCGGCCATTCATCATTTAAGGTCTCAAATTATGGTTCATGCTTTGGAACAGGTTGCCGGAGCCCTGAGGAATTCCATCCCACAGGATCTAATACAAAAAATCAATGAGATAGAGAGATATAGATTAAAAGGACGTACAGAGAATTTGAAAGATATTTAAGATCTTTTTATCAAATATGTACTTTTGACTGGTGAACAATCAATTCAGTTGGCTGTTAGTGTTAATTTGCGTTCAAAGCTAGAAGGCTAGGGTTCGATCTCCATCAAGAGTCAGAAATAATTTCCAATTTTTATGCTTATTCTATAATTCATGGTATCGGCAAGGTTCACTGCGCTTTCACAAGAAATGACAACTGTCGTCTTAGGAGCAGGAAAAGTGCTTTGTGTATGGTCAGTTCCTAACCTGTCTAAATAATTAGGTTCCACTCGCCGCTTACGAAGCCTTCGGAGTAGACGTTGTAAGATGTCAATTGAATAGGCTACAATTGGTCGTCAATGCATGTGCTCCATAGAGATGTGCTCGCATGATTGCTGGTCAGTCAAAATTTACTCACATTACTCCTCTTCTCCAGAAGCTTCCCTGGCTCCGTATCCCAGAGCGCATCGAGTTTAAAGTGTGCACGATGGTCCACAAAGATTTATTTGGGAAAACACCCAAATATCTCGCTGATTTAATCAAACCAGTTACCCTAACAATGCGTTCGGCTGAAACTGAAGCCAAATAAAAAATTTAAGAACCGATAAGAAGAGTTAACACAATGTTTAGGAGAGAATGCATTTGCAGTTGCTGGTCCTCTGGCCTGGAACCACCTGCCACATCATGTGAGAGAGCTAGAGGACCATGGAAAGTTCCGGAAAGCACTGAAGCCAACCAAATTTCTGGCATCATTTGCACAAGCGCCCTTGGAGTGACTACATCACGAAACGGCGCTATGAAAAAATCATCAACCATCATCATCATCAAGATATTACACCTAATGTGCAGGCTAGTTGAGTTTTCGGTGACTTATTATTGCAGAACTTCTTTCAATGCATACAAAATGAGTTATGCATTAAAATCCATACTTTTAGTTGTGCTATTTCGTAATGCAATTATTTACGATATAAAAGTGGAATGATGCAAATATTGTTTGATTTTTTATTAGTACCTATTGTATCAAGTGTGCCAACTGACCTTTCAAATAAAAATAAATTCAAAATGGCGCGCAACAATCGCAGAGGTTGTTCAGGTCAGCCAAGTTAAATAATCCAGCTAGGCATTCGCGGAATAACAATACAGGCGCTTGCGCAATTAAGCATGCAGCATGTAAACGCGTAAGGTATTATTGACTTGTGTGAAAGACTGTGCGCCATTAGTGCAAGAAGCTGCACAACTAAGAGCTTTTGTTTAAAAAATTTTCTCGAGATATAGTTACGAACGTATGGGTTAGTACGTAAACCTAAGGACGCTAGTTTTTGTCGAAGAATTTGGCTCTAGTATGATCCATTATAGCAGTATTAATACGTGAGCCTAAGCACGCTAGTTGGTGTGAGTGTGAAACGATCCACTATAGAAGAATCTGGAATACACGAGAAACGTCCATATGAACTGTATAAATATGAGCCGCAATAGTGCGAGAGTCGTTTGAGACATTGTAACGAGATGAGTTTGTTTGTTTGGTAGAATGGAACATTGTATTTAAATTTGAATGGAAAAAGGAAAACAAAAGAATGCAGAAAGAGGGAAGAAGCTTGCCTGGCGTGAGAGCCACAAGCATGTGTAATTAAGAATAATTAATATTATTGTGCTGTGGTTTATTGTGTATACATTGTGAAAGGAATAAAAGTAAACATATTAAAGTGGCTGTTACATTATTAATTGTGTCAATCAGCAGGACAGAGGAAAAACCCTCACATTTTGGCGCCCAACGTAAAAGAAAAAATCTGTAAATGAAATTCCTATGAAGAAAATTTTTCACAAACAAAAACAAATGACAGTCGATTTCAACAAATGACATTGAAAACAATACAATATATGAAATAATTAAAATTGGACAGATTTATGGTTGTGAAAGCATCAACACGTTTAAAATGTTTTAAAAAACTCAACTTATACAATTTATAACAAGAAATTGCAAGATTTCAAAGGCGGTTTTGAAAATATTGAAGGTGAGAGAATTCAAATTACCTACACTACGTTCAGAAGAAATGAAGATTTAAAAATCGAACGTCCCAGAAGAAAAAAGAATGTACATGAACCAGTTTGTTTCAAATCAGTTTAGATAAATATATATAGATGGTGTTATATTTAATTTGTATGAAAAATTTTTTTTCAATGAAATGATTTTTTTTTAATTGCATAAATTGAAAATATACAGCAAATGACGAAATCTAAAAAAATAAATAATAAAAAGGATTTAGAAAGTAACACAATGGAGTCCATAAATTTTGATCCTCTCAAATTAAAAATATCTTTTAATGGTGAAAGTGAACCAAATGAATTTATAATAAGGTTAGAAGAATTAGCCAAAGTCTACAAATTAAAATTAGATTATTTGGTAGAGTGTATGCCTATATTTTTAACAGATTTTCCGTTAACTTGGTACAGAGCAACTAATTGTGAATTTGATTGGAAAATTTTTAAAACCAAATTCTTACAACAATTTGAAAAATATGACTTTCAAAGGAATCTTAAGTTAGAAATTTTAAATATGGTACAAGGTCATGATAATGCATCTGTTTATATTTTAAAGGTAAAATCAAAAAATAATTTATTAAATAAAAGAATGCATGATAAAGAACTTATGGACATAATAATTCATGGATTGTCAGAAAAATATGCAACTTTACTGACAACATCTGAAATTAAAAATACAGAGGAATTATCTACAATATGTAGCAAGTTTGAATCATTTTTCAAATTTAATGAATGTAAGAATTTAAATGTAATGAATGACACAGAAGAGAAAAATGTAATGCAAAAATGCAATTTTTGTAATAAATTAGGACATGATGAAATAGATTGTTGGACTAAAAATAGAAAATTAGATTACATACAGAATAAATGTAGAAGTTTCACAAATAATATAGTATGCTACTTTTGTAATAAAAGAGGACATGTGGAAAGAAATTGTTTTATAAAAAATGGAAATTTTAAAAAACACACAGTAATCTGTTACTCATGTAAGCGTACAGGACATGTACAAAAAGATTGTTTTGTTAAAAATAAAAAAAGTGATTATACAGACAACACAAAAATGAACAGAAATATAAATATACAAAACAGAACAAATACGACATACAATAGTAATTCAAAAAACTTGTAGATAGTCGGCCTTCAGTACAAACACAAAAATCAGAAATGAAGAGCTGGCTTAATTTCATTCAAATTTTTAATAAAAAATATCAAATTGCACCACTCATTTTTGCTAAACAATTTGATAAAAGACCATTTTTAACAGTAAATATTGAGAACAAAAATTTTACAGGTTTACTAGATTCAGGTGCATCTATTTCTGCAATCAATGAAAAAACATTTGATTATTTTTTACAAAGAAATTACAAAATTATAAAAACCCATGAAAGTATCTCGTTAGCAAATGGTAAAAATATAAAAATACTTGGTAAAATAAATTTAGAGGTAAAATGTGACAATCAAATAAAACATGTAGATTTTTATGTTTTACAAGGTTTACAACAAGACTTAATTTTTGGAATAGATTTTTGGATAAAATTTGAATTAGAACCGAGTTTAATAAGTAAAATTACATATTCAAATAGCAAAAATATTAGTGAATTAGGTAAAATTACAAATAGAACTAAATTAACAGATAACCAATTACAGCAATTAAAAACAATAGAAAATGATTTCAAGGACATCTCTTATGAAAAAATAGGCTTAGGATGCACAAACCTCATTGAACACAGAATTCAGACAGAAGGTCCTCCAATAAAACAAAAGTATTATCCACTCAGTCCAGCAAGACAGAGATAGGTTAACACAGAGTTAGATAAAATGTTAAAAGAAGGTATAGTTGAACAATCCAAATCTTCGTGGTCCAGTCCTGTTGTGATTGTAATTAAAAAGGATGGAACGCCTAGATTTTGTTTGGACTCTAGAAGACTCAATGAAGTAACAAAACGAGATAACTATCCCATTCCAAATTTAAATCAAGTTTTAGCAAATTTACGAAATGCCAAATATATCTCTTCAATAGATTTAAGCAAGGCGTTTTGGCAAATTCCACTAGAAGAATCGTCCAAAGAAAAAACTGCCTTCGCCGTACCAAATAGAGGGTTGTTTCAATTCACAAAAATGCCGTTCGGTTTAAAAAATTCAAGTTCTGAAACACAGCGTTTATTAGACAAATTATTTGGACCTAAATTTGATACTAACATATTTTGTTATATCGATGACTTAATTATTATTAACGAAGATTTCAATTCACATTTAAATTTATTAAAACAAGTTAAAAATATATTACAAGAAGCAGGGTTAACGGTAAAATTTTCAAAATGTGAATTTTGCAAAGATAGTTTAAAATATTTGGGATACATTATTGATGAAAATGGATTAAGGCCAGATTCAAATAAAGTCAAGATTATAGAGGAATATCCTTCACCGAAAAATGTAAAACAACTACGAATGTTTTTAGGTTTGGTAGGATTTTATAGAAAAGTTATACGAAACTGCAGTGAGATATCATATCCACTAAATAAATTATTGAGAGGTAAAAAAGGTCAGAACAATTTTAATTGGTCAAAAGAATCTGAGGATGCATTTAATAATTTAAAATTAGCCTTAAGCACAGCCCCTGTATTAATATGTCCGGATTTCACAAAAGATTTTTTTTTACACACTGATGCCAGTAAAAATCAAGTAGCTTCAGTATTAAACCAAAATATCAATGGGTCCGAAAAGCCAATAGCATATTTTTCAAGAAGTTTGACAGTTAGAGAACAAAACTATTCGACATCAGAACGTGAGCTTCTTGCCATTGTAGAGTCAATTGAACATTTTCGATCTTATCTAGATGGGATGAAATTCAAGGTAATAACTGATCATATGGCATTAAAATTATTGAATAAAATATCAAATCCAACAGGTAGATTAGCAAGATGGGCCATGAGACTTTCACAGTATGAATTTGAGATTGAGCATAGAAAAGGGAAAGAACATACAGTGCCAGATGTATTATCTAGGATTCCTGGTACTAAAGAAATGGAAGTAATAAATTCAAATATTGCAGATCCTTGGTATAATAATATCGCAGAAGGATGTACAAAAACACCACATAAATACAAAAAATTCAAAATGGTAGATAATAAATTATTTAAACTAATAAATGATGATAATCCTTTCACAGAGGAATATAATTGGAAAGAGATACCTATTATAGACAATAGATTAACTATAATAAAGAATCATCATGATAATGGACATGTAGGTATTTTTAAAACTTATAAATACATATCAAGATGTTACTATTGGAAAAATATGTATGCAGATATAAAAAGTTTTATAAATAAATGTCAAAAATGTAAAATGTATAAGCCGAATAATTTACCTCCAGCAGGAAAAATGGAAAATAGAAAAAGAGTGGATAGACCGTTAAAAATGCTGAGTATTGATTTGATAGGACCATTACCAAAATCAAGTACGGGCTATATACATATATTATCAATAATAGATGTTTTTACCAAATATTGTTGGTTATTTCCTTTAAGAAGAGCTACTACAGAAGAAATAGTAAAATTAATAGAAAATAAAATATTTTTAACAGAAGGAGTACCGCAAACGATAATAACAGATAATGGAAAGAATTTAAAGTCTAATGCATTTAAAGATTTTATGTACTCATATGGAGTACAGAAAATATTTTATACAACTTTATATACTCCCATGTGCAATAATGTAGAGACATATAATAGAACAATAGGATACACATTAGCTATTTTTGTTGAAAATGAACACGACGATGTGACGAGAAAGTCGATACAAGCAGAGCCAGTAAAGTTAATTGTGCAAAGTAAACCTTGTTAAATAAATAAATAGAAGACCAATAGGCTGGTATGAGACTGATCACCCATGCTGTAAAATATGGTTCACTCTGCCAATGTGAACCCTGTTTTAGGTAAGGTCGGCAAGAGTTGAAGGGCTTATGCTCATTTGAAATTGGGCTTTTATGTCGTAAGTCCACATGCGGCATGCGTATTATGCGTAGCACATAAATTCCAGTATATATTTGCAACTTAGATTATAGAGATAAAGGTTATTATTAACTCTGATAAACCTTTATTATTGTTTCATCTAGTTTTAACTGTATTTATTGTTTAAACTTAATCTCATAAGGTAATATAAAATTACACTTTGTTCTCTTAAAAGATCAAGAGTCTTAAATAATTTATAATTGTTTTTGTTAATGATAATGTGGAGGCGGGTCTTCTGAAAGGTCCGCCATGATTGATGATGCCGATGAACTCAAAATATACTTATATTCCTCGTGTAATTATTGCTTTTCAGCATTTTTTGTTTAAAATATCAATTATCAAACAAAATATGCCTGTAGGCTGTTTTAATGTAGGCCACCAATACATAATTATAATGCATTTTTTCAATTTATTTTATTATGCTTATAAAGAGAATTTTAATTTAATTTATTATTTAAAAATTATATGATGTAACCAAAAATGCTTAGAGTGTTTTCTGCGTTTGCTTTTGGAAATAGGTAGGTACATAAATACTGTACCCTTAGTACGAGTTGCAAAACTTGAGTAATGTAAAGTTTACGACTATTATTAAAGAGTGATTTCCCCCAAAATCTGCCGTTTTTGTTTGTTTGGATTTGATTTTCTTCATCACTGTAACTCTTTTGCTAAGACCAAAAAGTGTAAGAAACAAAAACGGCAGATTTTGGGAGAAATCACGCTTTAATATTTTCCGTAAACTTTACTTTTCTCAAGTTTTGCAACTCGTGCTAAGGGTACTGAAGTCACAAAGAGCGTTATTCACAACTTTTGATCCATAGCTGATCCAATTTATTTGTATGGAAAATTCGGGGTAGGTGGCGGTTGATCCATGGATTTTCTGCAGGTGAACAAAACCAAAATCAGCTTAGAGTATCAGCTTATTCAAAATGTCACTTATTTTAATTTCCATTGTGTAGGTACTTGATATTAAAAAAGTATGAAAACCTATGTACCACCTTTAATGAATGTCTACAAAAATATAATTGGGTCGTTGTCCTTGCAACGTTTCCGTCTGGTAAGCTATCTCTAATCTAAATTACAAAGAAGTATTGACATTTATTATTGTCCTTTGTGTACATACAAAATAAACCAAATCTCACGTAAACATAAAATTTGTAAATCCTGCCGCCTTTTCCTGAAACCGGAGTGGCATTGTCATTAGTAAAACAAGTTTTTACTGCTAGGGGTTACCCTTAAATCAACCTATTAGTCAATGCAAATGCCAAAAAAACACAAGATATGTGCCAGAACAGAATTAAATGTAGACGTATATGCAGAGGTACTGGCCACCCCTAGTGGAATGGATACGGTAACCATTACTATGCCCAGCAGTGGAGAGATGACTGATACAAATATTTATATTGAATACGTAAGTGTGAACCTCATTTTTCAAACTAAGATTATGCAAATCTGTTTATTTTGAATTCTCCAAGGTCCATTTTGGAATTTGGATTTTGCGTAGGACGCTACTCAATTAGTACCCCGTGGATTTGGGCCCTCATGCAACTAACAAAACGGTCAGGACTGCAAAAAATATATATCGTCTCCTTAGTGCTTGTTTGTCTTATATCCATCAGAGGTAATTTCACAAGAGCAATGTTTGTTCCTTGACTTAGATGTTGGTATGAGGCTGACCACCCATACTGTAAAAAATGGTTCACTTTGCCAATGTCACCCCTGTTTCAGGGAATGTCGGCAAGAGTTGCAGGGCTTATGTTCTTTTGAGGTTTGGATTTTATTTGTAAGTACACAATCAGCATTTGTAAGCGCGAACTACACGTGTTTGTTTGTGGGCATACATCTGAGAGCTTTGAATGAATATATCCTTGTAGCTTCGATTTTCGATTATAGATTATAGAATGTTTGTATTTGTATTTTGTACTGGACCAATGTGTCTTATATGGCAACTGGGAATTGATTTTGATAAAATACAAAACTCCCACCTTATTGTGTTTTTTATGTGTTTTTCTTAGCTCAGATTATGTAGAATTTAATCGATAGGTCATAATTGCATTAAATGGTAGATAAGCCAAACAACCAATGAGGGACAATATGGCAGAGCTAATGTTTTTTTGAAAGAGAAAAAATCTTGATGGCCCATCTTCATAATGATACGGGCGTATGCAGAAACGATAACTTAAGTTAAAAATATGTAAGTGCATACATTTATTTTGGCTGAAGGCAGCTGTCTAAATTTAAATTCAATTATGAATACGTAAATTATACAAAATAATAGAGGTATTTATGGTAAAAAGTACTCATTTTTTGCTGTGTAGGTCCAACTGAATGTCATTTTTTGTGTAAAATATCACAAAAAGTCCTACAAAAAGTTTCAATTTTTAACAAAAGTTTTATATTTGAGTCAAAAAGCCTTATTTGTGTCTCAAAAGGTCTCGAAAGTGTCAGAAAAAGTCTAAGCTGTGTCTCAAAAAGTCGTGAACGTGTCAGAAAAAGTCTTACCTGTGTCTCGAAAGGTCTTGAACGTGTCAGAAAAAGTCTTGACTGTGTCACAAACATTTTAAAACGTGTCAAAAATGTGTCACAAAAAGACTAATGTTGCAAGTAAGCCTCGCAGTTTCTTAAAAATGTCTTATTGTCTTAATTGTGTCAATTGTGTCACGAACAATTCTTAATTCTCAATAAAAAGTTCCAACTGTCAGTTGGGCCTCAACTTAAACCTTAGCTAACTGGAAACACTAGAGAACCTTATCTGTCCCAAAAATAGGTTCTTTAATCTATCTATAATCTAAGTTGCAAGGATATATTCATTTAAAGCTCTCAGATGTATGCCCACAAACCAACAAGTGTAGTTCGCGCTTACAAATGCTGAATGTGTACTTACAAATAAAATCCAAACCTCAAATGAACATAAGCCCCACAACTTTTGCCGACCTTCCCTGAAACAGGAGTGACATTGGCAAAGTGAACCATTTTTTACAGTATGGGTGGTCAGCCTCATACCAACCTATAAGTCAAGGATTAAGTTCCAATTGTAAAAATTTGCTCATCGCTGTGTTGAACAAAATCATCTGTCTTTAACCAAGGACTGGTCACCAAAGGTCCTTCCAGCCTTGTAGTCACTGGGTTTTTCTTGAGAGTATGCGTTTTCTATAGCGAAGACCAAGTTGGCAGAGGTCTCTAAAAGTGTGATTCACACAAGAAAACAGCGCTCAGTAAATAAATCATCGAAATCTTAATTTTTATTTGTGTACAATTTACCTTTGTGCCATACAAATCCAAGCAAAAACTCCAGTACATTCTGTTAGAACATAAGCTAATGTTTTAGCGGTCAATTTAGTTGTTGCTAATTAAATAATGATACACTCAGTATAAGATAAGTGGTCCGCACGAGCCGTGATTATTCTTCATCATTGTTCTCTTTAATTATAGGTTGGCAACGCCAAATTGAATCCTTGCTTATTTACTTGTAATTAAAGTTTTTTTTGTACAAGAAATTCTTGTATTATTTGATATTTATAAATGTCTGTAGTCAAAACAAATATTGTTAACTGTGTTGTTTTTTTTCTAATAACGGTGGCCAGAGCTTCGTTAGAGTTGTATCCACTGATTCCAATTGGTGCATATTAGCTTTGTCAATTCATTCATATCCATCAACTGTAACTGTAACTGTAACTGTAACTCTGTCGCCATTCCGCTAGGGGTGGCCAGAGCCTCTGCAGAGTTGCCTCCATTTTTTCCTATCCTTACATACCTCTTTCAATTCATTCATATCCATCACCTTTTTCATGCATTTTCTTCTTTTACGCTCACTTTGTATATCCCATTCTTTCACAATCTCCTCAATCTGATCACTCCATACTTTTCTCGGTCGTCCCTTCCCTCTTTTTCCTTTCACACTTTCTTTGTATACATACTTTGTCAGTCTATCATCGTTCATTCTTTCCACATGCCCAAACCATCTCATCACATTCTTTTGTACCTTAACTTTCACATCCTCTTTCAAATTACATTCTTTTTTTACCCATTCATTCCTAACTCTATCCCTCAGAGTTTTTCCTGTCATGCTTCTCAAATGCTTCATTTCCACCGTACATACTTTACTCATTTCGCTATCATTCACTGTCCATGCTTCACTTCCATACATCAAAGTCGGTAACAATATGCCATTGTGTACCGCCATTCTCAGATCCATCGTCAATCGCTTGTTCTTTGCTATTCTTCCTATTGCACCGACCACTTGCTTGCCCTTACACATCCTATTCTCAAGTTCTCTTGTCATCTTTCCATTCTTCTCAAACATACTTCCCAAGTATCTAAATTCATCCACAATTTCAACTTTCGTACCATTCAACATGAGCGTGCATTCTTCATTTTCATCCATTCTGTCAAAAATCAGTACTTTCGTCTTACTTGCATTAATTTTCAACTTGTTCACACACAGAGCATGGTTCAGACTAGAGAGCATTGCCTGAAGTTCCGCTGCTGAATCAGCAATTAATACTGCGTCATCAGCATAAAGCAGAACTCCGACTTTTCTCTCTCCAATCTGTATGCCATGCCCTTCCAGATTCGCTTGTTTAACACAATGATCCATGATTATATTGAATAACCATGGGCTCATTATGCAACCCTGTCTCACACCCTTGTACACATTAAAATACTCGCTGTATTCTCCATCCACCCTGACACACGCCCTGCTATTAAGATAGATGGCGCGTATCGCGTTCAGAAGTGCTTTGTTCACACCATACCTCTCAAGCACACACCACATCATACTTCTATTCACCGAGTCGAAGGCTTTCTCAAGATCTACGAAAGCCGCGTACACCTTTTTATTTACGGCTAGCTGTTTTTCGACTATCTGTCGAAGCGCGAATATCTGGTCTACGCAACCTCTTTCCGGCATAAAGCCAGATTGTATATCTGAGACCTTCTCCTGGGTGGATAATCTTACCCTATGGATAAGAATCTTGCATAGCACTTTACCTGGCACACTAAGAAGGCTAATCGGTCTGAAGTTACGGCAGTCTTTTTTGTCACCTTTACCTTTGTAAATTGGCACAATGACCGCCTCTCTCCAGTCCATATTTCGCTTTTTCACATTCAATCTGTGTATACCAATCCCATTTTTGTACAATTTTACCAACTGTATATTTCTTTTTCAATTCACTTTTTAAAAATTCATTCTTTCCTTCGAAATAACTCATTCTATTATTTAGCTTTACTTTCGTACCCTCTTTCAGTGTGGTTTTTTTTGTACTGAAAATTTTTTTTGAAGCAAAATTCACTTTATTTGCATAATTTGTTTTGTTTACTTTTTAAGACACATTCTATAATAATCTATAATCTAAGTTGCAAAGATATATTCATTTAAAGCTCTCAGATGTATGCCCACAAACCAACAAGTGTAGTTCGCGCTTACAAATGCTGAATGTGTACTTACAAATAAAATCCAAACCTCAAATGAACATAAGCCCCACAACTTTTGCCGACCTTCCCTGAAACAGGGGTGACATTGGCAAAGTGAACCATTTTTTACAGTATGGGTGGTCAGCCTCATACCAACCTATAAGTCAAGGAATATGAATAATAAATTACATTTAAATATAAAAAAGAACAAAACCTTACAAAGAAATCTATACAAAAAAAGTCAAAAATTACCTATGCAAAAAATGTAGCAAATGAATACACCAACATTAGAAATCAACATTGCAGATTAGCCGCCACTTCTTCCTGTCCTTGCATACTTCTTTCATTTCATCCAGAGTCATAACCTTTTTCATACAATTTCATTTTTTTATTTTTCACACATTGAAGGTTCAAATTATTATAAAACCACATAACATATTTTGTTGACACACTGTAGGCGCCGTACAAGCGAGAAGAGCAAATAAAAAATCAAGAAATTCTGCAAATTTACGCAAATTCTGTTTACGATCATTCCCCCTATATATCATAGTTCAGCAATCAACATGCTTGCACGTTTACTCATCGATAACATTCAAGAGCAAAATATGAATGACACGCCAATGTGAAAACATGAAAAGCATGTTAAAATAAGTAAAGTAGAATTTGTCATTTAAGTAAAAAGAGAAAAAATATTTTGAGTTGGTTCAAATTTAATTTTTAAAATTAAATGCAACTGTGATTATAGTTTATGGATTAAGTTTTTCTTTGTTTTGTATTTTTGCCTTATGAGTTAATCACAATTTTAAAGGTATTGTTAATAAGCTGAGACTGAAAATGTAATTTTTTCAGAACCATATGTCTAACTGTTTTTATTCTCTTGCGTGTAGTTTTCAGATGGTCAATTGTAAATCTGAAAATTTTACAACTCCTACTTTGAAACCACTAGGAACCACGTAGTACTTAGGCCACATTTCCTTTACTTTAGTACATGAATACTCCACAATTATATTTTGTTAATAGATGCGATTGTAAGAGAAATTACACACGTTCTCGATCGTGTGGAGTGTCATGGGCTGCATTACACGACTTAAAAATTTCACGCAAGAATGTTGAATGTTGATCGATTGTCTGTGGGATGGAAGCGTTAAATAATGGCTGGTGAGACTTGGTCCTCGAGGTGTGAGAAGGTGCGTCTTTAGTGTTTTTGTATTTATTTACTTTTTATTGAAGTTGTGTGGGCTTATTTGCAAGGCAGACTTGTCTCGTTAGGTAACTCTACATCGCCATATGGACCGCTTATGCATAAAGGTGCGGATCAGAAGAAAACAATGCTGCACAGAGACACAGATAATTTGGAATAAATTGGCAAAATATTATATACATTAACCAAGTAGCATGCTTTAAAGATACGAAGCAAGAAATTTCCCCAAATTATTGTTTTCACGATTTTTATATTTTTTTTCGAAACAAATTCTAATGAAACACTGTTTCTTTTCACAAAAGTTCAATTTATTTTAATTAGTAATTACGAACGTTTTCGATCTTGTCGATAACGAATGAATAATCTTACTTAAGAATGTATTATTAATTAAAATAAATTGAACTATTGTAAAAAGAAACAGTGTTTTATTAAAACTTGATTCTAAAAAAATATAAAAATCAATCAATATGAATTTTCAGTGTTAATTACAATTTACAAACCATAAAAAACTATTGTTTTTATATTTAAAGATTTTAAATTATGATTAAGGTCGTTAGACATTTTATAAAACGATTTTTTTTCGTTTTTATATTTGTCGTATTTGTACACAATAATGATAAACGTAACTTTAAATGGTCTTTAGTATCTTTCGCCAGGTAATTTTTTTGATATCCAGACATTTCAATTAATTGAACGGAGATTTGTGTGATGATTTCATTAAGATATTCATAAAACTCTGTTATCTTGTGTCACTAAACAAACGTCTGCGTGGAATGTCGCTGTTCCGAGAAATCAGTCTGAACGTGCCATCTCATTTCTAACGCCTCTTGAATCTATTTATAGATACAGACTGACTTATATGTCCAAAATAGCATCATCCAATATTATTTTGTTTTCCGTTTTGAAAATTCCAAAGTTTGTTTGAAAGTCAATTTTAAAATGTCACAAAAATCTTTGAAAAAAGTTATCCAACAAAAGATAAAGTCCAGTAAATTGCTTTCTTGAAGTAAAGAGAAAATAAATGTTTTTGGGAAATTTGGAATGAAATATTAAATGTTCTAATATTAAATGTTCTAGTATCAAATGTTCTAGTAGTACCAAATGTTCTAGTATCGAGCGTTTTCATACAAAATGATCTTATTTTGAATGTTAATTTAATATTAAATGTTCTTGTATCAATTGTTCTAGTATCAAATAGTCTAATATGAAATGTTCTAATACTAAATGTCAATAATAAGGAAATCAGAACCCAAAAAAAATGTGTAACATTATTGTCTCCTTGCAATTGTATGAAAATGTTTATGTTAAAAAATAAATATGGTTCTTATTTCAATAGATCTTCAAAAGTGACGCAAGGTTAACGGCAGTTTTTTTTTGTATAAATTAAAATCATATAATAATATTCCACGCATGAACAGTTGTAGATATTAAAATAAATGATGTATGGCCGAAGAAATAAACACGGCTATTAGCTGTGCTTGCCCAATACTTGTAACTCAGTTTATATTTCAAATCGGCTGCTGCCGTAGAAAGCAGAATCCTGAGTATAAAACATACTAAGGCCTGGTATTTTCGACTTTAGCATACGTGACTTTAAACTAATAAAAAAAACTACCCTCACAATTGGCATAATAAGTTCTTATCATTCAGTATAAAGTTGCTATGCAAACGTTGAAAATATCGGACCTAAGAAATGTAAGGAAACTAAAAAACAGTCTCTAGTGTGCGTTTTAGTTTTGGTTTTAAAGTGATGGAGATGTGATTCCTTAGTAAGATTAGAAGGCGAAATAATTTTATCCAAGACAAAATAGCAGATACGTTTATACTATACGAATCAAGGCCGTACTAGAACTAACAGGCCGTGGCGCGCCCTATCCCCGTTACGAACTTAGTGCTACCACACAATAATACAGGGACTTGCCATTCAACTCATACAAGAAATACTTACTTGTAACTGATGATTTCTTAAATATTAACTAGTAATTATTTATCTCAAGCAGTCAGACCTCCAAATACTCCTATATTTACACAGTAATACTGAAAAGAAGTCAATTTTGCCCACATATACTCATAGTAGAAAGCAAACAACGATAGAGGTTTCAAATTTTTAATTTAGTTATAATAATATATATGTATAAGTCAAGGAACTAAATTAATGAAAACTCTACAATATGACAAAAAGTAATATAAATAAACCATTGAAATAAACACAAATTAAGTCACTACACAAAAGACATCCGAAAAATTCAAAACTAATTTATCAACAGATTGAATTTTTTTCTTTAATGATTAGTTAGTTGAAAAAAAACTTATTTTTTTTACACTTTACTAAGTTTTTCAAACGCATTTCACGTTTTTGAAACACTTATTGATAAAGGTATTTTTTCACAGCAGGAATTTGCACCAAAACGGCAAAACATAACACCATTCAACAATATAGCTTTTCGGCATTTGTGTGACGTTCGGACAATTATAGGTTATGAACAAATTGAAAGAAGTTTATAAGAAAAAACTTACAAAAACACATCTAATTGTACACAAATCCATACGCAAAAGTTCCGTGACCCGTTTACTATAATAAAACAGTAATGCTCCATGAAAAATTCAACTTATTGCAAAAAACACCACAAAAATATGACAAGACGTGTGATTGTAATTTGAATTATTGAGTTATTGTGTGAATGTAGTACTTTCTTAGCAAAATATTGTACTCAATACTTAGAAAAAATGATAAACTGTCAGACGCAGTAAAGTTTTTAGACAATAATATAGTTTTTATATTTTAAACTTATTTTTTAAGATTACAACTTCACTCCCGAAATGTCAAAAATGGCGACTAAATTGTACTACCGCAGTCGGCCGTTGGCGTTGCGCCGCACTAAGATGGTGACGTGATCATCCAAAATTTCAAACGCTTCCCGGCCTGTATCTCTAGTATGGCCTTGTATACGAATTTATAAGTTTATGCCTGTGTATGTTTACTTATGACTGTGAGTCTATGTGTTTTCACTTACTTGTATATGTGTGTCTAGAAGTAAGCATTTGGATGGTTGTACCTACTCGTGTTTGCTCGAAGCTTCTGCTCGAGACGATTCTAGCACGGTCTGGTGTATGTTAGAATAGTGTTTACTCATCTATAAATACGGATTGTAGTTCTTTGAGAAGCATTAGTACCCGAGCCGGCGAGAAGCACAAAATGTTGAACTGTGAGCAGGTTAAAAAAAAATCGAAGTGTTATTAAATTGAAATTAAATAGCTGATTAAATCGTAGCAATACGATCCCATCTCGAAAATTTCTGTAAAACTCGGAACATGTTACAATATGAGACCTTGTATGCGTCGTTCCGGCCCAAATGATGTTTTGTTAGGACGTGAAATGCGTTACTCCATGGAAGTTGAAACAAAACAGAAATCATGTGTTGCTGGGTGTATGGTAAACAGGAGATTTGCATTTTGCATTGTTTCAGGTTAGTTTAAATAGGTCATGCACAATTAAATATTTAAAAAAAAGTAAACGATTTCGCGTCGTATTTAAAATTGTCAATGACAAAATATTTACTCGTAGTCTTATGGGATTCCATGATGGAATAGCACAGTGGCAAAACAACACATGACATTACATCACACGAGTTTGCATCACATGATAGAACAACACATGCCTACAACAAAACATACCAAAAACGGCATACGGAAACGAAAACAACACATGCATATATGTTGGACAAGTACATGCCCCTTTTTCTACAATCAGTGGTGGCAACGACATAGTACGCATTAATTAATAGATGTTTGTGATGTTTTGTCATGTGATGTTTTTTCATGTGCGTTTATGGTATGTTGTTTTGGGTATTTGAGTTATTGTCGTCTGATGTTTTGTCCTTCTGTTGTTTTGTCATTGTGATATTTTGTCATGTGATGTTATATCATGTGATGTAAAGTCATGTGACGTTATGTCATGTGTTGTTTTGTCGCTGTGCTGTTCTATCCTGTCACCGTCTTGTATTCAATCAAAGGGTAGTGGATAGTGCAAAAATCTATGGTGTGATTAGACATGAAAAAAAATGCAGTCAATTTAGTATAGTTCGATAAACTTCTTAAATTATGTCATCTCAGCATTGCGTCGGCAGAGAGCATGATGTAGATAATATACGCATTTGTTGACGATCCATAATTCATATTCTTGTTACGCGGCACATTTTAGCTTCCAGAGGCGTGATCTGTGTTTGTTTGGGGCAGTGACCGTGTACACATAATGAGCTATCGATAATTTGTTGATGTCATCCAGGGGTGGAAGTCTCCACGACCGTTGATAGATCGTACTGTATTGTTATGATTTTACTGGGTTCTGTCTCAATTAAACTGCAAATAATTTATTCTACACGATTTGGTTCACAATTTACACAATTGATTTCTAACTTTGGTTTTCAACTTCACGGCTCAATGTTTTATCGACAATCGGCTGATAGCAGATTGCAGTCCCTTAATATAAGTATAAAAGAGATATTTCTTGCATATTCCAGATTATTTGATCTCTGTTCTAGATTCATATACTCGTATGCTAGACAACTGTTCCAATACCCACTTATACTAGTGCCAGACTGCTCTATGTATGCATGTATAGTCGCACGTAGGTACTGCAAGTTCATAAAAGTATACATTTATAAGATGGAATACAACATGGTGGTGCCTGAACAGCTGATCGTTGTTCCATATAAAATGTATCACCCGTTAATACCCTATCTTCCAATAGATACGGTAAGATCTATAGACGGTCGTCGAGACTTCCACCCTAGTATCCCAAGTGTAAGTACAAAATAGCGTTTAAACTCAAACAATGTTTATATCAGAGAAACTAAAACGCTCATCAGAGCTGCTGTTTTCTTTTCTGTACATTTTAGATCAACTGTTGAGTTGCGTTTCATCACTCTGTCAGATCGGTGAGTGGGTGGCGGTTTGCATTCCAAGCGATCCTGCCACTTGTGACACTTGTGTGTTGGTACACCCATAGCTTAATTGTAAAAGACTTGTGTTTGATATATGGATGCTGGAAATCTCACCTTTTCTGTGTGAACCGCGTTGTTCCTAGTAGGTACAATACACACGATCTTGTCCGGTTCCGGTTCGGAATTTGCGTAATATATGGGGATAAATTACGCTTTCACACGATCCGGTGTGAGTTGCACTGTGGTCCCATAATGTCGCAATCGAATCTGGACCGAAACCGGAAGAGACGCTTTTCCTTCTAATTTAATTAAAATAGGTGTAGCTTGCGTCGTCGCTACAAAGCGCCAATTCTCAAGCAAGACCCAGTTGTTGTAAGGCTGGATGGACCTTTTGATGACCGGTCTTTGGTAAAGGTTTATGAATTTTTCAACCCAGCGAAGAGCAAATTTGAAAATATAAATGGTATATTTTTTGTGCTCCGCCGGGATTCGAACCCATGACCTTCCAGTTACGAGTCCGAAGTGTTACCACCTGGACTACGGACCGGTCTAAATGTTGGTCTGAATTTAATATGATAACTAGCATTAAAAGAAGAAGACGATGTGACAACTTTGTTTTGCAACAACTCTCATTTTGTCTAACAACTAAAAAGTTAAAAGAGGAAGAAGACTTGTCTGACGTCTTATGTCATTTTTTTAGTAGTAAAACTTTCTCTCGTGTTCTACCAGCCCTACTGTCAACATGTGTTTTCGGCAGTGAGCCAAATAAATGGCGTGCCAAAAAATACATCGAGTTTGATTTCTGCGAGTTGTAGCCCTCTCCACTTTAGCCCAGGATTCCTTTCTTCCCTACCATCCTTTCTTATTCCTACATCTGAACCATTTTTAGACCAGATTTTTTTCATGTCATTCTCGGAACGGTTGGTTTGCTTCCTTTTACCGTTTTATTTCTATTTATGTCATCTTCCTCCAGAATGTCGGTAGTTTGATCAAATTGATCAAGCAGGTAGATACTCGTATGTACTAGTTTTAAAAAATCTTTTCCTGATTGATTTTTTTCTACGTGCAATTTCGTTCCCCCAGTGCTTGTTTGGCTTATCTACCGTTCGGATGAAGCCTCCAAGATTTGATAGATGAAAAGGTTTTTTATGGATGGGAGTCATTGCCATTTTCATTGGGAAAAATAAACGTCGGATTTATTCATATGCAGTTCTACATTTCACTTATTAAAATTATGCACTAAAAGTATAAAATTATACAGAATCCAGATTCCAATATGCAGTGTGTTCATCATTAACCCAAATTTTAGCCATAATTTAGGTTTCATTGCCGCAATGCACACAAACCATGGAATTTATTGAGTTAATTCATGACTATGCTTAAAGCATTTACATCCTATGCACATATTTCTGATATTAAAACAAATAGTGCAATGAATATTTTCAAAGTCTAACGGTGTTATAGGCACACGTCAAATCCAAGGCTCAACCGCCACCTAACGTGAACTATCCATACAAATGCATGGATCAGATATGGATCAAATGTATTGCAATAACCCTGTGTGTATGCTTGAAAATCACAATTATAATTATAAAACTGGGATTTTATTTGCTGTATTGTCAATTTGATTGCAGATTCTGTCATCAGGTGCTTTCTAATTTTATGATACTGTCAGTTGTTCAACGTGATTATAAGCTTTAATGTCCTATCTGGTGTTGAGATTAGCGAGCGCTATAAATTTAATGTATGTAAATAAATACAAAATACAAGAAAAATACGTGTGTTTAGAAAGGTGAATGCAGTCGATTTTGTCTTATCTTCCCTTATAAGTTCTGACTGAAAATAATGTAACTGTTAATCTGTCTTAACCTATCAGAGGTGGCTGGAGCCTCTGCAGATTTTCCTTCTTATTTTCCTATCTTTGCATACATCTATCAATTCGTTCATATCCTCTATACATTTCCTATTTTTACATTCGCTTTTTATATCGCATCTGTAATCTAAGTTGCGAAGATATATTACATTGAAGATGAATGTACATATTAAATACATTTTCATGAGCAGACATGTACAAGTTCACGCTTACGCAAACTGCATGCTGACTAACAATATAAAAACCCAATCTCAAATGAATATAGTCTTGCAACTCTTGCCGAACTTCCCTGAAACAGGGGTGACATTGGTGAAGTGTTCCATTTTTTCCAGCATCATATCAACTTATAAGTCAAGGAACCATCCATTAGAATATAATATATTTTATAGAAATTGTAAATGTGAAAAGGAAATATATGTAAAGCGTTTTGCACTTACAGACCTCGTTCTTCATTAATGTGTTTCCATTGAGCGAAATACAATAATTACGGTTGTATTATCAGAATGAGGTCAGCCATAAAAATGCATGCTAGTGCCAGCACAGAATAGCATTGTAGTCTTCAATTATTGTCATCCAAGTGATAAACGACCCACTGCAACATCCAGTACTGCAGAAATCACATCCATGCTCTGCAAAAGGAGGACGGCCTGCTTCCAACCAATGCAAATGGCATGCATTTAGATTTTAGACCAACCAGTCATTACCAATATGGCTTGTGTAAACCTCTAGAGGTCGAGTTTGAAGTGCTTTGTGTCTATAAAAACGAGAAATATTGCTCGAGCTCATGTAAATGGGGTTTTCGAGGAAATATCTTGTCTAGGAAGATAGCGCAGCTGCTGAATTGACTTAATAAATTTGAGAGAGGATATGAAATTTGTCACAATTTTATGAGAAAGCTTTTGTGCTTTTTGTGGCAAATGAGATGTTTTCTTTCTTTCTATTTTCTCAGTTTGTCTATCTACTTTTTCCTATCCTATCCTCTCTGTTGTTCATCTCCTCCTCCCTGCAGTCCCCTTAATATCTTCCAGCTATCTTAGCTGTGGTCTACCCACTCCTCGTTTAGACATCCCGAATCACCGTTGGACTATCCTCTTCGGCTACCTTTACGACATGACCTTTCCGGTTTGTGACCCAAGTGCGATTTGGACCTCTTCGTTATGTTCTCTGTCTCAGAGATTGAATCCTTGTATTATATATTATTTCTGTGTCTTTTTGGCACGTCCTCAATTTGTGAACTAGCCACTGGATTATTTTCGGTCATCTTATCTAGCAACATGACCTCCCCAGTCTGTTACCCAGTTCATCTATGGATATCGTCGTTGCGTACTCTGTCTCTAAGGTTAATTCCTAGCTTGCCCTGTGTCTTTTTGACACTTTCTAAGTCATTTGTTTTTTTTTTTTTTTTTTTTTAAATCCTGTGCTGGAGACTCCCTAGATTCTAGAGACTCTAGGAGTCTATGACACTTGTTGAAGTGCCGCAGAGGTGTACGAACTTGATCGTCGCTACAAAGTGCCAATACTCAAGCAAGACCCTGTTGCTGTGTGAGGGTTTTTCCAATAGTCCTACTGATTGACACAATTAATAATATAACATACACACTTTAATATGTTTACTTTTATTTCTTTCACAATGTATACACAATTAACCACAGCACAATAATATTAATTATTCTTAATTACACAGGCTTGTGGCTATCCCGCCAGGCAAGCTTTTTCTCCTTTCTGCATTCCTTTGTTTTCCTTTTCATTCAAATTCAAATCTCATGTTCCATTTTACCTAACAAACAAATCCATCTCGTTACAATACACCTCCTTCCTCTCATAAAAAAAAAAAACATTCCCAATTTTTTTTTTCTTTTAACAATGAGTAAATAATGTATCATAATGCTCAGCCGGCGCCACATATTTTGTTTTATTTTAAGGATAAATTTCAAAAATATGAAAATAAAAAAAAACCTGTTTCTGATACATTATTCAGTCATTAATACCTTTTTTAACAATACCAATTATTTTCATACTAAAATTAATATATATATTTTTTTAACACAAATTTCATATTCAATATTATAAACAAATATTTGTTTTTTTTTTTAAATACTTAATTCAACAATTCTAATTCTAATTTTTCTAATTCTAACAATTCTAATTAAGCGCCCTTGGGGTGGCTAGTGCCACTAAACGGCGCTGTATACAAATTGTCCAATTATTATTATTATTATTATTAATTCAAAATAATCAAATAACAATACATAATAAACATTCACCATTTAATTAATCAATTCATTAAGATAACTTTTTTTTTTTTAAACATGTATCACATCTTTCCCAATATTTAAATTTATTTCAAATTTATTTTTCATTAATAAATTTATCAGTCCATCAATTTTTTTTTTAAAAAAAAACTTTACCTTCATATGTAATACTTTGTTTAATTAATGTTTCATACCTTCATTCATGCAATATTTCATAATTCATTCTTTCACTGATCACTTTTATATCAACTTTCACCGTATCATTCATCACCTCAAATTTTTCATACACATGAAAATATGTTTTTTTTTTTTGTTAATCTAATTTGATTATGTCCTTGATGTGATATTTATTTATAACATTTGTGTCTATATCTTTTAATACATAGACTATCTTGCTAACTTTCTTTTCTATTCTGGCTTTGACAAATTTTGGAGCCAACTTTGTACAGAAGTATTTCCCTGCATTTGATTGTATGAAATTTTTACGCCATACAATATCCCCTTGATCGTAGACACGATTTGATCTACCTATATTATAATAATTTGCATTTTTATTATATGCATCCCATAAATTTTCTGTTACAATTTTGTATAATGTGTTTAATTCCTTCATTTTATCTTTATGCATATCTCTATTTTTATCTAAATCTTCCTTTGATTCTATTTCATCATTTACTATTTCACCATGAATTTCACCATTTAGTACAATCTCCCTACCTCTTGCTAATACATTAGGTGTGTATCCTGTTGCTAAATTGACTGTATTATTTATTATGCTTTGTACTGAATCTAAGAAAGTATCCCATTTTCTTTGTTCATTTTCAACAAAAATAGCTAATGTGTATCCTATTGTTCTATTATTTCATAAGAGATGTCCTTGAAATCATTTTCTATTGTTTTTAATTGCTGTAATTGGTTATCTGTTAATTTAGTTCTATTTGTAATTTTACCTAATTCACTAATATTTTTGCTATTTGAATATGTAATTTTACTTATTAAACTCGGTTCTAATTCAAATTTTATCCAAAAATCTATTCCAAAAATTAAGTCTTGTTGTAAACCTTGTAAAACATAAAAATCTACATGTTTTATTTGATTGTCACATTTTACCTCTAAATTTATTTTACCAAGTATTTTTATATTTTTACCATTTGCCAACGAGATACTTTCATGGGTTTTTATAATTTTGTAATTTCTTTGTAAAAAATAATCAAATGTTTTTTCATTGATTGCAGAAATAGATGCACCTGAATCTAGTAAACCTGTAAAATTTTTGTTCTCAATATTTACTGTTAAAAATGGTCTTTTATCAAATTGTTTAGCAAAAATGAGTGGTGCAATTTGATAATTTTTATTAAAAATTTGAATGAAATTAAGCCAGCTCTTCATTTCTGATTTTTGTGTTTGTACTGAAGGCCGACTATCTACAAGTTTTTTTGAATTACTATTGTATGTCGTATTTGTTCTGTTTTGTATATTTATATTTCTGTTCATTTTTGTTTTGTCTGTATAATCACTTTTTTTATTTTTAACAAAACAATATTTTTGTACATGTCCTGTACGCTTACATGAGTAACAGATTACTGTGTGTTTTTTAAAATTTCCATTTTTTATAAAACAATTTCTTTCCACATGTCCTCTTTTATTACAAAAGTAGCATACTATATTATTTGTGAAACTTCTACATTTATTCTGTATGTAATCTAATTTTCTATTTTTAGTCCAACAATCTATTTCATCATGTCCTAATTTATTACAAAAATTGCATTTTTGCATTACATTTTTCTCTTCTGTGTCATTCATTACATTTAAATTCTTACATTCATTAAATTTTATAAATGATTCAAACTTGCTACATATTGTAGATAATTCCTCTGTATTTTTAATTTCAGATGTTGTCAGTAAAGTTGCATATTTTTCTGACAATCCATGAATTATTATGTCCATAAGTTCCTTATCGTGCATTCTTTTATTTAATAAATTATTTTTTGATTTTACCTTTAAAATATAAACAGATGCATTATCATGACCTTGTACCATATTTAAAATTTCTAACTTAAGATTCCTTTGAAAGTCATATTTTTCAAATTGTTGTAAGAATTTGGTTTTAAAAATTTTCCAATCAAATTCACAGTTAATTGCTCTGTACCAAGTCAACGGAAAATCTGTTAAAAATATAGGCATACACTCTACCAAATAATCTAATTTTAATTTGTAGACTTTGGCTAATTCTTCTAACCTTATTATAAATTCATTTGGTTCACTTTCACCATTAAAAGATATTTTTAATTTGAGAGGATCAAAATTTATGGACTCCATTGTGTTACTTTCTAAATCCTTTTTATTATTTATTTTTTTAGATTTCGTCATTTGCTGTATATTTTCAATTTATGCAATTAAAAAAATCAATTCATTGAAAAAAAATTTTTTATACAAATTAAATATAGCACCATCTATATATATTAATCTAAACTGATTTGAAACAAACTGGTTCATATCCATTCTTCATTCTCCCGCGACGATCGATTTTTTGAATTTCCATTCTTCTGAACGTAATGTAGGTAGTTTGAATTCTCTCACCTTCAATATTTTCAAACAGCGTTTCAAATCTTGTAATTTCTTGTTGTTAATTGTATAAGTCGATGTCTTCACTAGCTTTTAAACGTGTTGATGCTTTCACAACCATAAATCTGTCCAATTTTAATCATTTCATATATTGTATTGTTTTCAATGTCATTTGTTGAAATTGACTGTCATTTGTTTTTGTTTGTGAAAAATTTTCTTCATAGGAATTTCATGTACAGATTTTTTCTTTTACGTTGGGCGCCAAAATGTGAGGGTTTTTCTTCTGTCCTGCTGATTGACACAATTAATAATTAACAGCCACTTTAATATGTTTACTTTTATTTCTTTCACAATGTATACACAATTAACCACAGCACAATAATATTAATTATTCTTAATTACACAGGCTTGTGGCTATCCCGCCAGGCAAGCTTTTTCTCCTTTCTGCATTCCTTTGTTTTCCTTTTCATTCAAATTCAAATCTCATGTTCCATTTTACCTAACAAACAAATCCATCTCGTTACAGCTGTTAGGCTGGATGGACCTTTGGTGACCGGTCATTGGTAAAGGTTTATGAATATTTCAACCCAGCAAAGAGCAAATTTGAAAATATAAATGGTAATTTTTTTGTGCTCCGCCGGGATTCGAACCCACAACCTTCCCATTCAGAGTCCGCAGTGTTACCACTGAGCTACGGACCGGTCGATTATCATCTTCAACCACTTTATCTAGCAACATGACTCTCCCAGTGTGTCTTTGGATTTCTTACTTGCGTACGCTATCTCTAAGGTTAATTCCTAGAATGCTCTGTGTATTTTTGGTTGATCATCTTTGTCCACCTTATTTATTGACATGACCTGCCCAGCGCTACTTCAGTCAGGCTATGCTTTCTGTAACCCCAGTGCTCCTCTAGATCTCTATCATCTGGTGAAATGAACACTTCTTAAGGTGTGTGGGAAGATGGCAACCACGTCTCCGCCAATCTCGTGGTTTGGTTTGAGCTTGTGGGAGATCTAGAGTTGTTATTACTGAGCTTACACAACTAGGCAAAGCACGGCAATAAACACTTTTGTGGTTTTATAAATATTTTTCTTGAGTTTGTGTATGAAATAGATTTTCTCAGTATTTTCTATCGCAACATGTATGGAAAGCTATAGCAACATGTATGTCTAAATCTACATCTAAATCTAAGTTGCAAAGATATCTATCATTTGAGATTCATATTAAATGCATTCCCACAAGCAGACACGCATAATTTCGCGCTCACACTTGGCGCATGTGGACCTACAATATAAAAAACCCAATCTCAAATGAACATAAGCCCTGCAACTCTTGCCGACCTTTCCTGAAACTGGGGTGACATTGGCAAAGTGAACCATTTTTTTAAGTATGGGTGGTCAGCCTCATACCAACCTATAAGTCAGTGTGGAAAATTTTCATTATTTCATAGGAAGATAATATTATGTAATACCTTTGTCCTGTTTTCATTTAGACTTTTTGTGTCAATTTCATCGACTATTCTTTGAATGAATTATAAGTTAGTATGAGTCTGACCACCCAAAAATGGTTCACTTTGCCAATGTCCGCCTAATACCAACAACCTAAAAGTCAAGGAAACTAGGAATAAAAAATATCCAATGGTATTCACATTCCGGAAGTTCTCATATAATGTAAGTTCACGCTTGCTTAGTTGATTTTAGTATAATGCACAAGTGGTCAGCATGTAAGTAGGGAGCCCAAATATTACTTCCAGTTACTTCATCCATCTTGTTGCCCCAAATTACATAGCGGGAATGAGTGACAGCTAATTTAAGACGAAAAACTTCCTCCGGTACCTGCAGCTGTGTGTACAATCAAGATAGTGAGTTAGTAGTTTAGGACAGCTGTAAAATAGTAACAAAATAGTGAGTTGGTTAATTAATGAGGACAGTAAAAAAAGCAAAAACCTTTACCATTACTTTTTAATGTCAATAATATTTGTGTTTTCGAATAAAATTGTAATTCGTACTTGGATTTACAAATTTGGTAAAAAAATAAAGGTCCCGAATCGCCACATGTGACCACTTCAGGGATAACGTAGGCAGGAAGTTACACTCTATGTGTGGCTTAGTTACGTTTTTACCATTGCTAGATGTTTCATATAGAAAATGGGATTTAAATGTACTTTAATATTTTTTTTACCTAAATTGATATCCTATCGACTTGACCCATAAGGACGCTAGGAAAACTGACTTATATCGACTGTTGACTACTCTAATCTAATCTTAAATAAGTTGCAAAGAAATGTTTCATTGGGGATTCACATTATATGCATTCTCACAAGCAGACACGAACTTACAACAAAACAACCCAAATCTCAAATGGACATACATCCTGCAACTCTTGCCGTCCTTCGCTAAAACAGGGGTGACATTGGCAAAGTGAACCATTTTTTACAGCATGGGTAGTCAGCCGCATGCCAACCTATAAGTCAAGTAACTACTGCTAATGTGTATCTTTTTTACTTCAGCAAACTTATTTCTTCACTAATCTACTGTCCTGTTCACTTGCACTGTGTGGATGCCGCACGCTCGCTAACCAGAGGTTCATTTCTTGTAATAAAGCCATACGCTATATTATACAAAACCCACACGGACAACAGCCTACGTCAATTTTATACCGTGATGGCAATCACTCCCATAACAGACAGAAATTCGGAGTTCAATCAGATTTAATTTTATGGTCGTTTCGAAATTGTAAACGGCATACATCAACTTTCTGATAGATCGTTTGCTACTGAGATATTATCACTAAGAATAATAATATATGGATGATTTATTTGATGAGCAAAGTTTTTGTGTGAATCACACCTCAAGAGCCTTCTGCGAGCCTGAAAATAGCGCCAATTCTCAAACAAGACCCAGGTACTGTAAAGCTGGATGGACTTTTGTTGACCTGTCTTTGGCAAAGATATATGAATTCTTTAACCCAACGCAAAGCATATATATGATGATGATGATGATGATGAGTTGATGATTTCTTTATAGCGCCGTTTCGTGATGTAGTCACTCCAAGGGCGCTGGTGCAAACGATGCCAGAAATTTGCTTGTCTTCAGTGCATTCCGGAACTTTCCATGGTCCTCTAGCTCTCTCACATGATGTGGCAGGTGGTTCCAGGCCAGAGGGCCAGCAACTGCAAATGCACGCTCTCCAAACACTGTGTTAACTCTTCTTACAGGTTCTTCAAGCCTTGATTTGGCTCCAGTCTCAGCTGAGCGCAGTGTTAGGCTTTTTTTGCCGAGGGTGACTGGTTTGATTAAATCAGCGAGATATTTGGGTGTTTTTCCAAATAAAGCTTTGTGGACCATCGTGCACACTTTGAACTCGATGCGCTCCGGTATACGGAGCCAGTGAAGCTTGTGGAGAAGAGGAGTAATGTGTGTAAATTTCGACTGACCAGCAATCATGCGAGCGCACGCATTTACAACCAATTGTAACCTATTTAATTGACATGTTGGTTGGCCTGCATATAAGCTATTGCAGTAGTCTATTTTAGATACCACAAATGCATTTACTAAAGCTTTCCTTGCTTCCATTGGTAGACAGTTATTAACAAGCTTGATTTGCGGTAATCCGTAGAAACTCGAACTAACGGTCTTATTTATTTGAACTTTCATAGTCAGACAACTGTCTAGGTGAACTCCTAGGAGTTTGATACAAGAAGAAGGCAAAATGTCAACATTAGACAATTTTATAGGGGTGTTGTTGTCTATCATGTGTGCTCTCTTTGGAGAAGTCATCCACATTACTTCAGTTTTTTCTTGGTTTAGCATCAACCGATGCGTAGACATCCAAAACCATATATCTTCTATGCAATTCCTCACTTTGTTTAGCATTTCCGTGGTATCCTCTGGTCTGCAGTGCGCATATATTTGGCAGTCATCCGCATAAATATGCATTCTAACACCCCACTTTTGTGCAAATCCTTCCAGTTCCCTGATATACATTATAAAAAACAGCGGTCCCAAGACGGAGCCCTGTGGAACTCCAGTATCCAATGTTGTTGGAGATGAAACACATTGATCTTTTCCAACAGTTTGGGTTCTGTCTTGTAGGTATGAAACAATCCATTCCAAAGCTTTTCCGCCTATTCCTAGACTCTTATCCATTTTTTCAAGGAGTATGCTGAAATGCAAACATAAATGGTATTTTTTTGTGCTCCGTTAGGATCCGTATCCATAACCTTCCATTTACGAGTCCAAAGCGCTAAACACTAGACTACGGACTGCTTTTAGCTAACTGAGCCTTCGAAAGAGACTGCATCTGTGCCTCGAAAAAGACTGCATCTGTGCAACTTAGATTAAGGACAGATTATTGTATGTGAGTCGTAATGAAATGTTTAATGTTAGCACATTTTATCTTAACTGCAGTAAGGAAATCAAATTATAAAACATTTACCATCAATAAAGTGCCTTGTAATTTCTGTTTTATGCTAAAAGCAACCATACGATTTACATTACAGAGCTACATAAAATGTATCTAGAATGACTAGATAGGTGAACTATAATCTATAATCTAAGTTGCAAAGATATATCACATTTAAGATTCATATAACATGCGTTCCCACAAGCAAACACGTATAAATTCGCGCTTACACATCAGAGCTTCTGTAGAGTTTTCTCAAACCATTTATACTCTGACAGTTTTATAAAATTTGCAAAAATATATTGACATTTAAGGCTCATATTTAATGCATGCCCATAATCAGGCACATGCTGCATGTGTACACAAAATTAACCGAAACTTGCAACTCCTGCCGCATTTCCCTGATCTCGGGATGGCATTGACAAAAGTGAACCAAATTATGTTATCATTGGGAATTAGCCTCATGGCAACCAATAAGTCAAGGAATAATTATCCTTTAGACTTAGATTATAGATGAACAACTTAGAGTTAATAGAAAAATCTGATGCATGGGTTATCAATGGTTCACCCATTTTTTTTATAATAAAAAAAATAATTTTAATCCGCGGATGATCCACGACTTAAATTCCTTGAATAGCGCTGTAAGTGCTTATTTTTTTCTCCTGTATATTCGCATCTGAATAAATTAGAGCTAGAACAATACCAGTCTGCGTTTGTATTGGATATTCATCTCCTTTAGTATAAAAGTATACATTGAAACTCAACTCTAAGGTTTACCAGAAAATGTATTAAAACGTTAACAGCGCTTCGAGTGAGGGTTTTAGTTCTATACATTTTTGTTCAAACGCATATTTTGAGTCTAAATGTAAAGACCGGTTTTGAGATCCTTCCGATAACCAATCTAACAGCGTATCACATATACTATAGTATTCGCTTTTTCCCAAAGATAAAAATACTTCAGAATAACCTTACCAAGTCGTCCCCTTAGTGCTTGTTTGTCTTATGTCTATCAGAGGTTATTTCACATGAGCAACGCTTGAATGTGTACTGAACCAATGTGTCTTATGAAAACTGGAAAGGGATTTTAAAAATATTAAAAAACAACTCTCACATTATCATGTTTTACGTTTTTTTCTCAGCTCAGATTGTGCAGAATGTGATTCTTAAGTCAATTTCATTGAAAGATCATATTTGAATCAAATGGTAGATAAGCCAAACAAGCACCGAGGGGACGAAGTATAAAAGTATAGCATAAGGATTTACCAAAAATGTATGTAAACTGAAACGTTCTCTAGGCATGCTGTTTTAGTTTCGATAGATTTTTTTGTTATCCCTATAGCTGAGATTATTTTTTTTTATGCTCGGGGTCCTGTTTAGATGGGAGGGTCTCCAATCTTCCACTCGAGCTGTCTCGATGGATTCGTAATTTGCAATCGATCGATTGGGTTATTGATGATCGACTAATTTGCTATAATGATATTTCTGGGCTTCGTTTATGCTCGAAAAACCTTCTGATTGATTACAATACTGATTATATATTCTTAAGACCCCATAGAGCGAATACGTCCAAAACGGTGTTCTGGGTTTTAAATGTCCATTACGTTTACTTTTTTTTTTAAATCTGTTACTGTCAGAATAAAATAAAGAAATGTATACTTTACAGATTGACCGTTTCCAAAAATGATAAAAGTTAATTGAATTCTGTCAAAATGTACACAAACTTATGAAATATTACGAAATAATGCTATCTGGGTTCAATGAATAACTTGAATTTTATGAATGAAAGTATACAAAAAATATATATGAATAGTAAGTTTATTAATCAAACTCAAAGTTGACCGCATTTTTTTTTCGTGATAATGCATGTTAATTTAACAAAATACAATAAAAAAACAGCTCCGAAAATGCCATACAATTTTGCTAGGCGAAAAGCTACAGAATAAAAGCGGCTGTTTATTTCGTTTCAACGACATTCGAGCTTGAGATGCAGAGCTGAGAGCACGTCCCATTGTCTAAGAAATTTTCGGCGCGCGAGCTTACGCATACAACATCAGATTTTGACGTGTGTGTGTGAATCCATTGGCTCACGCACCAGGGTCGCAATCTTTAACTTAATGGGTTTTTTTCTTGATTTAAAAAAAATATATCGATAGTTTTGAAGTTGAACCATTCTTCTTTATAAATAGTTTTGTGAATTAAAATTGTCTTCACCAACCAAATTTGTCTGGATAGACAATAACGCGGCAAGAAGCTTCACTATATGTGTAGCTTAGTTAAGTTGAGTTGATCATATATTTGTGTTCTTTAACTTGTAGGTTGGCATGTGGCTGACCACCCATGCTGTAAAAAATGTTTTTACTTGCCAATGTCACCGCTATTTCAGAGAAAGTAAAAAAAAATGTATGTAGGTACACATGCAACATGTGTAAGCGTGAATTTAGATGTGCCTGCATATTATAGGCGTGCATTAAATATGAATAAGCCTTGAATGTCAATACATCTTTGTAACAGAGATCGAATAAGCCATATTGAAAACGACCAAAGTCCGTCGATATTGAAAATGAGGCAACTCTGCAGAGGCTCTGGCCACCCCTAGCGGAATGGTGACAGAGTTACAGTTACAGTCTGTAATAATCTATAATCGAAGTTGCAAAGCTAAATTAACAATCAAAACTCGTATCAAATGCATGCCCACAAACACGTGTTAGTTCGCGCTTACAAATGCTGAATGTGAACTTACAAATAAAAACCAAACTAGAAAATGAACAAATAAATAAAGTGGAAATATATCTACAGAGGTACTGGCCACCCCTAGCGGAATAACGACTGGATACAAGTCGTCATCCGAAAAATATTGAGAACTCATGCTGTAGTCATTTAGGGCGTTGCTTAAATTACAATTTGAAAACATTAAATAATTGGTAAGATTTCTAATAATGTAGAGTATATGAAACTCTTTTTTTAAATTAGTTTTCGGTGAACGAGGAGTAACCCTGTGCAATAGAAATTTGTGAAAGGGACATCGCCATCCCAGATCTGTACACATATAGTATAATTTGAGGCAATGTAACATTATTAGTCAAAATAAATAACACCAAAAATCATTTTTGCGTGCAAAACTTTTAGTTACCATATCACGTCAAAGTAGAAAGGGACAAAAATATTTCTGTCTCACGGCTCGCATCTACCAGACAGAGGAAAAAGTATTGAACACAAGATGTTGTGACACACAATGCAAAAACTAATCATTTTTTGCCTTGTGTGTCACGACAGTATGTGCTCAAATCTTTAATCCTTAATTTATACATTCATTGTACTGTTTATGTGAGACATGCCTTTTATTTGGATTTCGAGAATGGAGAGCAAACCATAACACTAGGTATATATAGCGCTCAAAACTCACCGGCGTTTGAGGACGGTAGCCTCTTAATCCGAAGATCAGCTAACATCGTGGAGATTTTTATTTTACATACTGTCGTTCTAAAAACTTTTTTGATAAACCATTTGCGTTGTCACAGGTCCTTCAGTCACAATTATACCCACCGGGGGGGCCTTAACGCGGGGAAATATATCCTAGATTTAACTTTTTTTCTAAAGTAAGTCAAAATTGACTTTAGGACTAAATAGTAAATATGGCTTTTTAATTGAAGATTAGCGATTTGTATGCCATTGATCGGCAGCTAAAGTTTATAATTTCCATGCAAATTTGTAATGATGTTCATTTGCTGTTTTTTTTTATTTAGAATGTATGAATATATTTACTTTAAATATTGTTTTTGATTGGTTTGAATCAATTATAAAAACCACTTTTCTTAAAAATTTACCCCCAAAATTTATGTGTTTTTTGGTGCTTCCATGAGCAAGGAAAAAAAGTTTATTTATTGTTGTATTTGTAAGGTACAACAGGCCCTTAGTCTTGGAGGACCCTTGATGGATAAAAAGTCGGAGTTAATTATTAACCTGATGCACTTTGTCAATGTAAAATGGAACAAATCCAAGACGTCGTAGGAGTGGAGAGTTGTAAAATGGCCTGACTGAGCTCATGGCGTGTGTTGCGCTATGATTACAGAAATCTCTCGTGTAGATTTTCCCGCTCAAATTAGATACCACCAAAATAAGGCAGGCGGCTTGTAATAACTTACTGTGAATGAAGTTGGCCCACGCGCTGCTTCCTCCATTCAACAATAACGCTACACTCTCATCATCCTCATCATAACTATTATCATCTTCATCATCAAAAAAGTTTCTCAGGGATCTCCTCATGAGGATGTGTGGAAGTTATCCGCAATTAATGCATGATAAGGAGCTACTTCGAAAGACTGGATTTAGAAGCCTGGAAACGAGGCGCAATGGGTCCCTTGTGGTGCTCTCTCATAAGGTCATCAGCGGCTTAATTAACAGTCCCACTCTGTTGGCTACAGGTTGTATGTGTCTGACGACTGCACCCGAGGGCGAGAAAATGACCTATTTCATGTTGAGAAAATATATAGCTTTGCATGAGCGTCCATGTGCTGTGGGTCCTTCTGACACATACATACAGGACGGGTACGAGGAGGGTTTGAGCATACTGTGTACCGAAAAGCCATACTGATGTCGTGGCGCAACACCCTGTGACTCAGAGTATGAAGCTCAGAAAAAAACTCCTTCTTCTTCTTCTTACTCCTTTCATCTATCTGAAGGTTTTGTTTGTGCTGCTACTTCTTTCTGTGATTCAGACAGCTAGCTTTAACACCATCTCTTCAAAGATCTTCTCGGAGTCTATTTCCGGTTCGTCCCAGAAAAAACTACGAAACGGAAAATCATTTCCAACACCCTGTGTGAGAATTGTATCCTAGCCCATGGCATGCAATCCAAATATTCTACCAACTGATCTATCGACCGGACTACAATCATTTTAATTCCTCGACTTAAAGGTTGGCATGAAACTGGCCACCCTACTGTAAAAAAATGGTTCACTTTGCGAATGTCACCTCTGTTTCAGGGAAGTTCGGCAAGAGTTGCAGGGCTTACGTTCATTTGAGATTGGGTTTTTATATTGTAGGTCCACATGTGGCATGTGTTAGGGCAAACTTATACATGTCTGCTTGTGGGAGTGTTACGTTACTGAAGCTACCATTTGAACATCTTGACCTGCTTGTATTTTCTCCTTACTACTTGGGTTAAACACGAAGTCTTCCTTACTGGGTTGTACGCAGGCTGCTTAAACTGTTATAGGTAGATTACTGTTATAGGTTAAGAGGCCGCAGTCTGACCGTCACCTGACTTCAGAGGCCGCCCCCTCCTTTACAAAAACTATATATCCTAGTTTACAGTGTCGTGGGTGGCTTTAGAAACCACGTAATTGTTAAAGGAAGGGATCGTATTGTTGCAATATCATACGGCTTTAATTCTTTGAAATATTTTAGGATATCATGAAAAATATGCGTTATGACAAGAAAAATAAAGAAACATAAATAGTTTTCTTAAATACCGATTTTAGTTAGGAACTTTATAACCTGTAATTGATAGAGATAAAATTAAAAGGGCTACTATAATCTTGAATCTAAGTTGCAAAGTATCTAAACACAACCCTTCAAATTTTGCTGACCTTCCCTAAAACGGGAGTAGCATATCATCACGTGAATCATTTTTTTCAGTATGTTTGGTAAGACTCATAAGAACATATAATAAATAATTATAAAAAATTATAAAAAACACAGAGTTTTATTTTCACAAATTGAGTATTTATTTCCCTCAAGTACTTTCGACTTATTCACGTCATTATCAAGAGGATACTATTATAATGAGTATCCTCTTGATAATGACGTGAATAAGTCGAAAGTACTTGAGGGAAATAAATACTCAATTTGTGAAAATAAAACTCTGTGTTTTTTATAATTTTTTATAATTATTTATAAAAATGAATTTTCACTGTGTGAATACACAAACTTTAAAAAGTCTAATAGAACATATAAGTCAAGGAATTATGCAAATATGAAGCTTAAGCTTTTCCTTGTTTGGGATATTGTTGCCATAAGATGTTTGCTTCTCTATGATTTCTCAGTATTATCTTCCTACAGCCGCGGGGACTATCAATGACTTATTTTACCTCACAACGCCCATCATGACGTCACCCTGAGCCTTGATCAACCACACTAATGATTAACGGTCGGTATAAATTGGATAACTTTTTTTTCACACAGATTGTTTCTACATTTTTTCATAGATTCCTAATTTGGGCGTATAACCAAAGGCAGCAATCCTGGATTTTTTTCTAAATTGAGATTGAAACATCGACAACTGTCGATAGAACTTACCGTATCTATTTGAAGATATGACAAAATAAAACTTGGTAGCGTATCAACAGCTGATCAATTTTACATGGAATCACGATCAGCTGTTCAGTCACCGTCATGTTTTCAAATATGTATTTTAAGATCTACCGATGGCGGTCGAGACTTCCACCCCTATACTCTTCTTTTCAAAGTTTTAGTTGTTCTATATTGAATGGATCAGCTGTTGATCCGCCGCCATGTTCAATTCCGATTTATCTTCAAATAAGGTATAGGTACTAGCGGCCGTTGAGACTTCCACCCATGCAGTTCTAAAACCAGAGAAAATGTCAAATTTGAGAAAGCTGCTAACAGCTGCAGAAGTAAGGGAATATGGAATTACAATAAGCATTTACCTTGATGTTGTAGTAAAATTTTAACTGTGATAGTCTCACTTACTGCTGTTTAGCGAGGGCGTTTGGCCTCACACGAGTAGGTACGTATCTTTTTAACACTATATCTATCGTCGAACCTACACGTGGGCTGTTCACGATACTCTTAATTCTAGCACGCTTCATATGCGAGTATAAACTGTATAACATAGTCCTTGCGAAACGTTTTTCCTTCTATAATCTATAATTTAAGTTGCAAAGATATATTAACATTAAAAATTCAAATTAAATGCATGCCTACAGATTGACACGTGTGCTTTTGCGCTTGCAAATGCTGCATGTCGCACGTTTAATAATAAAGAGAAATAACTCAAAAATTGAGAAAATCCAGATTTTGTAATAAAACGCAGGAACAATGCGAGAAGAATAGGTAGTATGCGACAGCCGTTCAATTTGGACGAATATGACCGAGATACAACATCGGTCGCCTTTTTTATCCCATACAAGTTGTACTGCTTGTTTGAACTTCAAACGTGATTTCCCAACATTCTTATTTTTTGAGTTATTGCTTTTTATTATTAAACGTGCGATTGTGTTCTTACAAATTAAAATCTAAACCTCAAATGAACATGAACCTGACCTTCAACAAATAGTTATTTATGCCACTGCCAAGTAATGATAGTCTTTTTAACACGAGTGCTAGTTTGTGCCATGAGGCGCAGCCGAATGGCACAATAGAAAGCACGAGTGTTACAAAGACTAATTACGTGCAGTGGCATACAATACTTTTTCTACGACCATGAGAGAATTAACAAAATAGTGAATAATAGTCATTATAATGTACTCGTCCATTTGAAGTAATTAAAACCTTACCTTTGTCAAAACGTGTGATTTATCATTCCCTTCGATTACCTAATCTAACCTAAGTTGTAAAAATAAATTATATTTAGGTTTCATATTGAATTCATGCCCACAAGCCGACACATATGTATAAGGTCGCGCTTTTACATCCTGCATATAAGCTTAAACATTCAAACCCAAAACTCAAATAAACATATGCCCTGCAGTTGTATTGGCAGGTGAACCAAATTTGTACAGCATAGGTGATCAACCTCATACTCACCTATTAACCAAGTAACTTTTTGAGTCTGTTTATTTTTTGCGGTGAAATTTTTTGTATTGTTTTCCTTTCAAGCCTTTTATTTTCCATTGAAAAAAGGAAAGCTTTATTTGGAGCAATCCGATAAATAAATTCGATAAATTTTAGCACTATTAACAATTTTTATTTGACTCTACACATAAAATATACTTATTTATTTTCATCTGAACAGGGCTGAAAATCTCATCACCACGGTAATTCCTACCTACCGAATATCACTAATATTGTATGAAGCCTAATCAGCTGATCGCTTGCGGCCATCTTGGATTGACAGGTCTTCATACCCCCATACAAGGTTGACATTTGAAATTAAAAAATGGTTCCAATTCTGACAATGCGCATGCGCACATGTTCATTTTAACACGGTTACCGGTTGCATAATGTAACATTATGCAACGGGTGTAGAAATGTATGGCATTGTGATTGCGTTAGCCGTTTTGTAATTAGTAAATTACCAAATGGGAGTAGAAAAAGTTTATTTCGCGATTTCTATTTGCTATTTGTAATTTTTAATCTGTTATTTGTTCTCTTGATAATGGTGTGATGACATCGAAAGCGCTCAAGGAAGTAAATCAACTCGTGAAGAATAACTTTGTGTTTTTATTTTTACATTATTAAAAGCTTAATTCAATTATTTATGATCCTGTCCCTGCGAAATAACAATTTGGTGATATAAAGTAAGATTATATGCCAAGAATAAGTTGAGCTTAAAATCATTGATATTTTCATGGCTTATTAATTAATTAAAATGATTTAATTAATATGATAATAAGAGCGTCATAATCTGTGATAGATAAAACTATTTTGACATTTGCTCGCCTTGGCTTAGATTGGGATCTGACCCAGTCTGCGATGATTAAAGGTTATGCAGAAATATTCCGCGCGGTCAATAACTGGTCCCGCCACCTCAGAGGTTTCCAATACCTCAACACAGTATGATCTAAGTTGCATAGATATCATCATCATCTTATAGGCTCACAGAAGTTTGATCGGTCCATAGTCTAGTGGTAACACTTCGGACTCGTTAATGAAGGGTTCTGGGTTCAAATCCCGGCGGAGCACAAAAAAATATACCATTTATATTTTCAAATTTGCTCTTCGCAGGGTTGACAAATTCATAAACCTTTACCAAAAGGTCAATCCAGCCTTACAGCAACTGGGTCTTGCTTGAGAATTGGCGCTTTCTACAGCGACGACTAAGCTCGCAGAGAGCTCTTGAGGTGTGATACACACAAAAACAGTCTTCACCAAATAAATCAGCCTAATTTAATTTTTAATTTACCTTTTTGCCTTTTTGCCTTTTTGTATCCACTTTTATATTAAGTGTAATGCTTGCATTCCATGTCGAGAGTACGGGTTCGATCCCCACCGAGGGCGTCAGAAATAATTTGGAAATACCGGCAAGGATTTCACAATAAATGAGAAACAACCCCTCCGGGAGCTGGGAATTATCCATTCATCCTTGGCTTATATTCATTTGAGAGAAGGGCAAGGCTTATATTAATTTGAGGTTCGTGATTTTCTTTAAGTACACACGCAGCATGCGAAAGTGCAAACTTATTGTTAGAAGCATTAAGGAATAAGTATGCATCCTAAATGAAGTAGTCAACCTCAAATAAACCCACTACTTCAATAGCATTTCAGTCGTTAGAAATAATAACTTCTTAGAGAAAGTATATCTAGTAATTTATTCTAGAGAAACTGGATCATATTTCATGTCACATTTAAATGCAAATTACTTGACTAACATGCGAATAAAAAACCGTTTAATATAAAACATTACATTTTATTTTAAATTGAGTTTTTAGCATGTGTAAAAAATATGTAATTACTTGATAATTGCGTGCTTTTACAGACGTCCGTTAATGTTGGAAATGTTTTTTTTTGCAAGAAAAACTAATTTATGTATTCATCTGTTTTACATATTTTTTAAGTTTAAACTACTTTTCATACCCACGTGTTTTTTTTTAAATCTGCTGGGAAATTCTAGAAGTACACTTTCTTCTTCTTTTGGTGCCACTTCTGTCGAAAATCGGCGATCAGCATGTTTATTTGAACCTCGGATGCTGCGGCTCGACTTGGTGCTTTTGTTGAACTATTTCACCACTTTCATTATAATAATAGTACATCTTTATGCTTGATTTTTTTATAATGATGATGATGATGGATGATTTATTTCCGGTGGCGCCGTTTAATGATCACAGACCATCTCAAGGGCGCCGTGGCTCTTCGAAAACAGCATTTTCTTAAGTCCTCTTCTGAAGGTGATGGTGGGCTGGTCAGAGCGAAAGTCGACAGGCAGCTTATTCCAGGCAACTGGCCCGGCTACCCCAAAGCTCCTGTCCGCAAAGTTGGATATATTTGCTCTTATTGGTTCTTTGATCCTGTTGACAGCAGTAGAGGCAGAGCGCAGTGGTCGCCTTGTAGCGACGTCAGCAGGACATAGTTCAGCGAGACATGGGGGTTTGGTTCCGGGTTTTGACCGTGGTCCATAATTTTTGCTACTTTTCTTCTTTTTTCTTTTTCTTCTTTCTTGATTCTTCTTGAGGACTTTCAGCTGACGTTTTTTTAGCTGATATTTATTCCGACCCGGTCACGGAGAGAGTGCAATACATAACCAGCCAATAAAAAAAAAAAGTGGATCGAAAAAAATGGTATAATATACATAAAATGGAAACAGAGAAAGAAAATATAACAGAGAAAGGAAATATAAACAAAGAAAGGAAATAAAAGCAGGGAAAGAAAGTGTAAACATAGAGAGGAGAAAGAAACATGAAAAGAAAGAAATTAAAAAAACAGAGAAACAGAGAAGGAATCAAAGCGAGGTAAGCCTTCTCCAATTGCCCTTCTCCAACTCCTTGCCCGATGCCACCACCATATGTCCAACTCGCATTTCAGCCCTCTGGTTGCTGCGATCAGAGAGTTTTGGCTGTATTCAATTCTCTCTCTGAACCCAGCCATTGGGGTTCGCAGCAACCCATTCCATGAGGGAAGTTGAGCCCGATTATTTTCCGAATTATGCTCCCGATCTTTATTGGGTCGTAAATACTCCTGACACTTTCCTCTCAAAGATGTTGAGAGAGCTTTGATTTTAAAAGCTCACAATATTAAAAAGAAAACTGGCTTTTATAATTGATAGTTCCTATTAATCACTTGGGTAGGTTAATTAGATACGTGCACCAATTAGCGTAGAGGTCTGCACCCAAAGAACAAAACTTAACGTTAAAACTCAGTCATAGCGTATCACTAAAAAATGCATGGTAACTAAAACCCTCACTAGAAGTGCTGCTTTGTTTACATATATTTTTGGTAGAACTCTTCTGGTTGAGTTTAAATTTTAAGTTGAATACTTGGGGTATTGATGCCTATATGGCTGCACCGCTCCTGACTGTGATGTGAGCAATATGGTGCACGCCTCATGTTCGTGACTGTGCTAATCTGAAAACGAAACCTGCCGGCAGTGACGGTAAACCTTTGAAATTTAAAATGATTTAGATTGAGTTTTAGAGAAACACTGAATTATGTCCAAAAGAAAGAAAAGAAGCCGTCGTAAGGCAAGTTTTCTTCTCTTTCTGAATTGATCGTGTATAAACATATTTTGTTTATTGCATTTTTAGGGTTCTGGGGTAAAGAAAAAAAAACATTGTAAATACAACTTCGTTATTTAAAGAAGCTACTAATATCCATGTCTGTGAATGTTTACCTGCTGATTAGATCTTCAAGCGATTATCGCCTTTAATATCATCCCAGGGAAAATGTCAGGGCTGCAATTTTGATAGCGCTCATTGCGGCAGTTTTAACTGTCACTTAGCGATTTTTACGAGGAAGGGGGATAGATGCATCGAAAGTTAGCAAGTGAGGAAGGGGGATAATTTTATTGAAAGTAAATACTGAATCTAGGGGTAACGCTACGCTAACGCTACTTAACTATACAAACAGTGTAACATTTTGCCACGTTTTCCCCCAAGGCGTTGCATTAGGCGCGTGGAAGCGATTTATTTTTACAGTTACGGGAATCGGCCTTTCACCAACCACTTCAGTTGAAGTGAGGGTTTCCCAGCTCCCGAGGGTCAGGTATTCATTTCTTGTGAAGGCTGAGTAAACCAACCTTATTTTTCTTTCTGGCACGCTCGGTGGGATTTGAACCCGAAATCTTGGCATGGAATGCAAGCACTCTCCCGACTGAGCTAGTGATCGGAGTGCTATCAAAATTTTGTCTTCACCACTAATCTAGCATACACCAGAATTCTCCACATACACCAGCAATTTCTAGACCGTGCATTATGACGACACAGCCTACTTCTGCTTACCAAACTAATCCAATTATTACCTACGAATAGATTCTACGCAACGTTTGCATACTTGCTATTTATACAATAGTGTCTTTACAATTTATTAAATGTTTCAGCGGAAACTTTGTAGAACTTCATTTAAAAATATATATTTAAATCCATATGAAAAGAAACCCTATTTAATTCTATGTAAGTATTGTAGAATTAAACAGTGTTGGTTTTCATATTTTAGTTTTTTAACAGTATCTTTCGTTGAATTGTTTTGACCACATGGTTTTTGGCAGCTGTCCTGTGGAGTGTTGATGTACTATGTAGTGTTGTATGACGCTATAGGGTCACGGGTTGACTCTCTGCTCTCCTCTGTGATGGACGGTCCTCCTGCAGACCTCTAATGAAGGATGACTTCATCTCCTGACCTCATAAGCACTAAGCACTAATAAGGCTATTTTTTAAGCTACAAGACACATAATATTATATTGAAGCGTTTTAATTTCATTATTTTACTTCCAAAAACTTAAGACTTTGGATGGTTCCTTGACTTATATGTAAGTATGCGGCTGACCACCCATGCTGTAGAAAATGGTTCACTTTGCCAATGTCACCCCTGTTTCAGGGAAGGTCGGCAAGAGTTGCAGGGCTAATGTTCATTTCAGATTGGGTTTTTATATTGTAGGTCCACATGCGGCATGTGTTAGAGCGAAATTATGCGTGTCTGCTTGTGGGAATGCATTTAATATGAATCTCAAATGAGATATATCTTTGCAACTTAGATTTAGATTCAGATTTTAGATGAAATGAAAAAAATATGTTAGGACCGAAAAAAAATGGCCGTTTATTTGTAATGGTGGCGGATAAGGATAAAGCTTTTAATTTGTCAATTCTCCTTTATTTTAGATTTTCACTTTAAGATTTTTGATTGTTTGTTCTATATACTTGAATGTAATTGATTATTTGTTTTCCTTGACTTATAGGTTGGTATGAGACTGACCACCCATACTGTACAAAATGGTTCACTTTGCCAATGTCACCTTCGTTTCAGGGAAGGTCCGCAAGAGCTGTCAATTCTTAAGTAAGACCTGGTTGCTGTAAGGCTGGATGGACTTTGTTGTGACCGGTCTTTGGTAAAATGTATATGAATTTTTCAGCCCGGCAAATGCATATTTGAAAGAATAAATAATTTATTTTTTGGATTCAAACCATGAACTTCCATTTACGAGTCCGAAGCGTAACCTCTAGACTACAGACTGGCAGTGCACTGTTGTACGAGTACACACTTTGTATTTTTTTTACAAATCTGTTTCGAAATCCGTTATCTTGCAAGTTAGTAAATATACGCTTCCATTAATCAAGAAAACTGTCAATTTTCCAGCCGTAGAAACTAATCATGAAACTCTAAATAAATAAACCACTTGACTTGTGAGATATGTGGGATGGGTGTAATCTGCCTGGCTATCTCTTATCAGGCGTCTGATAACAAAATCTTCACTTCAAGAAGTCAGTGTTTCTTGATTCTTACACCAAGAATTACTAATTGTAATCAAATGACAAAAATATAAAATAAAACTGATACAAACACTGTTTTTTTTTTGTATTTTCAATGTGTGGTTTATTTTTTAAAATATTGTGTTATTGTGGTTTAAGAATGTTAAAAAATATATTTTGACTGTAATAAAATTTTCCTTTGTGTAAAACTAGATTGTTATCATAAACATGAACAAAATAGATTTTGTAGCGTTTCACTCTTGATAATGACCTGAGTCTTGAAGGTCGAAAGTACTTGAGGTGGATAAAATTATTGTGAAAATAAAACTACGTTCTGAAAAAAATATTTTATTTTAAATGAACAAATTTTTGATTTATGTTTTAATGACGGTTGTTTGACATATTTACAATTATAATAACTACACAGTCAGGTAAATAAACTTTTCGGAAATCATACGAACTGTTATAGGAGAACTTGCAGCATTTTCGATGTTTCGTTGGCGACGTAGCCAACGTCTTCAGGAGATGCCCTGCCCTCTCTGCACGCCGACTGAGGATGAAATGAAAAATGAGGTTGAACTGTGAAAAAAATAGTTCATAATCAGTCACCGTGTAGAGAGAGTGTCTCCTGAAGACGTTGGCTACGTCACCAAAAAAACGTCGAGAATACATATTGTAAGTTCTCCTATAACGATGCGTCTTATGTACCTATATCCGAAAAGTAATTGTAAATAAGGAAAAATTGTTAAATGTTGTTGAATATAGTGGATCAATTCAGTTATTTTTTAACAATGAAGTATTCAGTGTTGTTAAAAATTAATTAGATGTTACTTAAGGTGAGTATTTTACAATTAATCAAAGTTTTTCATTTAGTTAACTTTAAAAATAATATGAAAGAATATTCCAGTATGTAGGCAAATATTTTTGCAAAATTTTAAAAGAATATCTGATTTTAATTAAAGATAATTGATTGCAAATTTAAAAAAATTAAGGTACTTTATTTTTATTTTTAAAGAGTATGAAAGTCTAATTCAATTTTTTTTCTGCCTTCAAAAAGAAGAATTTTCGTGGTAAATTAATTTCTTCAAACTTTTAAATCATGAATAGGAGTTTTAGGCTTACACGGCCGGCTGATGATGCTCGAGAGTTACTTTTCGAGATTTGTTGCCGTGGTCTGTGGGAGCTGGAGCTTCCGGATGTTTCACCCATGTCTGCGTTGGGCTTCCTCAGCGTGAAAGTAAAGTGAGGAAGATGATGCTGATGAAACTGCGATGTTGGAAACTTTTTGAACCATGTCTGATTTTCTTCTTTTTCTTTTGATTCCAGATTGCCGGCCCCAGCATGGATCCACTGAGATCACTGCTGTTCCTAATAGGGATTCTATCCCTCGGGACATTTTCCTTCTGTGACACATTGGAGGAGCTGGAGAAGGACTTCAGATACATCTCACATAAAGGTAAGACAAAAGAGCTTAATTAATTTAATAACAACTTGATTTCTTGGATGAAGGTTTTTTCCTGTGCGTTGCATAAAGTTTACGTGAAAAATGATTAAAATTATTGCTGTATTTAGTTATGCGATGAGTTCAATTTACCCTTCCACTTAAGACAGGATAAAAACGAAATCGCTTGAAGGACTGTACCCTTAGTACGAGTTGCAAAACTTGAGTAAAGTAAAGTTTACGGAAAGTATTAAAGAGTGATTTTCCCCAAAATCTGCCGTTTTTGTTTCTTACACTTTATGGTCTTAGCAAAAGAGTTACAGTGATGAAGAAAATCAACTTCAAACAAACAGAAACCGGAGATTTTTGGAAAAAAACTCTTTAATACTTTCCGTAAACTTTACTTTACTCAAGTTTTGCAATTCGTGATCAGGGTTAAATGATTAGAAGCTAAAACATTCTCGAAATTAAAGAAATAAAGTGACATACAATTTCAGACTTCGCGTTTTTTTTTCATTATTTACAACCTAAAACGCTAGGATCTTGACCAACTTTTTGTAAATAAAATTATTGGCTTTATCCATAAAAAAAACTGTAAATAAACAAGCTTACAATCAAATACAGTCTAGTATAAAGCAGCTGTTTTATAAATGTTTGTTTTTTTCAAGTAGAGTATAGTATAATCTGCAGAGTTATCATGTGAGAGACGGTTCACTAAGTTCCAGGCAGATTATTTTCAATAATAACTCAAAACATCTCATCACCGCTATGTTGTACGGACAGTAGAGGACATTACGTGATCAGTTCTTAAAACTTAATTATTATTTATCTCGATTGTTTATAATTAATTGTTTATTTACCGAGAATTAAAGATGTTTATTTGAAAACATGTGTAAAAAATTGATAACCTAATGTTTAAATTTAAAAAAAAAAATGAACCCTGCAAACAGTAGCTGATACCGTTACTTTCATATCTTTGTTAATATTATAATATACTTGATCGACTTATATCATTTTGCTGTTTAATTTTTTAGGTTGGTATGAGGCTGACCACCCATACTGTAAAAAATGGTTCACTTTGCCAATGTCACCCCTGTTTTAGGGAATGTCGGCAAGAGTTGCAGGGCTTATGTTCATTTGAGGTTTGGATATTATTTGTAAGTACACAATCAGAATTTGTAAGCGCGAACTAGACGTGTTTGTTTGTGGGCATGCATCTGAGAGCTTTGAATGAATATATCCTTGCAACTTAAATTATAGATAGAAAAATAGAGATCGGTCATGAGGAATACAATTCACCATCATATTTTTCCCTGGCCAGAAGCAGGTATCAACATTACAAATTAAGAACGCATTATTTTATATTTTCATAAATTATTAATTAATAAACTAAAGACATCTGTTGAACCAGGGTCAATGTTATTGTCAAAAGGACACGGCGTTGGCCGGGTTCTAGCTTGCGATTGTTTTAATAACGCAAATTCAAGTGCAGACACCTTATCCCTATTATCGACCATATCAGCGACACGTCATATATTTAGTCTTTGCCAGAATATACGTTTTTTAATGGGGATAATAAAAAAAGGAGATGGACGTTGAACAGAAAGAAATGGCGGTTGATCTGTAATGTTGGCGGCTAGGGTTTTTTAAATTAGAATTTTTTTCTGTTAGTTTTTGATGTCCATACATGTTATAATTAAATAATTTTGTTGATATTAAAAATTTAATTTGTTGTGTATGTTCCTTGGCTTATAGGTTGATATGCGGCTGACCACCCACGCTGTACTTAATGGTTCGCTTTTCCAATGTCACCCCTGTTTCAGGGAAGGTCGGCAGGAGTTGCAGGGTGTATGCTCATTTCAGATTCGGGTTTTTATATTGTAGGACCACATGCGGCATGTTTAAGCGCGAACTTATACGTGTCGGTTTGTGAAAATGTATATAATGTGAATCTCTAATGTTACATATATTTTGCAACTTAGATTAGATAAGACGTTGCTTGACCAATAAATTGGTGTGAGGCTGACTATCCACAATATTAAAAACGTACAGATTCTGTCGTTGACCCTTAGACGTTCATACCTACCTATTGAATGCTGTGTTCCTACGTGATTTTATTGAAGAAACCATATTAAATATTAGATACTTGCGGTGTTCCAGCAGTATCTAATAATGCGTATCTAATATTCCTACAGAAAACCGTTCGCTAGGACGTGATATTTGCGAAACCTCAATCTTGATAAGATCCTAGCCTCAGAAGGTGTTATTCACAGGCTGGAAATCTATGGCTCAACCAACACCTTAAGTTAATTTTCTATACATTAAAACGATAGTTCGTGCATCAGCTATGAATCAAATGCGTTGTGAATAACGCTGAGAGTGATTTTATTCAGTAAGACATCATAAAAAACATCGCAAATCACTGCCTAGATACGTGCTAGGTTATCTGATCTATCTATAATCTAAGTTGTCGAGGTTTATTCACATTTCCAATGCTCGCTCACAACACGTGTCTTGTACCTTGTTTTGAGTGCATGTGTTAGAAGCTCATACAAAGCTATATGTTTTAAAATGGCGGAAGGCCTTCCTATGAAATAAATATTATGTAGTGCTTTTGCTTCACAATGAAGAAGTCTTTGGACGTATGCACACCACAAGGAAACTTCTGCTAACCATTAAGCAGAGACAACTGATGTACTTTGTTCACTTTATCAGAAATGAGAAATACCGCCTTCTCGATCTTTTCATACAAGTTAAGATTGAGGGGAGGCGCTTTACCCACCTCCACCCACCAAGTTCATACAACTCATGCGGAGTCGCTTCACTTGGTGATGTTTTTTCACTTGCAATGTTTTTTTGGCGGCGGAAGGCCTTCCCGTTGAAGTTAATCAGCTAAAGTTACTCTACTCAAGAAAGGAAAAAGAGAATCCTCAAATCAGGGGCTAACGCATGACTCTAAGAAGTCCCACCCTCCCCAGAACGTCGAGGTTACTGAAGCTAATGTGCCTGACGGGAGCCCTTCATTGACGTGTATCGAACGAGTTGCCATCCGCGCTGAGCGCAGTAAGTTAATGGGAGTAATACATACGTCAATATGTATGGGGAGAGGAACTCATGGACGCCGAATGACATCATGGTAGAAAAACCTACGACAATGGTTCAACAAAAGCACCACGCTACTATTTCGAGCCGCAGTATCCAAGGTCAAAATAGCCATGATGATCACCGATTTTCGATAGACGTGGCACCAAAAAAATACCAATTTGATACAGCCACCCCAAAGGTGCGTTAAAATCTTAAGTGAGAATAAACTCTGCAACTCCTGCCGCTTTTCCTTGAATCCGACGTGACATTGACAAATGACAAAGTAGAACAAAGTATTGCCTTTGCACAATGCTGGTGAGATTAGATTATATACGATGAATGACCAATACATCTGATGGTGTCTGGTCTTCTCTTGTCCAGTCACGTTCTCCCATAATGAGGACACAGCACTATTTTGCGGTCCGTCACCATCATCGTCATCATCTCAGGACGTGACCGACCCAAGGTGCATCTTGCTTATTTGTATATCTTAGATTTGCCATCGTACAAACGTGTGTTTTTCTCATGCACTTCTTATCGTATCTGGACTTGAAATCAATAAAATTGATAATTTTATAGAATGAAAAAAAAAACGGATTTTACTGACCGTGCAAAAGAGAAGAACGATTTTCTCTACGTTTTGTCGGAGTCATATCCGACGTCCTCAGAAGGCGTGTGTCTTCTACAAAGAAGAACCACGAACTGTTGAATTATTGTTGTTTGATCGAGGCCGAAGGTTGTAGGTACTTTTATTAACCTTCGGTGATGCATTCATAGATGTCACAATAGCTCCACTTGTACAGAAGGACGATATTATGTCTTATTGTGAAATCGTCCGATTAATGAAAGGGTGGATCATAGAAGTTAGTACCGAAGGTTAATAAAAGTACCTACAACCTTCGGCCTCGATCAAACAACAATAATTCAACAGTTCGTGGTTCTTCTTTGTAGAAGATACACGTCTCCTGAGGACGTCGGATATGACTCCGACAAAACGTAGAGAAAATCGTCCTTCTCTTTGTCAGTAAAATCCGTTTTTTTCATTCTATAAAATGTCTAACGACCGTAATCATAATTTAAAAATTGATAATCCTTGTAAAATGTAAATGCATTTGAAAAAAACTTCTCTCTGATGAGACTTAGAAATCTTTTTGAAGAAGTATATGTAATAAGAAGTGACATGGTCAGATTAGGAAGATAAATGAGAAGTTAAAATAAATTAAATAGCCGGATATTTATACGAACCGTTAGTGGAGAATCTCGGTGTTCTTGACGTTTCGTTGGTTTCTTATCGAACATCATCAGAAGGCACATCCTTGTCATCATCATCATCATCATCATCATTGAGGCTTCCACCACAGCAGGGCTAAACCAAGACCACACTACGTTGTAGTAGAAAGTAGTTCTCTTGTCCATCTCCCCTTATTCGTCAATGACTTGTCTATTGATTTTTTCATTACTCATTTCTATGAAAAATTATGAGAATATGCAGTCATCATATAACCGGTTTGATGGTCAAGTGACTAACAGCTTTGAGTTATATGTAAATAGTCTATGGTTCAACTTCGTTAAGAATTTTTGATCCAATGATTACAGCATAAAAACGCTTCAGAATCGGAAGGTAGTAGGCTCGGTTAACAACGGAGAAAAAAACATTCAATTAAAAAAAAACTCTTACGTATACCTTTATCAAAGACCAGTCACAAAGTTTGTGTCAGTCTTACAGCACATGGGTGATACTCTGGAAATCGTGGCTGACTAGCGATGACCACACTCGTTAAGGGCTCTTGAGTTGTAATTCACACGAAATCATTGATTGCTAAATAAATAAGTATGAGTTTTTTTTACAAACACATACATACTTTTATGAGCATGGAGAATAAACCTCAGATGCAAATACTCGAGTATGTCTACAACATAAATAATTATAATCATTGGTTACCGACAACATTACAAAATCATTCATCATCGTATGCACGAGCGCCTCTTAACTATCCTAGACATTTATTGTAGTTACCAGTTTCCAATTAACTTTTACAAGTAACTTTATACCTTGCAAAATATCCTTGAATGTCCGACCCGCAAGAAAAAAAACATTGTAAAATTGCTGGAACTCAATTTTGCTATCACACCTAGCGGCAGAATTTAAACAATCTATTTAGATTTTTACCAATACAAGTGCATTTAACGCATACACTGCCATTGTTGTGTGCCAAGTACTCACAGAGAAATCACAAATAAACTTATAACTAGTAATTACGAAATATAGGGGAAATGATGTTTCAGCCCTGGTATAAAGCGAACAAAATAAACAACTGCGAAGGAGAAGGAATGTTTGTGATTGCTTACTTGAAAATATAAAATCTAAGTTGCAAAGATATAATATTACATTTGAGATTCATATTACGTGCATTCCCATAAGCAGACACGTATACGTTCGCGCTTACACATGCCGCATGCATTCTTTACCACATAAAAACCAAATTTTAAATGAACATACGCTCATGCAATTCTTACCGGCCTGCCAATGAAACAGGGTTGAGAAATCTATTACAATTTTATTTTAATACGCTGTGCTGTCACTTTGACATGGCTTCATTTTTGTTTTTTGACGCGGTTGTTGTATCAACTTGTTATAGCACTGCTGCCAACCCTCACTGTCGATGATATCTGCTCCCCATTATTATATTTTTCTAACAAACTTGTCCAAATGCAAGCCATAAACAATTTGTGAAAGCTTACCTATTTGCCATCTACCTCCCTCACACATACTTTCCATACATCCACCCCCCTCAACAATAATAATAATTTTGTCTAACGTTTTCGCCTACAAGGCATCATCAGGACATCATTTAATAATAATAATAGGTTGATTTACTTGGTGAGCGCTGTTATTGTGTGAATCACACCTCAAGAGCTCTCTGCGAACCACTAGACTACGGACCGGTCCACGCGATAATCGCAAAAGTGACTGTCAAAGAAATCTCAAAGCTGAACAAAGTCACGCTGTGCCTTTTGATTGGATGACGTCACTAAATGTTAGATTTGTGCTGCACTTCGTGATGACTAAGTAAACGTTTCGCGATGATTTGATCGGACAGACAATCAAGCAACTTATTATCCTATTAAACAATGCACTAAGTAAGCTGGGACATAGGATTATGTAATTTAATGAACCATAAAATACTCAGATCGTGCAATGCATTTAAAGAGCATTGCAAAGGATGAATAAAGACCTATCTAAGTTGTACAATTTCTTGTTTAGGTTTTATAAACATTCCGATCGCAATATTTTTTCTTTGTTTCCTTTTTTCGAATTTCCCTTATTAAGAGTCACTTGGCACGTCTCTTACCTAAATCCATAATTTTAACACGCAGGGTACATGTGCCAAATAACTCAAAACTCAAATGAATGTAAATTCTGCAGCTCCTGCCTCTCTTCCCTGAAATAGGGATAAAAATTGGCATATGAAACAATTTTTATAGCATAGATGGTCAGCTGCATACCAAACTATCAGTCAAGAGAACTCTTAATTAATATGCGGCACTAAAACAAGTGTTAGAGACCCCTAGAGTCTCTGAAATCTAGGGAGTCTCCAGCACAGAATTTCTTAAAAAAAAATTTGTCAAGATCTCTTTTCTTTCATTCAATTTAAATGTTTCAAATTAACATAAACCCTGCAGCACTTCTCCTGAAACAGAAATGACATTGGCAAGTGAACCAATATTTACAGTGTGGGTGGTCAGCCTCATACCAAACTATTAGTCAAGGGAGCCCTACATTAATCAAACTAAAAATGTGTCAAGGTTCCAACATTTTTTAAATCTTTACTTCAATTTAAAAACTTGCGTAAATACTCAGTCGTCGCGTAATAAACAGAAAAAAATGTTTGAAAATTAATCACTCGCTAGACGTGCTGTTGTATATACGATACATTTTACTGTTTACGCGATGGTAGAGTATTTGTGCGATGTGTTATACTCGGATTCCTCATACAAATGTGCAGATCATTTCGTGGGTAGGATGGAATTTTTCGTCAATATTTAGTGCCTCAGTCTCTTCTACCTGGTGACATTTTTTTTTGTGACAACATCCAAGTCTCCAACCCAAGGTCTTAAACTCAGAAACGACAATAATTCACCACCCACTGAGCTATTGTATCAGTAACCAAAATCATCTCGTCGAATTTTTGTACAAAAAAAATAGGTACAAAAGATGTAATATAAGTACTACCTACACTATGTTTTTAAATTAACAACAACAAAAATAACTATATTAGCAAAAAAAATAAATACAAAAGCAAAACACTGCTTTGTAATTACCTACACTATGTTTTTAAATTAAAAACAAAATTAATAGCAATACTAGCAAAAAAAAAAAAATGATACAAAAAATGTAATTTGTCATGTATGTTCCTTGACTTATAGGTTGTTATGCGGCTGACTACCCATAATATAAAAAATTGGTTCACTTTGCCAATGTCACCCCTGTTTCAGGGAAGGACGGCAAGAGTTGCAAGGCTCATGTTCATTTGAGATTTGGTTTTTATATTGTAGGTCCACATGCGCGTTATCGCGAAATTATACATATCTGCTTGTGGGAATGCATTTAATATAAATCTTAAATGATATATATCTTTGCTGCTTAGATTATATTAGATTAGATAACAAAACACTGTTTTATTCTACAGATATTTTTATATTTTCATTTAACAAATTATTAATTTTGACTGGCTTCGGCCTCTCTGGCATCTTCGGAAAAACACTTTTTCTATTTGATAAAAACATTTTTTTATCACTATAAATTTATTGTTACATAAAACAGACATACAAATATCAGCATAGTACTTGTCGCTATCTAGATTTAAATAACACGTCCCTTTCTGAGTACAACTTGTATTACAGGCGATGACTCTAATTTCACACTTCCTGTGTGTATACACTGTACTTGATAACTTTCTTCCTTTGCATCTTGGTATTCTAGAAATTCACACGTCCAGTTTGATGTCTTAACCCATCTGATGTCACGACCAAAGACAAAAAAAAAACCTTAAGAAACTGTTAGTTTTCAAATCAAAATAATACTGATATTTATAAGAAGAAAGTATTTTGTTGACTTGTAGATGTTATTAAATCAGTGGATAATTTTTTTCTACCCAGGACCACTTTTAATTGTTTTGTTTATTTTTTTGTTTTTAATTGTTAACTGCCTTATTAATTGCAAAAACTGTAAATGCCATCCGATTAATAATATAATATCCTTAATAATTACAAAAAAAATAGAATTCTATCGTATAGAATGAAAGGTACATGGCACTGTGAACTTTTAGTATGTCATAATTTGTCGCATTACCCTACGCATGTTTAAAATGCTTTTTTTCAAGAATTTGTGTAGAAGAGAAAAATTTACCACATTTTTTTTGTCTGGCAAGAAGCAGGTATTAAAATTACGATATTTGTAATACATTATGAATTCTTAATTATCCAAAGAAATCTGCTTAACGCAGGTTAAAGTTATCGTCAACAGGACATGACGGGGCTCGAACTTACGCTCATTTCAAAAACGCTGATTCGAGCGCCACCATCTTATTCGCTTGACTATAGCGTCGGCAGATCTCTAATGTTTGTACGAGCGTCATGTTTTGTAATCATGTTTGTGTTATAGAGGATGACGTGTTGCGAAGTTTAAAGCGTCAACAGTCAACACCTCTCTGCGGTACAGGACAAGCAAATATCAATTTATAACTGCTTATCAGATCTGCTTTCAATTATATATATACAGCTGCCTCCAGTTCATTCAACTTACTCCTTACAGATCATTTAAATTCATAACACGCAAATAAATAGATTATCTATAACCAGAGTTACATATATACATACTGGTACACATATAGGTATTATAATGGTGTCTGTTCTGATGAAATATCCTCACTTATACCCCCTCCTCTCGTCACAACAAGGGCAACTCGTAGAACGGCTCACATTCAACCATTTGCAGTCAATATCAAAACTATAAAAAAACTCATTCCTCTGACAAACTGTCCGCTTATGGAACGCGTTACCGGTATCTGTGTTGTCAAATTAATTTAATCTCTATTCAAGACAATATCAATCGCCACTTCCTTTTAGCCTCTCAAAACGAAGCCAAAGCAGCACAAAACACAACACTACGCAGCTTACAGCCCTGATACAAAGGATCAGGACATCAAACGCCACATCAACAATACCTCTGCGGCACTAATACAAGTGTCATAGACCGCTAGAGTCTCTGAAATCTAGGGAGAAAAAAATGTAATCAGCAATGTTTTAAAGACTTACAATTTAAAAAAAAACAGACAAGTCTGTTGTTAACTAAAATGATAGAAAATAAATTATTCCATTATTATGGTAGTTAATATCATTGCTTGCATGTAGAGATGGAAAAAACGGCTTAGTAAAAAAACGAAAAAACGCTTACGCTTTTTAAAAAAAGCAGCTTAAAAAGCGTTTTTTGGGTTTATTGTAAATATAAAATTTAATTCATTTAGTAGTTTCAGTTTTTCCTTATTTACTCAAAAACTATTGACATTATTGAAAAAAAATTGAGTATTAAACCTAAACAATGTATAGTTCTGTAAGTTAAAAGCAAAAAAAAAATCCAAAATACAGCACACACGAAAAAAAAGCTAAAAATGTAAAAAAAACGCGTTTTTTGAAATATTTTTTTGTGGTGGCAATTCTTAAGTTATATATTTTGTTTAAGCTTTATAATTAAGAAAAAAAATTAATAAACATGCTTGATTTTTTTCATTACTGTAACTATTTTGCTAAGACCATAAAGTGTAAGAAACAAAAACGGCAGATTTAGCTTTATAACACGCCATTAGCGTTTGAAAAAGCGTTTAAAAAAAGCAGAAGCAACTTTCGTTTTTCGTTTCGTTTTAAACGCAGCAAAGTTTTTTTTTTCGTTTTCGTAAAAACGAAAACTTTGCTGCGTTTAAAACGAAACGAAAAACGAAAGTTGCTTCTGCTTTTTTTAAACGCTTTTTCAAACGCTAATGGCGTGTTATAAAGCTAAATCTGCCGTTTTTGTTTCTTACACTTTATGGTCTTAGCAAAATAGTTACAGTAATGAAAAAAATCAAGCATGTTTATTAATTTTTTTTCTTAATTATAAAGCTTAAACAAAATATATAACTTAAGAATTGCCACCACAAAAAAATATTTCAAAAAACGCGTTTTTTTTACATTTTTAGCTTTTTTTTCGTGTGTGCTGTATTTTGGATTTTTTTTTTGCTTTTAACTTACAGAACTATACATTGTTTAGGTTTAATACTCAAAAAAATTTCAATAATGTCAATAGTTTTTGAGTAAATATGGAAAAACTGAAACTACTAAATGAATTAAATTTTAATTAAATCAAAGAACACAGTTTTTCCATATTTACTCAAAAACTATTGACATTATTGAAAAAATGTTGAGTATTGAACCTAAACAATGTATAGTTCTGTAAGTAAAAAGCAAAAAACAAAATCCAAAACACAACACACACGAAAAAAAAGCTAAAAATGTAAAAAAAACGCGTTTTTTAAAATATTTTTTGTGGTGGCAATTCTTAAGTTATATATTTTGTTTAAGCTTTGTAATTAAGATAAAAAATTAATAAACATGCTTGATTTTTTTCATTACTGTAACTATTTTGCTAAGACCATAAAGTGTAAGAAACAAAAACGGCAGATTTAGCTTTATAACACGCCATAAGCGTTTGAAAAAGCGTATAAAATTAGCAGAAGCAACTTTTTATACGCTTTTTTTTCAAAACGACTTTTCGTTTAAATTGTAAGCGCGCTTAGTTGCTTAAAATAAAAAGCAGCTATTTTAAACTGCTTTTCGTTTAAACGGCCACCTCTACTTGCATGTAAACGTCTGGATGCAAAGACCTGTGAGCTGCTCGATTGTATGAGAAGTGTGCATAATAATATAAGGTATGAAACTACAAGGAGGACGACAAGATGCATGTAAATACACACAATTTGCATCCAATTGAGAATTCTGCACCTGAAGTATGAAACATTCCGTATCCCCTCGATCGCGTAAATAGAAAAAAATATGAACGAAAACTAAATCACTCTGTAGGGGTTCTGCAGTATCTTTCATACGTTTTGCTATTTACGCGATCGAGGGGACTTAACGCAATGGTTAATACTTGGGGTACTGTTCATTTTGAATCATTGAAATGTACGTAGGAAATTTGAAATGTCACCTACAGACCATCACTCATTCATGTCACTCTTGCGTTTAACTGCAGCTGTTGCATGTTAGAAATAATATAGAAATTGCATTTCAAAACTCTCAAAGACACTTCATTATCAGCTATAAAAATGCACCAGCACATATAGTGCAACTTCTTACATAATTGTTTACGAAGGGGTCGCATGTGGTGGATCATCACCATCTTCTAAAGGTGTTTTTTTATGTCAGCCATTTCGTCTCCCCATTACTTGTTTGGCTTATCTCCGATTTGATTCAAAGATGACCTTTAAATGAAATTGTCTCAAGAATAAGATCCTACACAATCTGAGTTAAGAAAGAAATATCCAACATGATAATGTGAGAGTTGTTTTTAGTATTTTCAAAATCAACCTTTAGTTTTCATAAGACACGTTGGTCCAGTACACATACAAACATTGGTGATGTGAAATTACTTTGGTGGGCGATTGGACAAACAAGTACTAAAGATACGATTTGTCTCTGTTTGTTGTAGAATTAAGCTGCGTATAAGGGAAACATCCATGAGCATACATCCAAGAATTTTCTATGTTGAATCAAGTTTTGGTTTTCCTCTGCAAAATGTGACTTATAAGCTCTCTTTTGTGTGACGGATAGAATCAATTTATTTTCTTAGCTAAGGGAAGCGGCCTTACATGCCATTTACTTGTTTTTAGTGTTCATTTATTCATAACTGTGACTGTAACTCTGTTCCGCTAGGGGTTATAAAAGCCTCTGCAGATTTGCCCCCATCTTTTTCATTTTTCAAATATCCATTTCTTTCTCTTACATTTATATCCCATTCTGTCATAATTTCACCATTCTGATCCAGCCATACTTTTCGCGGTCTTCCCTTTTCTATTTTCCCTACCACATATCCTCTGTATATGCATGCCAATCAGATGTATTTAGGTGATAAACGATCGATCTTGAATGTCACGCACAGGTAAACGTGCGAAGTTGTCACGCGTGAATATAGTGTGGTGATAAGGAGAGGTTAATTTAAAATATCAATCATTGCTAGTGAGTCATGGCAGATAACTTGTTTCCGGCGTGCTTCTCTATGTAATTACAGGGATTAAGCACACTTGCAGCATGTGGATGCGGGAATGCGATAATTAATAATTAATTATAACGCGAAGAAGAGTTACAAATGGCGGAGTTAAATAAAATCGACGGTAATGAGAGGTTAAACTGCTTTCAGCGCATGCATAGAACATTTATCTATTACTATAATCTAAGTTGCAAAGATATGTTATTAACATTTAAAATTAATATTAAAGTATGCCAACAAACAGGAACGTGTAAGTTTTGCGTGTAAATTACAAATTTGAATTCAAACCTCAAATGAACATAAACCTTCAACTTTTGGCAACCGTTCCTGAAACAGTGGTTACATTGGCAAAGTGAACCATTTTTAACAGCATGTGTGGTTACTGGTCAGCTTCATACCAATCTATAAGTCAAGGAATTACAAGTTAAAATCCAAACCTCAGACGAACAAACACCCTGCAACTTTTGGCGACCTTACTTGAAACAGAGGTTACATTGGATAAGTGAACCATTTTCCACCATATTAGTAGTCAGCTTCATACCAACCGATAAGTCAAGGATCTACTAACTGAACTATCGACCTAAAAAAATGATTCAGGAAACAAAGGAATTTTTTTGACCATGCAATTAGGTTGACGGCCGTCTCCTTTTTTGTGAAAATAAATTAGTTGCACACATACTTCATGCATGTACTACATTATATTTGCAACTTAAAAACTCGTGCTAATACAACTAAAGTTTTCTGTTCCTTTGTGCAAAAAAGGACAAAATCGACATTTCCAAAAAAAGTTACCTACAAATGATTTTGCGCCACAGGGTACGTATTCGGTCAGAAAAATTGATGATCTCGTTTTGCAAAAACGTAAGAAAAAATGATATTTTAATGTTTATTCATCAATCATTTGGTATTTAAGTAAAATGTGGTATGCGATTTTGTTAAAAATTAATTGAATATTTTTTTGTCTAACTTTTAAGTTTGTGTATTCTGTATTCTGTGTTAGTTTATCCCTCTGTAATTCAAATCCTCATGTCATAATGTATTGTAGGTATATTAGTTTATATTAACACCTGAAGATGGGAGGTACTGCTTCTCCCGAAACTGGTCGTGTCCAAAAATAAACTCATGTGAATGAAAACAAAGCAATTTTTAGTTTATTGTATTATTGCACTAATAACACAGTGAAAAATCATTTTTATGAGAATATACCTATATGAAAGAAAAAAACAGAGTTTTATTAGTACCATTCTGTTAGTAGGTAGATACCTCCAACTAATAATTGTATACTTTTCTCGTAACTCATACTACCTTCTCATTTCTCTACGGTTTTTGTCTTGTCAATTTTGTTACAGTGTCCTGTTCAACATGACGTAAGCAAGTCGAAACTACTCGAGGTGAAATAAATGCTCAATTTGTGAAAATAAAAAAAGCATCCTTATAGGTTGGTACGAGGCTGACCATCCATACTGTAAAAAATGGTTTACTTCACCAATGTCACTCCTGTTTCAGGGAAGATCGGCAAGAGTTGCAGGGCTTATGCTCATTTGAGATTGGGTTTTATATTGTAGGTTCACATGCGGCATGTTTAAGCGCGAACTTATACGTGTCTGCTAGTGGGAATACATTTAATATGTGTATTAAATTTAATATATTTTTGCAACTTAAATTATAGATTATATTTATAGAAACTCTGTTTTAAAAACAAATATACCTTCTATTTTTTTTTTTTAAGTTTAAAGAGTCTTACGCTGAGAAGTATAGTATGAAAAGTTAAAAGCAGTCTGAGAAGAAAAAGAGAGACCATGTTGTTAAAATTAAAAGTAATATAAATATATTATATACATCGATGAAAGAAGTATGCAGGGACAGAGTCAAGTGGAGGCACTTGTGTGGAGGTACCGGCCACCCCTAGAGGAATGGCGGCAGGATACAAGACAAGACAAGACATCGTGCGTGTTTAAAAACGCATAAAATGCAATGTCGTAGGTCCTAGATTTTATAGGGTGTCTAACCAAGAATTTTTGACTTAGGTATAAAATATTTTTACTGCATTTTTATCTCTCGAAGAATGTCTTTTATATTCGTCGGATAATAAGTTATATCATTTGGTGGTAGCCTTGACGTAAAGCTTACCTTTTTTGTAAGAATACTACCACCAAGGCCAGGGTTTTTAAACTTAACTAATGCCCGGTATTTTTAAGTAAAGTAAAGTTAACTGAAATGCATTTTTAGTTAGATTTTAGTTCATATCAATTTACCAACGATTTTCGAGATTGCATCATTTTCACTGACAGCAGCTGTTTTTTTTGACATTTGATTTTTATTACCAGTATAGGTAGTAAAATTTTTATAGAAAATTGGGGCGGGGCTTGTCACTTCGGGAATTCTTGGTTTAAGTCAACTCGAAGTGTATTTTGAACTAGTAATTTTGTATAGATTTCTTTTTAAGGTTTTGTTATTTTTTATATTTAAATGTAATTTATTATTCATATTCCTTGACTTATAGGTTGGTATGAGGCTGACCACCCATACTGTAAAAAATGGTTCACTTTGCCAGTGTCACCCCTGTTTCAGGGAAGGTCGGCAAAAGTTGTGGGGCGTATGTTCATTTGAGGTTTGAATTTTATTTGTAAGTACACAATCAGCATTTGTAAGTGCGAACTACACGTGTTTGTTTGTGGGCATACATCTGAGAGCTTTGAATGAATATATCCTTGCAACTTAGATTATAGATTATAGAATAGTGAACTAGAATACAATTTAACTTAAAAATACCGGGTGACGTTACACTGAATGTAAAGGGCTATCTTATGAGAGCCGTGCAGGTAATATTTTTTTTACTCTAAGTCACATAACCTTTATTTGAAACACCCGGACCTGGGATTGTATTATGTTTCTTGGATGACTTAAAAAAATAAAGATGTGATGTTGCAATAAGTCGATTAAGATCTCCTTTAAGAAGTGTATTTTAAAAGGTCGTTCAAAGCTTGTCTTATGTGATTCGTCATGATAGACCTTATTTTAGTCCCGGATATTTTCATTCTTATCATTTTAGATAATTCCTGGGGGTTCATTTATTTATTGAAGGACTTAATTCTGCTTCATCTTATTATCCAAACTAAACAGAAGACAAATACAATTTAACAAACCCTAGCCGCCAACATTTACAGATCAACCGTCATTTTTTTCTGTCCTTGCATACTTCTTTCATTTCCTCCAGAGTCTCATTTACTCCAGTGTGTGCATAAAATGCATTCCTATTGATAAAAATCTAAATAAATAGCTTAAATTCGTCTGCTATGTGAGGTAGCAAAATCCGAGCCACGAAGTCTTCTTTTCAATTGATAACATCTTAGTTTTTGATACTTGACAAGAGTCGCTTTCATCACTCCGCACAAGTACCCCAATATGAACTATTTAATACGAATAAATCACGCGAGAGGTACAAATGTCATCGAACTCCCGGATTGCATTGTGGCTGTTGATTGGATAATGGTGGCAGATCGTGAAGCAACACGCCGCATCTTTTTGTTCGCCAATTGAGCCAATCGTCTCACCACTGGGGATCACTTATTCAATTGGAATCTGTGACACTGCTTTCTTGTACTGAGCGATTATTTTAGGTGACAAAATGTTAGATTGTCGACGTGTTTTTTGTATTAACTTTTTTTTTTTTTTTTTTAAATAGATTTGTGGAAAGGAATCCAATCCACCAACCAATTTTGCCTGGCCAGTTGTCTTCATGCGAAAGCAGAAGCTTGTGTGCATGCAACGGCATCTGTTGAACCAGGGTCGAAGTTATCGTCGCGGGATTCGAACCAGCGTTATCCGGTTCCAAATAACCTGTCTTGATCCCCGCGGCCATAACACCGACGAACTCCTTCCAATACTCAGTGGTTAGCGCTTCTGCTTGCTAAACGCACAATCTAATGGTTCGCTGTTTGATCCGTGGTTTCAAATTTATTATTGGTATCATTTTTTATCAGAAAAACAATAGTATTGTTATGTAAATAGTAGATTAATATAGATGTACATCGTAGGTAGTGATAGTTATTTTAGTATTATGTCAAAAGTAGATTAATATAGGTGTACCCCGTAGGTAGCAATAATTATAGGCTTAAGAAATCTAGAATTTAAATGATCCTTTTTGTACTCTTGAAGTTGGTAGAATGGTCGCGAGTGTACTTGCAAAATTAGCTCCTAGAAACTTCTGTCACTACAGTATATAAGAGTGTAAGCGATACTGAACTGTGAAGATACATTCGTGTTACCAAAAGTGTTAAAAATAAATGTAAATTTGTAAAATTAATTAAGTGCAAATAAAGATCCTGAAAGAAGACCTGTATGTTTTAATCTAGAGACTTTGCGAACCCAAAAACATTACAATATTACGTAAATGAAAATTCAATTTATGCCATATCTCACGATCTTCTCAGTTCTTTTGATTAAAATTTGTAGACCTCTTCGGTCCACCAAAACTTCGTTTTCTGTGTCTTTTTATTATTTCTCTTAACTGGAGAGTTTCTTCAACATCTTCATCATTATTTCACGCCGAAGAAGTCCATCGTAGATATGAGTGAAAAGTCCAAAAGCTCACAGACCACGGCAGCAGATCCCGGAAAGCAAATCTCCAGTATCGCGTGCATTTGCAGTTGCTGGTCCTCTGGCCTGGAACCACCTGCCACATCTTGTGAGAGAGCTAGAGGATCATGGAAAGTTCCGAAATGCACTGAAGATAAGCAAATTTCTGGCATCATTTGCACAAGCGCCCTTGGAGTGACTACATCACGAAACGGCGCTATAAAGAAACCATTAACAGTTGACCTAAAACTGATATAGGGTTATTCACAACACGTTTGATCCGTAGCGGATCCATGGGCCATCCATATTCTCTGATCAATGACAAACTGTACAATACTCAATATTATATCCAACGAAATATTCGAAATATACTTTATATTCGGCCATTATACAAACACGCCTACCGTTTGGGCCGCCGCTCCATCGATCTTCATAGTTCAGGTTGAAGGAAAAAAATGTGATTGTACAATCTGGCGCAGTGGTTTGGCAGGAGCTCAAGATCTGTCTTTCGTGCATTAGTAACAAAAATACAAATTGCCATCATGATTATTTGTATTTGGACATCTTTGTAAGAAAAAAATTTTGATACGGGTACATAACCTCAACTATTTTTGAAAAATTTTTGGAACAAAAACAAAATTACAGGAAGGAAAAATAAAAATTGTGTTATACCTACCGGATTTAAGAGGACAATATGGCACATGGCGCAAAATTAAAATTGTGGACTTTTATATGGACAATATTTTTGTTTTTTTTTAACTACTTATTTATATATATATATATATTTTTTCTTTGTATATTTACTAACATTACTTTTAACTTTTTTAACTTTACTTGTAACTTTTTCTGTTTCAATTTTATGTTTTTTAGCTTAATATTTTTTTTTTCTGTGTATGTTTACTAACCTAAGTTTTTCAAATTTTGTTATGTAGAAATGGCCACCAACAATAATTTTGTACCTGCACGTTGTGGAAATGCCGCCACTAATTTTCATAGAAAGAATGAATGGGTTTTCGGGACATGGAATGTAAGGAAGATGAATGATTGCAAGGAGAAAGAAATTATGAATGTAATGAAAGAGAAACGAATAAAAGTAATGGGTGTGACTGAAACAAAAATGAAAGGAAATGGTGAGAAAGTATTAGTGAACGGTGAATTGTATATTTGGTCAGGTGTGGAAGATGGGAATGAAAGGCAAGGTGTAGGTGTGATTGTGAGTGAGTGTGTAAAAGGATGTATAACGGGTTATCGAAGAGTTTCTCCTAGGATTTTGGTTGTTAAATTCAAAATTAACAGTTTGAGACTTTTCTTGGTTGCCTGTTATGCTCCTGTTGATTCAGAGTGTATGGAGGTGAGAATGAGTTTTTGGAATGAATTGAATGCGGTTGTGCATGAAAGGAAAAATAATGAAAACATTGTAATTTTAGGTGATATGAATGGATGGATAGGTGCACAGAGGGATGAATGTTTGAAAATAATTGGTCCTGGTGGGAGAGGTGTAGTCAATGATAATGGGCGACATCTGATTGCTTTGTGTGCGGAGCACAGTCTTTTTGCATCGAATACTTGGTTTCGGCATAAGGATGTGCATCTGTACACGAGGCAGATTGTGGGAAGTCGCACAATCATTGACTACATCTGTGTGGATGAAAGATTGAGAGGAGCCGTAAGAGATAGCCGTGTCTACCGGGGGCCTGAAATAGGCAGTGACCACTATCTCTTATGTGCCAAAATAATGATTGGTGAAGTAAGAAAGAAGAAACGCAAGAGGAAAGTAAGATTGCCTAGAATAAAAGTAGAAAGGCTGAATGAAGAAAATGTGCAAGAGAAGTACGTATCAGAGCTCCACAAAATTTTAAGTGTGAGTGAACTTGAGAAGAGTGTGTGTGGAAAAGATATTGAAAGTATGTGGAAAGATCTGAAAGAAGGAATGACTGAATGCGCTAAAAAAGCATGTGGGGTAACGAAAGGTGGAAGATTGAAAGGAGATGCCTGGTGGAATGATAGAGTGAAGGAAGCTGTGAAAGTTAAGAAAAAGTGTTACGAAAATTGGTTGAATGATAGAAATGATAGAAAGCTAGAAGAGGAATATAAGATAGCTAAGAGAATGGCGAAGAATATAATTTATGAAAGCAAGATGAATGAACAAAAAAAGATTGATGAAAGGATTAACAAAAGTTTCACCGACAGTAAGAAGGAATTTTGGAGGTGGATCAATGCGGATAGAAATAAATCTTCTGCATTGACCACTCCGGGAGTCAAAAGTGTTGCCGGTGAGATGGTATGGGAGAATGAAGAAGTATGCAAGAGATGGAAGAACTATTTTCAAGAAATTTTTGGTCAGGGTGAAAGAAGAATTTATGAACAGATAGATGAAGCGAATGAATTGAATATTATGAAAGAAGAAATGAAAGTGTCTATTTCACGTCTGAAGAATGGGAAGTCTGCTGGGTTTGATGGTATAAATGGTGAAATGTTGAAAGCAGGAGGTGAATGTGTGATAGATTGGATGTACGAATTATGTAAGCTCTGTGTGAATGCAGGAGTAGTACCGATGGATTGGAGGAAGGCAGTCATTGTTCCCATTTACAAAGGTAAAGGGGACAAAAAAGACTGTCAGAACTTCAGACCAATCAGTCTACTCAGTATACCAGGAAAAGTCTTCTGTAAGGTGATTATAAAAAATGTGATTCTGACTACTAGTGAAAGGATTTCCGATGTACAGTCCGGCTTTATGGCCGGTAGAGGCTGTGTTGATCAGATTTTTACTCTACGACAACTTGTTGAAAAACAATTGTCGGTGAGGCGGAAGCTGTTCACGGCCTTTGTAGATCTGGAAAAGGCTTTTGACTCAGTAGACAGAGGTATGTTATGGGATGTTTTGAAAGCATACGGAGTGAATGGGGCTCTCTTAGGTGCGGTGCATGCAAACTATGAAAATAGTAAGGCATGTGTCCGTATTGATGGTGAGTATAGTGAGTGGTTTGAAGTTTATAAGGGTGTGAGGCAAGGATGTGTGATGAGTCCATGGCTATTTAACATAGTCATGGACAAGTGTGTCAGAGATGCTCGACTTAATGATTGTGGATTGATGATAGGAGAGAGCAAAGTGAGTGTTCTACTGTATGCAGATGATGCAGTTCTTGTATCTGATTCAGCAGTAGAATTGCAAACAATGCTCTCTAGATTGAATGAAGCTTTGAAAGGTAACCATTTGAAGTTGAATGCAAGTAAGACGAAAGTATTGATTTTTAAAAGAGATGATGAAAGGATGAATTATGAATTTAAAATTAATGGAATGAATGTTGATGTCGTAAATGAGTTTGTATACCTGGGAAGTAAGTTTGAAAAAGATGGAAGAATGACCGGTGAATTTGAAAGAAGAATAATGAAAGGCAGGTGCGTACTGGGTGCTACCGCTAGCATCGCCAGGAACCAGAATCTCTCAAAAAATGTTAGATTGGCGGTGCACGGTGGTATACTAGTGCCAACCTTGATGTATGGAAGTGAAGCCTGGACGGTGAGTGAAAGGGAAATTAGTAAAGTCCATACAGTAGAAATGGACTATCTAAGAAGTATGATTGGGAAAAAACGAAGTGACAGAGTGAGGAATGATTTTGTAAGAGAAGAATGTGGTGTAAGGGAAAGTGTGAAAGTGAAGATTAAAAGAAGTATGTTAAGATGGTTCGGGCATATGGAGAGAATGAGTGATGAAAGATTGACGAAGAAAGTATATGTTGCTAAAATAGATGGATGTCGTGGTAGAGGAAGACCGAGAAAAGTATGGATGGATCAAATTTCTGAAATAGCGAATGAATGGGATATCCAGAGTCATAATAAAAGGAGGACTTGCATGAAAAAGGTTATGACTCTGGATGAAATGAAAGAAGTGTGCAAGGACAGGAAGAAGTGGCGGCTAATCTGCAATGGTGATTTCTAATGTTGGTGTATTAATTTGCTACATTTTTTGCATAGGAAATTTCTGACTTTTTTTGTATAGATTTCTTTGTAAGGTTTTGTTCTTTTATATATTTAAATGTAATTTTTTATTCATATTCCTTGACTTATAGGTTGGTATGAGGCTGACCACCCATACTGTAAAAAATGGTTCACTTTGCCAATGTCACCCCTGTTTCAGGGAAGGTCGGCAAAAGTTGTGGGGCTTATGTTCATTTGAGGTTTGGATTTTATTTGTAAGTACACATTCAGCATTTGTAAGCGCGAACTACACTTGTTGGTTTGTGGGCATACATCTGAGAGCTTTAAATGAATATATCCTTGCAACTTAGATTATAGATATTATAGATTAAATAAATTGAATGGATTTGTATGGACACATGAGTTTAGCAGAATTAGTAAGCTTGCATTACTATCGACATAAGTCACAAGTCGACCACATTAAGTGTCCAGTAACCAGTACCCTTAGTACGAGTTGCAAAACTTGAGAAAAGTAAAGTTTACGGAAAATATTAAAGAGTGATTTCTCCCAAAATCTGCCGTTTTTGTTTCTTACACTTTATGGTCTTAGCAAAAGAGTTACAGTGATGAAGAAAATCAAGTTCAAACAAACAAAAACAGCAGATTTTGGGGGAAATCACTCTTTAATCATTGTAAACTTTACATTACTCAAGTTTTGCAACTCGTACTAAGGGTACTGTACAATGTAGTCAGTAAAGCCAATCCTAACCAAGCCCTGCCTATCTAAAACATTATGTTAGATCCCCTCGATCACGTAAATTTATACATGAAAACTAAATATGTCACTAGGAGTGCCGTCGTATATTCGGTGCATTTTCGATTAACGCGGTCGCGTCGAGGGGAATTTCCTTACTGGGTTACCGGAGTGTTCAGAGCACGCTCGGGTCACGAACCCTCGCCCTGCGCATAATGATCTATGGCGCACACCACTTCTCACAGTTTCTCTTGCACGAGAGCCATGCTTTTCTGTTTTGTGACCAACTCACGGACCAGTGTCTCCTTACCGTATTGTTGACCGATGACCGGTCCGTAGTCTAGTGGTCAACGCTTCGAACTCCAAACTAATCAAATTGTAAGGAATTCGATAGTCTATGTATAATCAAAGTTGCAAAGATAAACTAATTCTCTAGATTCAAAATTAATTACAACCAAGGATTCATAATCTAAAATTGTAAATAAAACAACGTTTTTCTTTACGAGTTGGTTTGGCTCTTGAGGTGTGATTCACACAAAAACAAATAAATCATTGTAATATTTTTAATTTTTTTATGATTTGTGTATTAACACTGTAAAAATTCATAATGATTGTTTTTTATATTTTTTAGAAACAACATTCTAGTTAAACACTGTTTCTTTTCACATATGTGCTTGCATTCCATGCCGTGAGCTCGGGTTCGAATCCCACCGAGGGTGTCAGAAATGATTTCCCGTTTCGGTGTTTATCTCAAACCCCAAAATAAAATACCGGCAAGGTTGACTCAGCCTTCACAAGAAATGAGTGCCAGCTCTCTCTTGAGCTGGGAAACCCCCACTTCAACGGAAGTGGTTGGTGTAAGGCCGGCCCCCTTACCTGTAAAAATAAATAGGTTCAACTCGCCACATGCGGCAAGACGCATGTGGCGAGTTACACTATACGTGTAGCTTAGTTGCGTTTTTTGCGTTATTGTAACATTATTACTGAAAAGTGTGGGATATTTTATTTATTTAAAGAAGATAATAAACCACTGAGAATATTCACCACATTGCATTATTGTGAAATCGATTCACTTTTACTTTAAAAATCTGAGTGCTTCTCTCTGTCCTGTTTATCGGAGACATTTTTAACTTTTGCGGGTTAAAAGTTAACGATACGATAAATTACCTGTGATTTGCAATTTCATCGCCAATTAATGCCAAACCTTATCCAGGGCCATAAATAATCTGTTAAACAAACAATACTCATTATAAAGAATGAAAAAAAAAAAAATTTTAATGACCGTGCAAAAGAGAAGAACGATTTTCTCTACGTTTCGTTGGAGTCATATCCGACGTCCTCAGGAGACGTGTGTCCTCTATAAAGAGGAACCACTAACTGTTGAATTATTGTTGTTAGATCGAGGCCGAAGGTTGTATCTTTTATATCGTCCTTCTGTACAACTGGAGCTAGAGCGACATCTATGGATGTATCTCCGAAGGTTACTAAAAATACCTACAACCTTCGGCCTCGATCTAACAACAATAATTCAACAGTTCGTGGTTCCTCCTTATAGGGGACACACGTCTCCTGAGGACGTCGGATATGACTCCGACGAAACGTAGAGAAAATCGTTCTTCTCTTTTGCACGGTCAGTAAAATCCGTTTTTTTTCATTCTTTAAAATGTCTAACGACCGTAATCATAATTTAAAATCTTTAATACTCATTATAACCGTTTTTTGTAGTCGTATACATCTGCCATTCCACTAGGGGTGGCCAGTACCTCCGCAGATTTGTCGCCACTTTGTTTGTTCTTGCACACTTCATTCATCTCCTCGACATTCATTACTATCCTCATGCATGATCTTCTCTCGTTCTCACTCTATATGCTCCAGCCATCAACCGTTCCAACATCAATAATCTAAGTTGCAAATATATCTTGACATTTAAGACTCATTTAAGTTTGCGCTTACATATTGTATTTAAATAGTAAACCAAACCTCACATGAACATACATCCTGCAACGCCTGCTGCCTTTCCCTGAAACCGGAGATTGGCATATTATGTGTCTTATGAATGCGGGAAATATATTTTGAAAATATTATAAACAACTCTCAAATTATTGTGTTTTAATATTTTTAAGGGTTTGGTGGTTTACACAGTGAAAGTCCATTTTTTTTAAGAAATCTTGTGCGGGAGACTCCCTAGATTTTAGAGACTCTAGGGGTTTATGACACTTGTTGTAGTGCCGCAATGTTTTAATTCACTTTACACTATAAAAAGGGAATTAAAATATTGTTAATTTAATTAATATCTTGTGTTTTACGTTTTTTCTAAGATCATCTAAGGTTCCTTGACTTATAGGTTGGTATGAGGCTGACCACCCATACTGTAAAAAATGGTTCACTTTGCCAATGTCACCCCTGTTTCAGGGAAGGTCGGCAAAAGTTGTGGGGCTTATGTTCATTTGAGGTTTGGATTTTATTTGTTAGTACACATTCAGCATTTGTAAGCGCGAACTACACTTGTTGGTTTGTGGGCATACATCTGAGAGCTTTAAATGAATATATCTTTGCAACTTAGATTATAGATTATTATTATTATAGATATACTGTGTAGAACGTGATTCTGAAGACGATTTCATTTTAAGGTTATCTTTGAGTCCAATGGTAGATAAGCCAAACAAGCACTGGGAAGACAAACTATCCTCTCTAGGTTCATATGGTCATTTCGTTGTCAACATCAACAACCTGGTCTTCTGAGTTTTATTGACTGTAGGTATAAATTATAATGCCAACACTTTACAGCCCATAAAGTTCAGAGTTGTATTTTCTTCGCCATATTTTCCAATTCTTTATTGTACGAGTATTATACAACAGATACGGTAAAAAAACCTTATTAAAACATCGCCCCCTGAATAATAAAACTGAATGAGTGCCAATTCACTTGAATTAAACATTTTATTGGGCGTAACTTCTCATAGAAGTGAACTTAATATAAGGAAATTCTCATGAAAAACTTTTAAACTAAAAGAATTTTCACACTTTTTTGAGCGTTTTCTCTCTTAGAAAATTGGAAAAATGTGCATTTATCTGAGAAATCCATGTTAGCTTAATATGACATCTGTTTAGTTTTACCTTTAAGTTATCGATTTGTATATATATACCTACTACATATAAGGCGCTCAGTCGTAGAATGTATAATATGTCTTTTGACTGTAAAACACCTAAAAATCTAAGCTGTAAATATTTGAAACAATTGAAAACCTGCTTCATATTTGTTATTTTATTTGAATATATCAATTTTATAGTTAAGTCCGGTCGATAGCTCAGTTGACAGGGTGCTTGCATTTCATGCCGAGAGCTCGGGTTCTTATCCCAACAAGGAAGACAGAAATGATTTCCCGTTACGGTATTTATCCCACCCAAAAACCCAAAATGTGATACCGGCAAGGTTTACTCAGACATCGAAAGAAATGAGTACCAGCACCGTCGGGAGCTGTGAAACCCGCACTTCAGGTGAAGTGGTTGGCTAAATAATAAATAGGTTTCACTCACCACATGCGAACCGCTTAGGAAAAAATCGATAAGAAGTTACGCTGCATGTTTAGCTTAGAAGCGTTTCAATGGTAAATTTAATTTTTACCTGAAAATATGGAATGCTCGCATCTAATGAAGAAATATTTTTTGATGTAAGTGCATTGACGCTGAAAATTACTGAAAGAAAGTAGATTAGAGATTCAGAGATGAAATTAGTTTTTTATGGATTAAAGATAAATTAGTTATTTATTTCATGTATGAAGTATTCAGAGCATGCTTTCGTGCAAATTGCTACGAATTAGCACACGTAGAAATTAGCTCGCTTGCCTGTTTAATCGTGTCGTTAGCTGTTAGCACGCAGATCGAGCGGAAAAGCGTTTTGCTTTCCGCTCGATAAATTGTCTGTCCAATAAAAGCCGCGCTGGTGGGGTCGGAAAAGAGAAACTGCAACTTTTGCCACCGTCCTGGCGTGTGGAGTGACCCACCTACTGGTGGAGTTAATATTGCGTGCTTTATGTGCAATATATGGCAGGGTTGCGCAAAATAAAATTTTATGATTTTTCATTTAAAAAATGGCATTACTACAACTCTTGCCGACCTTCCCTGAAACACCTGTCAACCTGACCTGTCATCCACAGAGATATCAAACACCACAGTATAATGTCTCCTTGTTTTCTTCATTTTGTGTTTCAACACCCAATATTTGCACATGCCATGTGTTTAAAAAAAATGCCTTTTTCTTTGAAAATTGTTAATTTTACCGACCAAAACACATCAAAACATACAAATAACGCATGCGCTCAGCGTTCGCGCAGGCGTGAGTTTTAATGCTACTATCTTTCTGGAAAGATTTCGTAGTTTCACCGAAGTTTTATGTTTACAAATGAAATGAGACTGTAAAGATCTTTGTTCTGTACGGAAAGCGCGGTCTCCGAAATTTGTACGAATCTAACGGCGTGGCTGAACCAAATTGACTGCTCCATCGCCCGCGGATCTGAGAGTCTGCGTCCTTACACCCATTTTAACAGGCAACATCATGTCATTCAGATAAGGTGGCACCAAGCCATGATACCAACACACAAACACTGTAGACCATCCTCTCCGGGAAACGAAGCTAATGTAGTTTTTTTAACAGCGGAGTGATTGAGCGAATTATCTACCAACCCTGCTAGGGTCTTAGCTCAGCCATCAGACAATGTCATTAGCTTAGGCGCCGTCGTTACTGTCGACATTACCATCTGTGTGAGGTTTCCCTCTTAGGTAATTAAGCTCCAGGCACGTCTGCTCTCGGTGGGGGTCAACCTTTACACTTTATCTACGTGGCAGGGAGCGCTATTGGCATGTGTGCGGACTCCATGCGTGCGCAGTCGAAATGCGGATGTGAAACCTAAACCGAAGAGGATTAAATTGTCCTTCCATACTTCTTTTCTTTGACGCGAATAGAGTTACACTAGCTGATTAACTTCACCGGGAAGGCCTTCAGCCACTTAAAAAAAAAAAGTAATTTTGTTCACCGAGTGAAGAAACTCCGCATGAGTTGTTTGAACTGGGTGGGAGGTGGTGGGAGAGTGCCATACCATCTTTTAGTAAACATTAGGGCCTGTTTCACCAACCTCCAATCAATATTTGGTTGACACATCAATTGATGTCTAATGTTAATTCTGGTAAGGACCTCGGTTATTTTTATTTTTTTCGGAAGTGGGTAATAATACTCGTATGATGGGATTTGAACAGAAAAAGATGATGCACATCAGCCGGTTTACGTATATGCAACCAAATTTTTTATTTGATTGGAGAAATCAAACTTAATCTTAATTTTTGGCTGATTGGAGTTTTTGTAAATAATTGGATAGTTTTTTTTTACATGTTAGAAAGGGTTCTAAAGAAAACATTTCTTTTTTAAAAACACTGTTTTTTACCATTTTTTAATAATAAACATGACTTGATTTTTGTTGGACTATTTGTATAATAAACGATCAATTTTCAGTGTTAGCATACAAATCATTAAACATACAGATTGTATATTAAAGTAGTGAAGCACATAATGTGTATGTTGGTTAGTGTGTATTTTCGCAATGAGCTGATTTTTTTTTGCATAGGAAATTTTTGACTTTTTTTGTATAGATTTCTTTGTAAGGTTTTGTTCTTTTTTATATTTAAATGTAATTTATTATTCATATTCCTTGACTTATAGGTTGGTATGAGGCTGACCACCCATACTGTAAAAAATGGTTCACTTTGCCAATGTCACCCCTGTTTCAGGGAAGGTCGGCAAAAGTTGTGGGGCTTATGTTCATTTGAGGTTTGGATTTTATTTGTAAGTACACATTCAGCATTTGTAAGCGCGAACTACACTTGTTGGTTTGTGGGCATACATCTGAGAGCTTTAAATGAATATATCCTTGCAACTTAGATTATAGATTATTATTATTTATTATAGCTAAATTAACAGCTTGTAAAAGCAGAATGTGTGCAAATATTTAGACCTGTATTCAGTATGTACTTAAAAACTACCGGATGACGAAATCACGTTTTTTTACAGATTCAAACACCATTCATGAGTGTCCTTTTTGCATGCGTCTATCTTAAGGCTTGTATTCAGTGTGTACTTCAAAACTACCGGATGACGAAATCACGTTTTTTTACAGCTTCAAACAACATTAATGAGTGACTTTTTTGTATGCGTCTATTAAATTTATATCCGGTGAAAAGCTCTGTTAACAAATAACATTTACGTTCAAAACCAAAAGCTGGATTTCGTTTACCATCAAAGGTGTCAAATATATTTTTTCGTTTCGATGTTTTCGTTGTACCGTTATGGTTTACTCAATCTCCGCAATAAATGAAAAGCTACTCTCTTGAGAACTGAGAAGCACTAAAAATAATGCGAAAATTTTTCTTGGATAAAAATATGTGAGAATATTGAACAGAGAAATTTTTGTACCAAAATGACGAAAAATTTTCAGGTTTCTCAACGGTTTATTTTTCTCAGTGCAGATGGCGTTAGGTTTCAATACATTATTTTAAAAATCTCTCTTTACATGAGTCTTCATGCAAAAATTTCAACCATGTTTGACTATCTAAGTATAAAAAGTATTACACCAACTCGCCTAAAGCTACGAATCCCAATAAACGTTTCAACACCATTAGTTACTTTCTTGCGTTGTTTCAATGTTAACAACTTGTAATTAAAAATATATAAAATAATGTAGATCGACATGGCTTGAAGTCAGATTAGAATGATTAATCTCCAATAAATCATCGAGTTCCAGGTCGAAGGACAACACCTAGTGACAGTGATTTGGCAGTAGCACAAGATCCCTGTTTCGTGCAGCAGTATCGAAAATGAAAATTGACATAATTATTGTTGGCGTTTCTTGACTTATAATAGGTTGGTATGAAGCTGACCAACCATATTGTAAAAATGCTTTACCTTGTCACCCTATTTCAGGAAAGGTCAGCAAGAGTTGCAGAGCTTAATTTCATTTGAGGTCGGGTTTTTATGTTGAAAGTCCACATGCGCAAGCGCGAACTTATACGTGTCTGTTTTTTGGGAATGATTGTATTATGAATCTGAAATATGTATAACATATCGACTTCTATATTATAAATAGATAAATGCACCATATTTCCTATTTTCTTGGAGAGAAAACACTAGAAAAGTGTGAAAACCCTGTAAGTTACATGTTTTATATGATCACTGCCTTAAAATAAGTTTACTTACTATGATAAGTTACACAAAATAACATGTTTTATCCATTTAAAATCTAAATCTAAGTTGCAAAGATATGTATCATTTAAGGTTCATATTAAATGCATCCCCACAAGCAGACACGCATAATTTCGCGCTCACACATGTCGCATGTGGACCTACAATATAAAAATTCAATCTCAAATGAACAGAAGCCCTGCAACTCTTGCCGACCTTCCCTGAAACAGGGGTGACATTGGCCAAGTGAACAATTTTTTACAGTATCGGTGGTCAGCCTCATACCAACCTATAAGTCAAGGAATGATTTCTCAAATCTGTGAATCAGCACTTATTCAGTTTATATCTCTGCAACTTAGATTATAGACACGAAAAAGAAGATGACAAACGTACTTTCCATTTTACAAAATTACTGTTATCAAAGTTTTGATGCAGACAACACCGATTCCTCGCATTCATTCTTGGCTTGTTGAAGTTATTGGCGTATCGAAAGCCAGTCGGGTATAAGTGGTGATAGGGTAGAACGGCGCATTGACAAAACGACACATGACAGAACGACACATGACAGAAAAACACATTTCAGAACAACGCAAAGACTGTTCATCACATGAGAAAACATCACTATGACAAAACAACACAGAAAATACATCACTACGACAAATGTGATGTTTTTTCACGTGCTGTTTATGGTAAGTTCTGTTTTAGGTTTCTGATGTTTTGTCATTGTGATGTACTTTCCTGAGATGTTTTGTGATTTGTTTCAAAGATATGTAACATTGGAAATTCACATTTTATGCATTCTCACAAGCAGACACTTATAAGTTTGCGTTCGCACATGCCGCATGTGAACCTACAAAATTGTTCAAATGAACAAAAAAATACCCTTCAACTCTTGCCGACCTTCTCTGAAACAGGAGTGAATAAAAATACTTTTCTACAGCATGGGTGGTTAGCCGCATACCAACCCCAATAAATTTCATTTTTACAATCAACAAATGATCCATATAAACACCAAAGCATACATACACAATTCTAGTTTAAGATCTCGAGCCCTAGCCTAGCCTCTGTTGTTCTGTCATATGTCGTTTTGTCACTGTGTCGTTCTATCATGAAACCTGTATAAATTGCTGATTGAGATGTTGAATGCCTGTGAACTTTGTGCTGTGGCTCCCTCTGACACATTCATGCGGGGCTCATCAATCATAATGCGCTCGTGCGCTTTCTAACTGGACGCAGAAACATGTGGATAAGTCAGGAACTCGCCATAAATCAGATGGGACTTCAAGAAATTTAGAATTTGGAGATTTACTGCATATGAGAAAAGTGCAATTAATGTGAAATTTTATTTTTGGTTTGAAGGAAAGGTCGAGGTCACATAAAGATTTATTAACATTTCGTCCACCCAGTGCTTGTCTGGCTTATCTACTACTTGATTCAAAAATGAATTTTCAATGAAGTTGTCTTGAGAATCACATTCTATATAAGAAATAAAAGTAAAACGCGATAATGTGAGAGTTCTTTTAAATATTTTGAAAATCCATTCCCAGTTTTATTAAAACACATTGGTCCAGTTCACATAAAAACATTGCTCATGTGAAATAACCTGTGATGGACATAATATAAACAAGCACAAAGAAGACATTTTTTAAAAATTTAATAATTTTTCATATAGTGAACACAATAACGCAAATGCAACTAAGCTACACATTAAGTGTAACTTCTTGCCGCATTCTCCCCGAAAAGGTCGCATGTGGCAAGTGAAGAAAATATTTTTACAGATTAAGGGGCCGAACTTACGTTAATACGTTCAGGTGAAGTGGGAGTTTTCCAGCTGCCGAGGGGGCTGGTACTCATTTCTTGTGAAGGCTGAGTAAATCTAACCGGTATTTTATTTTAGGTTTGAAATAAACACACCGAAACGGGAAATATTTTCTGACACCCTCATTCGGTAGGATTCAAGCTCGAGCTCTCGGCACTCTACCAACTGAGCCATCGAGCGGCAATAAAAATTCAAGATGAAATTATAAAAGATAAGCCGCCAACATTACAGATCAACAAACGATGTCGGTTGAAATTTATCACACTGCCATGCAAAATTTCAAACGACTCCAAATATATACAAGTAGGCGAGTGGGTATGTAAATGCTCTGTACACAAGTAAACTGTAAACAAGTATGTATCAAAATCAATTCTGAAGTGTTGAATCGAGCTCGGAGGCGAGGGAAAGCAAAACGTGCTTTCAACGCTAAAGGCTTTATCGCTTGTATACTAGAAGGAAAGTGACGTCATCCAAGTTAGGCGAGTACTGATGTATTGAAACTTCTATTGGTGCAGATTTGTGAAAACTAGCTGGAAGTTAGTTAATTGACTTATGGATTCACATGAGCTTGACAGACCATGATCTGGAAAATGAAATACTTTTCGTCACCTTAGTGCGTGTTTTCTTATCTCCCATGTTTGTATGTGTAAGTACTGGACCAATGTGTCATAAAAACATAAAAAACCCAATTCTCAAATGAACATATACCCTGTTACTCCTGCCGACCTTCCCTGAAACAGGGGTGACGTTGGAAAAGTGAACCATTCTCAACAGCATGGGTGATCAGATCGCATAACAACCTAAAAGTCAAGGAGCTTCTTCAAGGAACGTCTTATGAAAACTGGAAATTGATTTGATTGATTTAATTTCCTTGACTTATTGGTTCGTATGCAGCCGACCACCCATGCTGTAGAAAATGGTTCACTTTGCCAATTTCCCCCCTGTTTCAGGAAAGGACGGTAAGAGTTGCAGGGTGTATGTTCATTTGAGATTTGGGTTTTTATGTTGTTGGTTCACATGCGGCATGTGCTAGCGCGAACTTGTACGTGTCTGCTTGTGAGAATGCATCCAACCTTACAACAGCTGGGTCTTGCCGGAGAATTGACGCTTTGTAGTGACGACGACCAAGCTCGTAAAAAGGTCGATAGCTCAATTGGTAGAATGCTTGCATTCCATGCCGAGAGCAAGGGTTCGATCTCAATTGTGTTTATAGAATGCGGTCCTCATCTTTGCACACTCAACGCCCTTTGGCGCCTGCACTATCAGTAGCCTTAGTACGAGTTGCAAAACTTGAGTAAAGTAAGTTTACGGAAAGTATTAAAGAGTGGTTTTCCCCAGAATCTTCCGTTTTTGTTTTTTACACCTTATGGTCTTAGCAAAAGAGTTACAGTGATGAAGAAAATCAAGTTCAAACAAACAAAAACGGCAGATTTTGGGGAAAACCACTCTTTAATACTTTCCGTAAACTTACTTTACTCAAGTTTTGCAACTCGTACTCAGTGTACAGGTGATGGGGTTGAACGATAGGAGGCATCGGCTCAAGCTAATCAAGTTCAAACAAACAAAAACGGCAGATTTTGGGGGAAATCACTCTTTAATACTTTCCGTAAACTTTACTTTACTCAAGTTTTGCAACTCGTACTCAGTGTACAGGTGATGGGGTTGAACGATAGGAGGCATCGGCTCAAGCAGTCAGCTGATGTTAGTACACGGAGTTGTGGTGTGATGGAATTGTAATGCGGTGCAGAAGAAAGTGTGGAAGCAGTTTGTCATGACCGGGTCGCACGCTCTCGCGGGAAACCATCATGTACTGGAGCGGCCCGAGCTCCCATTGCGATGCTAACGAAAGCTTTGACCACAGAAATGACTCATGATTGCGAATTCATAGGAAATATATAGACTACCAATCATAAAGTGTTTCAAAGACGCTTTTGAAATGGAAATGGGATTTGATATAAACATTAAACCGGGGTGGACTTCGTTTTTTTTTTGCTGGTGTGAAAGGTTTTTTGTACTGTATTTTTATTGCGTCTTTGATTGCCTTCAAACTTCCTAACACTTTAAAATTAAAACCTCAAAATCATTCTTAACTTGCTCCTGATGATGCTTTTTAAGGCAAAAGTATTCGAGCATACAATATAAAAAAAAAAAGTTAATTAAAACTGTTTTTTTTTTAAATGAATAAATCATTCTTTTCCCATTTAGTTGCTTATACCGTAAACTGTTTGGTTATCCGAAGATTATGAAAGAAAGGAGGAATCTGTAGGAATGATGTTTGGGATTCTTTGCTCTGGCTGGATAATTTTTCTTGTTTCGAAGGTTAGGCGAGTTTGACTTGCAGAAAAATACCAGTTCTTGATGATACAGCAAGTTTGTCTTTGATGCAAAAGATTCATGTTTACAAAGATCTTTGCACGAATGTTTGTAAAGAAAAGAACATAAAAAACATTTTCATGTTTGAATAGGCTCAACAAAACTACCTCCATCAATAATGTAACAACAACTACCATAGACAAGAATAATGTTGAGGTTGACCAACTCAAATTCCCTAAACTATATCACTTAGGTTTTCTTTTTACTTACCTTATTTAAATACTGATCCAACTTAATTTTTCACTCTAAAAATTCAAACAAATGAGAAGATAGAAATGAGGAGTTGTGTCTTTCGGCAAGTGTTAAGAGAGCGTGCATTTGCAGTTGCTGGTCCTCTGGCCTGAAACCGCCTGCTTCATCATATGAGAGATATAGAGGATCATGGAATGTTCCGAAATGCACTGAAGACAAGCAAATTTCTTGCGCATCATTTGGACAAGCGCCCTTCGAGTAACTACATTACGAAACGGCGCTATAAAGAAATCACCAAATCATCGTCATCATCACTAAGGAGTGGTAAATGCACTATAGTGTTACAAACTTGGAGTACCTACGTGCAACTCGACATACATACATAGTGTATAGAACACTAGTCTAGAACACTATCTGGCACTTGTATGATGGTGGTAGTGTTACGAACTACGATCTTCGAAGTACCTACGTTCGCCTGTACAAGTATGTATAATAGTGTGTGTAAAACCGTCTGGTATGATTCATCATGGTAGTGGAACAGCCGTCTAGTATAATCTAGAACAGAGATTGAATGATCTGTAAGATGCAAAAAAGATCTCTTTTGTACCTATATAAAGGGACTGCAATGGGGCATCAGCAGAGTAGTCGCTTCAAGCATTTTGCCGTGAAAGACCAATAAGCAGTGATTGTCAATGGTTGTAGATTGTGAACCAAACCGTGTAAATTAATAAATTCTGTTAAAATAAATAATTGCAGTTTGATTAAAAGAGAACCCCAGGTAAAATCATAACAATAGCTTTCGGAAGCAGGTTCTGTATTCCTGTATATATCAAACAAGTATCCAATTTTGACATCTTTGCAACTGAGATTATAGATACATAGTTATGAGATTGGAGTAGACGTCTTTAGTGTAGTGGACAACGAACCCGGAGGTGCGTGGAAATAGTTTGCGGTCGAATTTGTGGTTTCCTCTCCAGCCTTATTTATGTATTATTCTAAAGTCTAAACCATCTGCTGGCTGTACAGTTAGACTGCAATAATATTCGCATATAAATTACATTACGTTTAAACAATGTAGTCCGGTCGATAGCTCAGTTGGTAGAACGCTTGCATTCAAAACTAGACGGTCGTGGTTAAATCTCCACCAAAGGATCGGTGCGTAGTACAATGGTAACGCTGCGGACTCGTAAATGGAGGGTCGTGGGCTCGAATCCTGGTGGAGCACAAAATAAATACCATTTACATTTTCAAATATACTTTCGCTGGCTTGAAATATTCATGTACCTTTAACAAAGACCGGTCACCAAAGCCTTTGCTTGTCTGTAATGCTGGATGGACCTTTGTCCATCCAGCATTACAGAGACTGGGTCTTGCTTGAGAGTTGGCGTTTTTTATAGCGACGACCAAGCTCGCAGAAGGCTCTTGACGTGTGATTTACATAAAAACAGCGCTAACCAAATAAATTATCCTAATATTATTATTATTAATGGTGTCAGAAATTAATTTCCATCTTTTACAAGACATGAGAACAAGTCCCCTTTGGGAGAAGGAAAGTCCTCACTTTAAGGTAAAGGCGTTAAGCTGCTCTTCTTACATGTGAAAATAAAAAGGTTCCACTCGCGTAATGCATTCATGTAAGATTGAGTGCTACAAATGACCATAGAAAAAAAACGGTTGAGTCGTTTTCCTGAACATGTAACATTTTTTGCTGCCTCTGTTCTACTGATATGCTTTGTTCCCTTGAGATTAGTGAATCACACTTATGAGCTAATTTTCCAGCTGTTTGCTTAACCACGGTATATCTCACGTAATTTTGTGCAATTACTTTGTATTTTTGTTGTGAGTAATGAAGTTTTGATTAAACTGTAACACGCCAGGAAGTAATTAAGATAAAGTAAAAAGTCTACTTTACAATTTTAATGTAGACTGTTTTTTAGGCAAATTATTAGAGGATAAGTCTTCTTTTGTTACGTTGAAAACTAAAATTTTGTAAGTTTCTAGATTCAAAAGTTTAAAACAAAAAAAATTGTTAATTTTTCTTCCAATAGGTACTTATTTTTCAAAAAAAGCGCAAGCATTACATATTTTACATCTAATCTAATCTAATCTAAGCTGCAAAGATATATATCATTTAAGTTTTATATTAAATGCATTCCCACAAGCAGATATGTATAATTTCGCGCTAACACATGCCGCATGTGGACCTACAATATAAAAACCCAATCTCAAATGAACATAAGCCTTGCAACTCTTGCCGTCCTTCCCTGAAACAGAGGTGACATTGGCAAAGTGAACCAATTTTTACATTATGGGTGGTCAGCCGCATAACAACCTATAAGTCAAGAACATAAAAAAAATATTTCCTAATAAGCATTCCTTTTTGTTCCTTTACTTATAGGTTAGTATGACGTTGATCACTAATGCTGTAAAAAAATATTCACTTTGCCAATGTCACCCCTGTTTCAGTAAAGGTTGCAAATTTGCGGGGTTTACGTTCATTTTAGGTTTGGCTTTTAATTTGTAAGTACAAATGCAGAACTTGTACGTGTCTGTTTTTGGGCTTGCGTTTAATATGAATTTTAAATGATAATACATCTTTGCAATTTAGATTATAGATAAAATTAATAGACTACAAAAAAAACAAGTATTTCTTGTCATCTTAGAAACTGAAAAATTCAAAACCTTTTGAAAGCAATAGTATATTAACTACCTACATTATTTATTGTATGTAACAAATTGGCAACTTTTTTTTCGCAACTGAAATCTAATTTAATTCTGTGACAGCTACACGTACGCAATTTAAAAATTCACGTACCTACAAACATATTTAAATTACACGAATAAAAGAGAAGGGATGTGACTTGTATGTATAATCAGCTCATTCATAAGAATACCTTATCATTTCCGTTACGAAATTTCTTCAATCGCTTTTTGATGTTATTTTTTTCTTTCATTGCACACATGCGTATCAAAATATTAATACTTGTATCTGATACCCCGAATATTAAATACCTACGTCTTTGAGTACCTGCTTGAATGTGTTATTTTTTTGGCATCTCATCATATCAGCTTGACAGGCTGTTAACAATATAAAAAAAAAAACTTTTTTTATTGACCAGTACGTGATGGTGCTTTCACACTGTTTAAGTGGCCAGTACAGTAGGGAGTGAAAGGATTTGGACAGTAAAATGGGCAGTAGTCAAGTGTAATGTTTTAGTAAGGGAACACCGAGGAAATAATGGATGGATAAAATAAGTGAGATAACAAACAACTTGTAAATTTTAAATATGCTCTTCGCTGGGTTGAAAAATTCATAAAAACCTTTACCAAAGACCGGTCACTAAAGGTCCATCCAGCCTTACTCGGTCTTGCTTGAGTGTTGGCGCTTTGTAGCGACGATCAAGCTAGTACACCTCTGCGGCACTACAACAAGTGTCATAGACCCCTAGAGTCTCTAGAATCTAGGGAGTCTCTCGCACAGGATTTCTTAAAAAAAAAAACTGATTACATTCAGAGTGAGAAAGATATAAGAGCATGCATGAAGAGAGCGATGAATGTGGAGTAGATGAAAGAAGTGTGAAAGGACTGGTCTGTAGTCTAGTGGTTAGCGCTCAGGACTCGTGAATGGAAGGTCTTAGGATCGAATCCCGGTGGAACAAAAAAAAAACATTTTTTATATTCAAAATATGCTCGCTTGGTTGGAAAATTCATATACCTTTACCGAAGACCAGCCTCCAAAGGTACATCCAGCCTTACAGTAACTGGATCTTGCTTGAAAATTGTCGTTTTCAATAGCGACGACAAAGGTCGCAGAGGGCTCTTGAGGTGTGATTCACACAAAAACAGCGTTCACCAAATAAATAATCCTAATACTATTATCATTGTAACTTGGCTACTGTCTCTGTTTGAAAAATCGTAAGAATATCGTTTTTTTTAATAAAAAGTCTCACATGATGGTACCAGCAAGGTGATTGTGATAAACGCTGGAGCGAACCGGACGTTTTTTTAAAAATCATTTATGGTACACCTTTTGAAACGGTACCCATAGATTGACCACTGCAGTCAAGATAAAAAATTGCAAGGTCACATTCAAATTGCCGCATTAATGAAAAATATATATTCTGATATTTGGTCAAAATGGTTCGTACTTTTTTTTACTTTTTTTTTTTTACATATACAATTAACATTTAAGATTCAAATTAAATGCATTTCCACAAGCAGACACAAATAAGTTCGCGCTTACACATGCCGCATGTGGACTTACAACATAAAAACCCAATCTCAAAGAAACAGAATCCTTTTAACTCTTGCTTCTTTTCCTGAAACATGGGTGAAATCGGCAAAGTGAACCAATTCTTACAGAATGGGTGGTCCAGAGACTTTCCTGAACTAATTAAATTGCAACAATTCACATACAAAAGTGTTCACTTAATAAATCATCTTAATTATTACGTTTTTGCAGTCCTTTTTTGTAGCCTTGCAGTCTTCCAATACATTTATCTCATTGGTATTTAGATAGGTACAAAATGTCTTTGATTTATTTAGATAACAGTACTCCAGTAACTAAGGCATTCCATCCTTGTGTATAAGTTTCCGCCTTTATAAGGAGAGGAGATCAAGATCACCCTACAGCGTGCGATAAATCACTTACTAGATACTCTATTATATTAGTTCCATAGCACCAAAGACGGCAATCTAGACTTTTTCCGAAGATTTAATAAATATTTAGAAATACAGAAAATGCAATTCTCTGTATTTCTATACATATATCTGGTTGTGAAAAAAATCCTAGATTGCTGAATTTGGTTTTATGCGGTTCAAATAAAACATGAGGAGGGAATAATTCTACGTCTTAACTAATTGCTTTACTTTAACTAATAGGCTCCCAAACTTTTGCGGTTTGCGATTTCCTAAAGAATTGTTTTTTTTCCGCGACGCCCTTAAAACTGCTACTGAAACTCTGTCGTCATTCCGCTAGAAGTGGCCAGAGCCTCTGCAGAGGCTCCTGCCATTTCTTCTTATCGTTACTCATATTTTTTCTGACGTCTGCTTTTGACAGGCCACTCATTTCTTTACAGGCTTCCCACTGTACACCTGGCAAAGCTTTTAGCAGCCCTGCAGGGGATATTTGACTCTCTCTCCACGACATGGCGACAGGAATTGTCAGCTCCTGTGCGCTCCCGACTTACATAATACGTTTCTGTAAATCAATTAAAATCATTGACGTGGGAAGGGGGGGGGGGGGGAGGGGTGCACAGCTTTCAGTTTAACTATGACCCCGGATTTTGACTCAACGTACACGACTGTAGGCGTTAAAGTTCGAGAATTTGAAACAATGTCCTTACAAAAAAAAATACTATTTTTTTATTGAATATTTTGCGGCTCCACAGAGAGCTGCGGCGCACAGTTTTGGAATTACTGCTTTAAGTTATAATAAACTAAGTACATTTCTCGTTGGTTAATTTATATGTTTCTTGTTTCAGGTAAGAAAATCTACATTCCAACTTCAAGCAATACGACAAATATATTCTCGGAGGTCAGTACGTTAGTTTTTGTTTCACATTTTATTCATTAATCTACTAATTGTTCCGATCCTTGATGTTAACCTTTTTTTAAATTTAAAATTTACAAAAGTACAGCGTTTTAACATTTCTCTGACTGGAAACATTTAATAAGCTCCACAGAAAGCTTCGCCACAGTGGAATGAGGCTGCAGATTTTACGAGCAAGCTTTTTTACAGAAGGATATCACATTTGGATGCATGATAGAGGCAGATAGCTGTAAACGTATTTTTGTTTACCATTAAGGTTTTTATTTGTCATTTAAATTTTAAACACATCTAAACGATTCTTTTTTTGGCTGAAGCTATTATTTTTTTGGTATTTATTTAATGAAACTTTGTCATAATTTACAACTTCGCTATGTCCGGTTGATAGCTCAGTTGGTAGTGTGCTTGCATTCCATATCAAGAGCTAGGGAGCGAGTCTCACCGAGAGTATCAGAAACGATTTCCTATTTCGGTGTGTTTCTTTCAAACCCAAAAAAAAAAGAACGGCAAGGTTTCTTTAAGAGGGCGCCTTCCAAATATGCCTTTGAGTTTTGACCTCTAATTGCTTCGGTTCCCGCGCGCTGCGGCGCGCGCATCGACTCTACCGCTCCGTGCACGCGCGATCACTCAAACTCAGATAAATCATAACATAAATGGAAGTGTTCATTTTTGATAATCATTATGGCTTATATTTTGCATTTTTATATACCTCATACATTTGAGGAATATGGATGTAGAATATAAGGTTAAAGGTGTACATACTGCGTGTGATGCCTGCATACATTTTTTTACAGAGATAAATTTCATTTTTGTAAACTGTTACATACCTATTGTAAAAATTAAAGTTGGATTATACCGGTGGCATTTCAGTTCGGGCCATTGAGATGTGAATTACATGCAAACAGTAAACTCAACGTGATAAAATATATACTGTACGGCTGTATAACCAAATAATATTTCCATTTTTATTTATAATAAATTTACAGAATGATTTATTCGGTAAGCATTGTTTTTGTTTCTATCATAGCTCAAGTGTTCTATCAGTAGACAGGCCGTTCAATTTATTAGAATATAGGGCAATATCTAAATAAGAATCTAAGTTGCATAGATATAGTACATTTAGGAACTTATATAACATGCATTTGTACAAGTAGACACGTATAAGTTCGTGCTTACACATGCCGCAAATGGACCTACCTAGTAGTTAACAAAAGCACCAAATCCTTATTTAGACCTGTAGCATACATAGTAAAAATATCCATGATCATCGCCGATATTTGTTAAAAATGGTACCTACTGAAAGAAGAAGAAGAATTCCTTGTTACGTTTTGCAAAAGTTTTATTATCGAAACAACGATCGCATGCGAGAACGAATTTACTCTTATCTATTATATTTTTCTTCTCTTCAGAGAAGTACCTTTTAAGTAAAAAAAAACATACGTGTAAACTAAACAACAACGTTTAAAAAAACAAGGAAACTGGAACGCTAACTAGGAACGCTATTTAAGTTTTCATACATTTGCGGGTAAAGGTACGTCAAAAGTATATATTATAAAGTAAATACTTGGCGCACGTGGCAAATCTATTCGAATCGAATATGTTTGTCTCTTTTCAACTCGAAGCGCTACCCGGCGCAAAATGTCAAGCGGTGCCGTGCGATATAAACGGCAAACATGTTTGCCTAACCAAATTACATTTTTCGGAAAGTAAAGGATCCAAATCAATGAAAATTTTAACACTATTATTCATACACATCAGACTTTTTTACTGCCATTATAATAAAGAGTTGCAATCGCTTGACAGCACGATTTGAAAAGTTTGCTCGATAAAAAAAACACGAAAAACTCTAATTTTTCACTTTTTACTTGATTTTTTTCTTGTTTTCTGACATTTTAAAGCATAACATTACTTTTTTTCACGGGACACACGAAGAGCTAAATGCAATAGGTAAAATAAATGTGATAATAAAGACTTCGACAAAACAAAACATCTCAAGTTTGGAATAAAAAAGGGTGAATGCTTTAGTAATGTGGCATTCCACAATTTTTAAATAAAAAAACCCTGAATGTATTTTCAATTGTTTTGTCTTAATATCTGCACAAATGGTTTTTTATATTTGTTATTAGTACTATCTTTCAGACGGGCAAATACAATGTAAGGCGTTAATCAAATTTCATCCAAATTTGAATCTTAGTTGCAAAGATAATTATTTTACATTTGAAAACTCCTATAACATGCATTTCCACAAGCAGACATGTATAAGGACAACATAAAAACCCAATCTCAAAATAACATAAGCTCTGCAACTCTTGCCGACCTTCCCTAGAACAGGGGTGACATTCGTAAAGTGAACTATTATTTACAGTATGGGTGGTCAGCCTCATACCAACCTTTTATACAAATTAAAATATTTTTGAGAATAAAGCCTACGTTGCACGGTATGCTACGAGCCGTACCTGATTGTCATAATATTATACTCGTATCATTGAACTGACTGCTTGACATCAGCAATAATAATAATTCCGTTGTCCGTAGCGTAGGGCTTGCGTGAATTATAATATGTATCTCACTGGAGCAGCCTCGACCTCGAGTATATAATAATTATAAACTCCCTTCGATTGCGTAAATCGAAAATGAATGAAATATACGACGGCACGTCTTGATTTTGTTTTATTTTTTTTTCGATTTAGACAATCGAGATAAGTTTACACAAGTTACACTCGGGGTACTGCTGCCATGATCTATGGTAACTGAAGCTTCAAGAGTTGGGAAGTTTTGACCGTGATCTGCGTGATACACACAAAAACAGCGCTCACCAAATAAATCATCCTATTATTATATCTGCTATGAGCATTTTCAGCGCCATTATGTAAATACATTTTTGTATTTTAAAAAAGTAATCACGTTCATTTATGCATCCGTGTATAGTTCAATAATGCAAAAAAAAACATGGGAATGATCAAGCAACATTGGGCGCGGACAGTACTTGGATGGGTGACCGCTCACGTACACCGCGCGTCGTTGGCATCTTGGACCGGTCCGTAGTCCGTAGTGGAAACACTTCGAACTCGTAAATGGAAGGTTGTGGATTCGGATCTCGGCGGAGCACAAAAATATACCATTTATATTTCGAATGTGCTCTCGCTGAGTTGAAAAATTCATAAACCTTTACCAAAGACCGGTCACTGAAAGGTCCATCCAACCTTACAACAACTGGGTCTTGCTTGAGAATTGGCGCTTTCTACAGTGACGACCAAGCTCGCAGAGGGCTCTTGAGGTGTGATACACACAAAAACAGCGCTCACCAAATAAATCATCCTAATATTATTATATTATATTATTATTATCATATGGAAGTAGAAAAATTTACCTTTTTTTTTCTAAACAATCTTCGATTACTTTTTTTATTATAGTATTTTTGTTTTCGTACTCCCATATTTTCTAAAAAAAAAAACGAAAGACATTTTTGATTAATTGACACACATTTATTTACAAATAATATTTTACGTGAAGAAAATATTTTTATATACTAATCGGGTTTTTTTATTTGAAGCCTGTATTCTTTTTTCTGCGCGCTAGAATTCATGCGGAGCGAACAGACGTCCTCTCGCCTTCACAGTTTGCTCCAGACTGGCGGGAACGCCGAGCAAACCACTGCGTTTTTCTGTCAAATTGTTTCCCTACAAAATTAGTATGGGATTTTTGAAGCTGTTTTGTTTATTTTATTTTGTACAATTTACATGCATTATTACGAAAAAAAAATGCGATCAATTTTGAGTTTGATTAATAAACTTACCATTTATACATATTTTTTGTATCCTTCCATTCAAAAAATTCAAGTTATTCATTGAACCCAGATAGCATTATTTCGTAATATTTCATTAGTTTGTGTTCATTTTGACAGAATTCAAATAACTTCTATCATTTTTGGAAACGGTCAATCTGTAGTTTATACATTTCTTTATTGTATTCTGACAGTAAAAGATTTAAAAAAAAAAGTAAACATTATGGACATTTAAAACCCGGAACACCGTTTTGGACGTATTCGCTCTATGGGGTCTTAAGCTTCACAAGAAATGAGTGAGTACCAGCCTCCTTGGGTGCTTGGAAACCCCCACTTCAACTGAAGTGGTTGACGTAAGACCAGCCCCCTTAACTAGAGTATAAAACATGTACGCGATGTTTATACTATCGACTCGATAAGAAGTTCTGGGACTGGTAAATAGTGCTAGATTCTTTATTGACGCACGCCCTTATCAGATGTGTGCCAAGATCGCGCTTACACATGCTGTACTTATTTACTTACTTTACGTGTCCAAAACCACTTATGCGAGGTATCTCCAGTGACTAGCGGCAGCCACTGCATTGTCGTTTACTTAAAGCAGGTCCGTTAGTGTGCATCTTTCACCAATTAAGGGGCACACTGACATATTTGCATATCATAGTCTTGGATATCTCCGCAGTCACACAGGGTATCCTGTCCACGATCGAGCAGGTCCCACCTCTCAAGGTTTGTCCTGCACCTTGTCACCCCAGTCCTGAATCTGTTGAGGGCTCTCCAGGTATTGTATGGTAGCTGGTTGCCAGGTGGGAGAGTCTCGGCTGGTTCCATCCAGCTACTACCATCCCTCCATAGTCTCAGGCGCCTCTGTTCTTGGGTGGCGGTGAGCTCCTCAAACGCTGTACCCAAAAAACTCAAAAACTCTGTAACTCTTGCCAACATTTCCCCTAAAACAAAATCCTTATAAAACTCTGGATACTCTAATCTGGCATCTGACACAGCAGACAAATGTGAACTCAGGATTTCATGTTCAGGAAAAAAAACACCAAAAAAAGGTTGTTTCTTGTTTGGCTGACGTGCCGAGCATGTAATTTTGCTGTTAGAGTTGTGGGTTTCGGCTTTTCGAGAGGCGGAACGCGGGTTCGAGTCCGGCCGGGGCGTCAATCACAGCGAGATGAATGGAGCGATTTGTGGCTGCAGTTAAATTATTATCAATTAATACGGCGCGCTTGCAACTGCGTGACCGATGGCAGGACTTGTGTTGTGTTGTGTGTCGTGGTGCTGGATATTATTCACTTTTTATAGTGTCACAAAAGCTCAGCATTCTTAGTGTGACAAATTGGATTGTTACCTTCAATTTTACACTGCACACGGATGCATGTGACTGTGGAATTCATTAATATTAATTTTAATATAAGGAATAAATTTCAGGACAGACTTACATATTAAATGCATGCCCCACTAGTAGACACGTGTAAGTTCACGCTTGCATATGCTGTATGTGTAAGATCTTGAATAAGACATTGGTTTAAGTGAACCGATTTTCAGCATAGGTTGGAAAGAATTGCAGGATTGATGTTCATTTAAGATTTATGTTTTAATACACTTGTATATTTGTGGGCATACATTTAATATTAATTTTAAGTGTTCATATATCTTTGCAACTTAAATCATAAATTGTCCAGCATAATCAATCTATATGTTATCCTATAACTTATTTTTTTTAAATTAATTATTGGAAAAATTATATTTAATTTGATTAAGTATATCGGCATAGGTAATGCTCATGGATTGCATGAAAAAAATGAGGCATAAAAAAATCTCTTAATCATTTTTTTTCCAAAAAAATGCAAGGAGATATTTTTTTTACAATGTAAAAGACGCACACATTTTGACTCTACAAGTATCCACATTAATAAAGATTAATCAAATTGTCTGAACCCAAACAATCACTGATTGCTTCCAAAAATTAATACTTAAAACAAAAAGAAGTATCAATAATCCGTATCCCTCGCTAAGGTTTACCCGGTCATTATATTTTAATTTCACAAAACCACGCCCAGGCCATTCCCGATCCCATCCAGGAGCTCAAATTTTATACCTGGTAGCTGGCGAGCAATCCATAGAGTCAAGGGAAGGCAATACAGCGTCTCCTTAGTGTTTGTTTGTCTTATCTCCAACAAAAGTAATTTCACATGAGCAATGTTTATATGTGTACTGTACATATTATTTGTTATTTGTGTATTTTAATGAGTACTATGAATGCTGGAAATTGATTTTGAAAATATGAAAAACAACTCTCACACTATCGTGTTTTAGGTTTTTTTCTTAGCTCAGAATGTGTGGAATGTTTTTCTTAAGACAATAAATTATATTTAAAGATCATCTTTGAATCAAATGGTAGATTAGCCAAACAAGCACTGGAGTACGAAAGGGTGAAACTTGCGCCCAATTTTAACATTATGTTATTCGTTCTATAATCTAAGTTGCAAGGATATATTCATTTAAAGCTCTCAGATGTAGAAAGCTCTCATGTCCACAAACCAACACGTGTAGTTCGCGCTACAAATGCAGAATGTGTACTTACAAATAAAATCCAAACCGCAAATGAACATAAGCCTCACAACTTTTGCCGACCTTCCCTGACACAGGGGTGACATTGGCAAAGTGAACCATTTTTTACAGTATGGGTGGTCAACCTTATACCAACCTATAAGTCAAAGAAAGTTGAGTTATTATTTTAAGGCACATTCATTTCTTACAATGATTTTCTTTAATGTGATTGTCTATCTATAATCTAAGTTGCAAAGGTATATAAACATTCACGATTTATATTAAATGCATCCTCACAAGGAGACACGTATAAATTTGCGCTTACACGCGCCGCATGTGGGCTTGGACATAAAAGCATAATCTCAAATGAACGTGAGCCCTGCTACTCTTGCCAACCTTTCCTGAGACAGCGATGGCATTGACAAAAATAACTATTTTGTACATTATGTGTTGTTTGGGACAGAAATGAGCGGAAGTTTTTGAAAAGCTCTATATTCAGTACTAAATATGTAAAGGCTAAAGTAGAAGCAAGAAATAAAAGGTAGTTGCATTGCCTCTGCGCAGTGCACGCCACTGTCTGGTAGTAAAAGCTCATGTGGTTGATGGTTAATGCTTGTTTGTATTCTGCTCCTCACGCGAAGGTCACCTCGGCTCCCTGGGGTCCGTGATGTTGCAGGCGAGTCTATTAAACAGCTAATCTCTCTGCGGTGCGTAGCGCGGGTAGGCATAGGAATACGCCTGTAGGGCTGCCAACATGCTTTTCGTTTTATGTTGATTATTGCCCCAAATCGCCACATGCGACCTCTTTCGAGATGACGCAGGCAAGAAGTCACACTATATTAGTAACTAAGTTGCGTTGCGTATATTGTAAATCAACCTATGAAATTAAGTATAACTATAAAGTAAGTATAACTATGCAAGTGTGCAGTGAAATCTGTTCTTTTAATGAAAAAAAAGGGAAATGATGTCTAGTTAGAAAATAGACAGGGAAAATTTAAAAAGGCTCTAGGTAAATGGTACGCTAGAAAACACAAATAAGCTACACAAATAGTGTAAATTAATGCAGCATTCTCCTCGAAGGAGTCACACGTGACGAGTGGATACTATCTATTTTTATAGGTAAGGGAGTTTGCCTTACACTAACCGCTTCAGTTGAAATAGGGGTTTCTAGCTCGCGGGGCCGAGCTTACGGCTTGGAATGCAAGCACTGGACCATACTTTCTCGATGCATTCAATCATATATTTTATAGAGCATATTTGATATAAATAGTATATTGTTCGTGCTCCGCCGGGATTTGAACCCACAACTTTCCATTTACGAGTCAGAAGTGTTAACCACTAGACTACTATAATAAATAAGAATTTATTTCTTTTCACTATTATTTTGGATAAAATCAATATTGCCGTGTCACCCCTGCTCCCAGTTAATTTAATTCCTTTCCGCTCGTATAAGAAATTCCCCCCTCGGGCTCCGCAGCCGCTTCTACTGCACCGCTCCTCCAGCTCCTCACATCTCCTGCCATACCAAGTGGACCAGCGACTAATAGTGGATGGAGAACCAACAAACCAGTGCGTGACACGCATGACCAACAATATCTCTTTAGGCATGGTGGTTGCTGGAAGACTTCAATGAATATTGTTATGATTTTACTGGGGTTCTAATCCAATCTAATGGAAGTTGCAAAGATGTGTAACGCTGGGGATGGATTGTGCATATGCATGCAATCTGGAATACACGATAAACGTCCGTATGAACGGTATGAACATGAGGTCGCTTGAAACATTGAGCCGCAAAGTCGATAAGCTAGAGCAAGAAAAGTAATGAGTATATTGAAAACGTTATTGTGCTGTGTACCAGCTTGTGGGCATGCATTAAATATGAACCGCAAATGTCAATATATCTTTGCTACATATATTATAGTTTTTGCATTGCAGATGCTCGTTTTCTGAAGATTCAGCTCTAAGATACGATTTAAGCATTTGTATTTGTGGTCTCTCAGGTATTCTATGGTCCTTACTGACGATATGAGACCTATTTCAAGTCGTTATAGATGGCAATCTCTCCATAAAGAATGCTCGAATCTTTGTTCTCTCTCTCTCTAAAACAATGGACAAAAATATTCATAAAAAAGTATGGATAAAAAAAATTAAAGACGATGTGAAATACTTCGGATTCTTTAGTTTTTTAATTGGTTAAAAAATAAACATAAAATGTTATTTTAAACCGAGTTATTTTAATTCCATTTAAAGTTGTTTTTCAATCTGATTCGTACACAGAATAAAATTCGTTAAGTAAAAACTTTAACAGCGAATTGCAGTCTTTTTCGGTCCATGCATACTTCTTTTATTTAATCCAGATAAATTATATAAATCTCGCGTAAAACCATAACGATATTTTTAATCTAAACTAACTTTGCAGACAATTATACATTTCTTTTATAACCAAAAGCACTATAGTCAGCACTGTTGATAGATAACGTAATGAATACAAAGTAAATAAACTTGAAAATTGAAAAATAATACTCAAAAGAAAATGCAACATTTTTAGTACACAATAAAAATAAAATTAAACGAAGATGAATTGCATTGTACCTTATAATATTATCTGCGCTAAAAACCCTTTTGTTGTCCAAGTAAAAACCTTACTCCCAACTCAACTATGACGTCTTTACCAAAAAATATATGGAAACTAAAAGAGCACTGATGGTGAGCGTTTTAGCTTTTATACTTCAGAGTGTAAACGTTGTGTGTTGTACTCGAGGTACGGTAGCTTTTTACCGAGAAGTCTGCCGATACATTTGGTTGTTTTTTTTTCTCTTCCGATGTTGCCTGCCTGCAGGGGGCGATGACCTCCCCTGCTGATTTCTTGCCCCCTCCCCTCCACCCCCCAGGGTCCTCTGCAGCTTCTGTCCGTAATCTCGTTTCGACCGCTGCCTTAATGGCTACTGCACATAATCAACTGATCAATCTAATTTACCAATGCACAAGGTATTTCTTTGTACGGCTGGTCACGTATTGCAACCTCCGCGTGACTAGGCTAGAATATTTTTTTTATAATTATTATTTACTTAAGTAGGAATATGCTCAAACCCTCCTCGTACCCGTCTTGTATTTATGTGTCAGAAGGGCCCACAGCAAATGTTTTTTTTTTAATTTGTATACTTTCTCATAAACATGGAGAGCATTTGAGGAGGCCAGCATCCAGGAGTGGACTGTGAAAAGCTGACGAAGAAGGAGAGTAAATTGTTTACGTTTGCCTATGTGGAAAGCTCGCCCCTGCCTTTTGAGATGTAAATACAAAGGAGCGTGTTTAAACAAGAAGTACGTTGACGATGTGGATGATACTTGTACAGAGCTGTTACACACCAAGAGACTTGAAGTGAAGAGAAAATGTTGAAGGTTGCATAAGAGAGAGAGATAACAGAAAAAATAGTCGACTAACCTTGGGTGAAAACTTGTCTCTGAATATAATATTACTAGTCCAGTTACCAACTGAGCTATTGCGTTTACAAAAAAATGTATTGAAATGAAAACGCACTCTACTAGCGTTGCTTGAGGTTATTTGCATTTTTAAGCAATCGCAATGATGAAGTTTTAACGTTAAGTTGTTGTACTTGATACACAGCTATTTAATACTTGTTTGAGCTTCTATGTCACGACGTTGAGTGCAGAGATAAGAGTCGTACATCAGTACAATGAGCTTAAACTGTAACTAAGTAAGGAAGTCATCGAATATCCCAAAAATTTGTATGCAAATAGGAAAGCACTTACTTGAAATTCCTTACATATTTTTTGTGCAACTTGATGACTTGGTTTTGCCGTAAAAGTTTTTGGGCTACATAGTAAAGTTATGTTAAATAATGCACTTATTTTTTCCGTGTTTTAAATCTTGTGAAATTAGTAAATAAATTAGATTGTCAGCGCCATGTGTGATAACATTATGTTTTGTAACCTTAAATTGATTGATCTTCTACCTCTTTTAGTTCCACTTCTATTGAAGATCGGTCATCGTGATATCTATACCTACATGCCTATATCTGTACCTTAGAGCAGGGGTCAGCAACCTTTTGTTGTATAAGGGCCAAATATTTTACGTGGGACTTAGTGCGGGCCGCACTTGAGCAGTGGCGGATCTAACGGGCAGCATTTCAGCAAATGCTGACTACCCCCCCCCCCTCCCCCTGCCGCGCCCCCTGTGGCCCTCTTGTGAGTCATGCAGCGTGAGCATTAATAAATATACGTACGAACTACAAATGAAATTCACTATTGATTCTACCACCCGCCCCTACGCTTGGATCACATGTCATTACCTAAAATAGGTATTTGTATATAAATATTTTAGTTTTAAAATTAAATTCCTTTTGTCCATTTTTATGACATTTATTGTTTTTTTTCACTCCATTGTGTATGTGTATGATATCGCCCGGCACGTGGTGCGTTGCGGCGAATATCTTGCGGGCCGCACCAAGACGCCCCGAGGGCCGCAGGTTGCCGACCCATGCCTTAGAGCATAAACAACGGTAGTCACATTTAGTAAAATGTGCAGGAGACGAGTTTTAGTGAAAATGTGCACTTTTATAAAACCATCATAACTTCTAAACTAGACGAAATATTTTTGATCTGTAAAAACTGTTTTTCTTCTTTTATCGATATTTATTTAATGTGAAGTAATGTGAACAACGTATGTGGAACTTCCGTGGTTTATGCTCGCACTTTTATCTGCATCCCATATTTATTACACTTGAGATCTCAGTAACTATGAGTCCGAGGACTCCAATATTTTTACCACTTAAAGAACAGCTAATTTTAATAATTTCTGCTTAACTCAAAAACGCAAAAAAGTGGACTTCCGTTGTTTATGCTCTAAGGTACAGATACATATTTGCTTTAATGTTAAAATACTGCTACTTTCTCCCCTGTATTTCGGTGTCCTGTAATGTTTCTTATATGATAATGTTACGAATATGTGTTTTACTTGCTGTGGATGTATGTGTGTAGACGTGGGTGTTTGATATCTCTGGTACTCTCTGGAAATATCCATTCTAGATGCGACTCGAACACGCGGGAATATGCTTTAGTCACGTATACATATTATGTATATAGGCTGCGGTTCTGTGGATCTGCAGTGATCCATTAACGCCCAAGCCGTGAAACCGACAAATACAGAAGTTACAGAGTGAACCATATTATTTAAAAATAAATTCCACTGCAATTTTATTAAAGTGTAATTGACTTTAAACTGATAAAACTATCCAAACGATTGACATAAGTGCGTCCTTTTCATTCAGTATAAAGTCGTTACGTTGAAAATACCGAACCTATGAGATGTTATCAGAGCTGCAGCATTTAAAATATAAATAGCCACTTTTAATGAAAGAAGAAGAAGAAGTGTCGGCATTTTGTTTGCTTGACTTTTTATGTTGACAAAAAATACGACAAAGATCATAATTTTGTTAAGACTGTCATTTTTACCAAACGATTTAATACAATAAATCATTATCAAGTCTTGAGACACGTGCACACAATCTTACTCGGAAAAAAACTGGGTAAAAGTAAGACAAGACGTCACATTGCACAACCGAGGAGACAATGGAAATCCCCTGATAAATGACCCCAAGAGACATTTTTTCGTGACGCAAACGGATTTTTATTTTCTAACAAAAAACGGCGCGTCGCAGCGTCGGCTGGCCGTGACATTGTCAAATTGGACGCTCATTTGTATTGCTATTGTGGTCCCTTCTCCCATACTTGCAGTGCCTTGAATACAAACTACGCATTTACCTGCTATATGAGTGCAGAGACGTGTATTTATATACGCAACGCAAAACGCAGCTAAGCTACACATATAGTGTAACTTCTTGCCGCGTTATCCCCGAAGGGGTCGCATGTGGCGAGTTGAACCTATTTTTTTTTACAGATAAGGGGGCCGGCCTTACGCCAACCACTTCAGTTGAAGTGGGAACTTCCCAGCTCCCGAGGGGGCTGGTACTCATTTCTTGTAAAGGCTGAGTAAACCTCGCCGGTATTTATATTATGGGGTTCGAAATACACACCGAAATAGGAAATCATTTCTGACACCCTCCTCGGTGGGATTCGAACCCGAGCTCACGGGGTAGAATGCAAGCACTCTACCAACTGAGCTATCGACCGGACTATATACGTCAAAGGTAAAATTGAATAAGTGATATATGAAGCTAATATGTGTTTCTCAGATAAATGCCCCTTATTTCCTATTTTCTACGAGAGAAAGCTCTAAATAAGTGTGAAAATCCTGTAGTTTAGGAGTTTTTCATGAGCATTCTTTGACTTATAGGTTGGTATGAATTTCTAGACTTATAGGTGAACAAAGTGAACCTATAAGTCAAGGAAGGATCTAAAAATCTAAATCTAAGTTGTAAAGATATGTATCATTTGAGATTCATATTAAATGCATTCCTACTAGCAGACACGCATAATTTTGCGTTCACACATGCCGCATGTGCACCTACAGTATAAAAAACCCAATCTCAAATGAACATAAGCCCTGCAACTCTTGCCGACCTTCCCTGAAACAGTGGTGACATTGGCAAAGTAAACCGAAGTGAAGGATCTATATCTATCTATAATCTAAGTTGCAAGGATATATTCATTCAAAGCTCTCAGATGTATGCTCACAAACAAACACGTGTAGTTCGCGCTTACAAATGCTGATTGTGTACTTACAAATAAAATCCAAACCTCAAATGAACATAAGCCCTGCAACTCTTGCCGACATTCCCTGAAACAGGGGTGACATTGGAAAAGTCAAAGTCAGTCAAAGGATGAGGATGAATATTCATATATTGTTACACTTATTATTTTGGTTTGTTTTTTCAGTGCTTCCATTCAGTGCACGTGTATGTAACTAGGGTCACCTCGTAACGTTGGGTGGCTCAGCTGCTCGTTGAATTTTTATGATCACTTAAATTGTATCTCCTTCTGAAAAGTAACGGTGACTTCAGAGCTTTATATTTCTTCTCATGAGGAATCTCATTTTTATGTATGCTTTATTATTCTTATGATGTGTACATACTCTCAAAGTAAATGATCTTTCAGGGAGTGAGAGACGAATGTATTGTTGCGAATGTGTAATTGTGTGTATGTATGAGTTAGTGTGTGTTGTGTCTGTGTGGGTCTCTAGATGTAGGCACTTGTACTAATTAATGATGATTGTATTTGTATTTGTTGGTAATTGTGTGAGTGCTTAATCAAATATTTTAAGTAGAATGTTCTGGCTTGGTCTCGCATGTGCCAGAATAACTCTTATGCTCACCTATAAATAGAGACTGAGATGCTCTGCAGGAAGACTCGTATCGGAGCCGTCGAACTAATCAGTTCAAAAGAAACCTTGTGTACGCACCCGATTGTTAACCGTTGCAAAATAAATAACCGCAATTTGTATTAAATTGAACCCGGTAAAATCATTACAATATTATACGTCATAAAGTTCAACAAAATAAATCAGATTATATTGTCTATGACGACGTTATTTATTATCATAGTTTTTGTTCCTTGAGCCATCTACCTCCTCAGTTTGTACCTTGTCACGTCCCGAGCTGGCAGCTGTAAAGGCCTATGAAGTAGACCCTTCAACAACCTGCTTCAAGTGAGTGCGAGGCCCTTCAAAAACTCAAAACCCACCGGGACTCAAAAATGTAAATATTTACCTTATCCAAGCGTCTGTATAACCAGTAGATGAGATAACATGAATTTCTTACCTAACAAAACAAGGAGTTTATTTTAATGGAATAATTTCTTCTTCTTACTCTTGTTCCTCATTGCTGAGGGTTGTGACCCGTGTGGAAGCAACCACTCTTCTCCAGTTCTCTCTTGACTGCGCTGCCCGCAGCGCTCCAACCACCGAGGTTTCACTTGATCGGTCCATTGGTAGATCTTCCTTTTCCTCTCTTCCCCTCCAAGTTACTGATCACAATCAGTCCTTCAACGCTATCCTCATTGTCACGGACAACGTGTTCAAAGAACTGAAGAACACATGTACATTTACTGGCCAGAGTCAAGCCATCTAAACGTAGCTACCGAAAAATGGACTCGTTGGTACGTCTAGCCGTCTATGGGACTCGGAGCATGATCTTCTAGCAACACATTTCGAAAGCGTAATTTTTTTCTCCTTTCTGCTGCTTTTGTGGTTCATTCTCAGCAGCATAGAGGGAAATAGAGTGGATCAGACTCCTGAGAAGCTTTATCTTGGTGCTGTTACTCACACTCCGGTCTTTACAATATTGAATCAGAGTACAAATTCAATCCATCTTTTGATTCCGAGCCTTAACTTGATATCAACTTGATATCAGATTATTGATCTTGTTAAACATGTAAAGCTATCTTTCAACCTTTTACGAGGTCTTCCAGTCAGGCTATGACCTATTTGCATCTTATTAGCTACGATGTGTCTTTCATGGCTCATTCTGGTGAAAAGATCTCTCCAAAATCGCCTTTTGTCTTTAAACCGGATTATTTAAGTCTTACCAAGAAATTTCTAAGACTAAAAAAACATATTTTAACTTACTCACAAATTAACGTAAATTTCAAACACGGCTACCGTTGTATAATGCGTGATTGAATACAACGCCTATGTGAAATTTTAAATGGTTTTGACCTCATATTGTTTGTTGATTGATAAGTTATGTAATTCTAAATTTAAATAAATTTGAATTGGTTGTACCGAAAGCGTGGCTGGCCTGCCCATTTTTTATGCAGGAATTTAAACAACACGACATTCTGAATACGTTGATTATCTTAATCGATGCCCATACGCTTAACTGTATCCGGACGTTCTACGATTTATTGTGATGTCATTATTAAACATCGTACCTTATTTTATTCAAAAAAATGCCCAAGCCAATGAGAAATGAAAATTATTCACAACTACATCGGGGCTGTCCATATATTACGTCATTCGCATTAAGGGGGGGGGAGTCTGGTCTGCGGATGATGGCAAATGATGTACGAGTACCAAAAGTGACGTCGTTCTTGTAAATACCAATTTCTAAAAAATATACAAAATATTATGTAAGTAATATAACATTATTAATTATTAAGGTCATCCATTATTACAGCAAGAGGGGGGGGGGGTCATTAGATAATGACTATAGGATGATTGTAAGGGGGGGGGGGGGTCGAAAATCGGCCAAATTCGATGACGTAATTTATGGACGGCCCCATCTCATCATACGGGAAAGAATTGAGAGAAGACGAGCTCCAGTTCGAAGGAGAACATCTTGGTTGAATAATCTGAGACAGTGATTTGGCACATATAGCTTAACCTTTTGCCGCGTTATCCCTGAAAGGGTTACATGTGGGGAGTGAACCTATTTTTTTTTACAGACAAAAGAGCAGCTTACGCCAACCACTTCAGTTGAAATGGGGGTTTACCAGCTCCCGAGGGAGCTGGTAGTCATTTCTTGTGATTCTGTGTATTTTTATTTTTGGATTTGAAATACCTAAACATCGAAACGGGAAATTATTTCTTACACCCTCGGCATGGAATTAAAACACTCTATCAACTGAGCTAATACAGTAAAGAGTTGAAGGAAGACCAGCTCCAGGTCGTAGAAGAAGATCTTGGTTGAAGAACCTGAGACAATGAGTAGGCAGAAGCACACGATCCATTTTCGTGCCTCAGTATCGAAGATGCAAATCACTATGAAGATCGCCAATCTTCACTGAAGAGACACAAAGCCTATTCTTCTTTTTCATTTTATTCTACTTAATTTATCGTTGATCGACGATAGCACTTTTTTTCACAGATTCAAATATGCGGACTCCATTTGGCAATACGTCATCTCGACAACAATAAATGTGCCTGGAGATTATCTTGGGATAAAAGGGATTAGTTTTTGATTAAACATATAACAGGATGCCTCATTATTGTCCGAGCGCTAAGCCGAGATTAGAGTAACGTGGACACGGCCATCCACCTGCAGAAATCTACCATTCTTCTCGTAATGGTGATATTAAAAAATCTACATACTAATGCTGGGGAATAACCGTACTGCCTGCATTAAGTCACAACGAAACATGTGCTATTCTGGATGCATTTAAAATAAACGTTTAATTTTTGAGCTGCAGAAAAAAATCTTTGACAAAATTATGAGTAACATCATGAGTCCCGTTTCCTTGAAGATTTTACGAAGTGTAAAATTCCTATTCTTGTATGTAGCTCAAATTTTGTCCGGTTGATAGTTCAGTTGTTAGAACGCTTGCATTTAAAGGCAGAGGGCTAGAGTTCAATCTCCATCAAGTTGATTTCCTAAAAAAAAAAATTCAGACTCAGAAGTATTCCTTGACTTATAGGTTGGTATGAGGTTGACCACCCATACTGTAAAAAAAAGGTTCATTTGGCCAATGACAGCCCTGTTTCAGGGAAGATCGGCAAGAGTTACAGGGCTTATGTTCATTTGAGATTGGGGTTTATATTGTAGGTTCACATGCGGCAAATTTAAGCGTGAACTTATACGTGTCTGCTTGTGGGAATGCATTTAATATAAATCTTAAATGTGATATATATATATTTGCAACTTAGATTTTAGATTATTGAGAAGTATGATTATTCAACCTTCATATTAAGAAATGGAAAACTGCTCACTCGGGAACATGGAAACCCTACTTCAAGTTAAGTGGTTGATACAAGCTGTGTAAATAAATTGGATCCACTCGCTTCAAGCGTAGCGTGAAAAATGAAAATAATATATCATCCAACTAAAAATGATGCGAAAAAAGCTTGTTATGCTCATTTAATTTTATAATTTTTTGGATGTTTGGATGTCAGAATCAGTTTTTTGTGAGGTTAAACATATTTTTTCTGAAGAGGTATTCTAGAAGCGCCTAGAATAAAAACTATGATTGATTGCCGTGTACAAATAATTGTGAATATGTATACTTTAATAATCATTTGTAAGAGAAAAAAGTACTGGGAGATTTTCAATACATTGATTAAACAAGGAGAGATATATTTGCAACGTATATTATTTATTATAGAATATAGATAGCACACATCGTGGCACTATTATCTAAAATATCTATTATCTAAGTTGCAAGGATATATTCATTCAAAGCTCTCAGATGTATGCCCACAAACAAACTCGTGTAATTCGCGCTTACAAATGCTGATTGTGTACTTACAAATAAAATCCAAGCTTCAAATGAACATAAGCCCTGCAACTCTTGCCGACATTCCCTGAAACAGGGGTGACATTGGCAAAGTGAACCATTTTTTACAGTATGGGTGGTCAGCCTCATACCAACCTATAAATCAAGGAATTATCTAAGTTGCAAAACTATAATTATGATATTATAACGATGATATATTTGATGAGCGCAGTTTTTGTGTGAATCAAACCTCAAGAGACCTCTGTGAGCTTTGTAGTCGCTATAGAAAGCACCAATTCTCAAGAAAAACCCAGTTGAATGTAAGGCTGGATCGACCTTTGGTTACCGGTCTTTATTTAAGGCATACCCATTTTTTAAACACAGGGAAAACTTGTTAATTTATTTCATATTGTTATGTTTTTATTCGGGCTTAATTTGATAAAACTGTGGCTACAGGTCCATATTTTACAAAACTTATTTCAGGTTCTGTTCGGATACAAAGTCTGTTTACACCTGCACAATACAACGGTCGGCTGACTTCTCCACTACAGAGAGTATGATCCTTATTTTATAGTAAGAATAAAGATCATTCTCGAGCATGGAGCAAAGCCACTTGCTAGATTTTGCCAGAACATTCTACCCAACACTCGAGCAATCTGAAACAAATGATACATACCGAACATCCATCTATTTCTTAAGAGACTTCACAGACTTTATTAATTACTCACACGGACAAACGCAGCACACAACTACTATTCGTAACAATATAAGAAAAACTTGAAAGTGTTCTTAGTGAAGAATAACTTGGTATTTCTATATATCTTTTCGAAATAAATTATTTATTGCTTTCTATCGCCTCTGCTTCACCGATGCAATGTCACGTATGACACTAAACTCCATGTTTTTATGCGAAGAGAGAATTCTCCCTACTTGGACTTCGTTAGAGCCGCACAGAAGCATCGCATTCAATAATACACTCTCCTAACAGGGTTATTCACAATACATTTGATCCACAGTTGATCGATGGATCATATTTTTTTCGCATGCAAAATTCACGTTAGGTGGCGGTTAAGCTATGGATTTTCTGCATGTGAACAACACCGTTAGTAAACAGCAGTAAATTTATTAAGTAAATTTCACCGCAATTGCGTAAATCGAAAATAAGTATGAAAATTAAATCACTCTCTAGGAGAGGCATCCTATTTTCTATTCCATTTTTTTTTTTAACTTTTGGCCCAGAAGCGCTATTATGCTAAATTCCTTACACTTTGGATATCAATCCCAATCGGAGCTTGGTAGCGCTTGCCAAAGAACTCTATGTATAAAAAATCGTAGTAGGTAGGTACACCTTATTTTTGGAAACGAATCACTATCTCGTTGCCTTAAAGTCGTAAGGAATAGAGCAGAATAGTGCTTCAGATTGCTTAAACTCAAACAAAGCGTTAACCAAAGAATGTCCGGTCGATAGCTCAGTTGGTAAAATGCTTGCATTCCATGACAGAAGGCTAGAGCTCGATCCAAGCAAGGGTTTTCCATGTTTATTTTAGACCACAATAAAATACTGGCAAAGTGTACTAAGCCTCCACAAGAAATGAGAACCAACCCTTTCTGGAGCTGGAAAACCCCCTTTTCAACTGAAGTGGTTGGCGTGAGGCCGGCCCCCTTATCCGTAAAATAAATAGTTCCCGAATCGCCACATGCTATCCCTTTGGGTATAACGCAGGCAAGAAGTTTCACTATATGTTTAGTTTAATTGCGTTTTTGCGAGTGTTATCTGACTGTCGAGAATTGGACTTGAGCGGAAAGCCGTTGAAGAAGATAGGAAGGAATAATAGAGGCCTGAACAGCTGATCGTTGTTTCATAAAACGGATCAGCTGCTGATACGCCACCATTTTTTATTCCGCCCTATCTTTCAATGGGGACGGTAAGATCTATCGACGATCGTCAAGACTTGCACCCCTGGGAGTGATGAGACATAAAAGAAGAAGATGGTTGTCTATAACTGTCGCAGTTTGCAGTGACCGTTATCACGCTTATTATTTCCATCACTGCCTCGGCCATTGATGTGTCTCCTCACGTTTCGGCCAACATACCCCATCATTACGGACTCCGTGCCTCCCATAGATGCCACATTCCCTTGGCGGGAGATGTCAGATGCGGTCATCACGGCGCACACTTTAATGGTCTCCATTCATACGATAATCAACCTTGTTGACGCGCATTTTTTTTACAACTTTGTCGCAATTAACAGCTAATCTAATCTAAGTTGCAAAGCTATGTTACATTGGGGATTCACATTATATGCAGTATCACAAGCAGACACGTACAAGTTCGCGCTTGCATGTGAACCTACAACATAAAACCCAAATCTCAAATGGACATACGCCCTGCAACTCTTGCCGTTCTTCTCTGAAACAGGGGTGACATTGGCAAAGTGAACCATTTTTTACAGCATGGGTGGTAACCCGCATACCAACCTATAAGTCAAAGAACATACACAACAAATTACAGCCTTGATATTTTTTGCGACAGTTTATCTAGAATCTAAGTTGCAATGATGTTTGGACATTTAAGACTCGTACCTTTAAATGCACTCCCTCAGGCAGACACGTTTAAGTTAACGCTTATACATGCTGCATCTTTACTTAAAAAGTAAACCTTACCTCACATGAAACAAGGTTTATGCCTTGCAACTCTCCCCACCTTTCCCTAAAACCGAGGTGGCATTGGCAACAGTGATTGGCAGTTTTAACAACATGATTGTAAGCCCATACCAACCTATTATTTAAGAAACAAATATTTTATTATTGGTTACTTAGGACGGCAGTCACATACAGGATTAGAATTAGCTCGCCTAGAAAAAGTTCCGAATTCAGAAATATTCCGACCTCATTGTGACACATGAAAGACAGGGTGTGGGTGTGGTTATAAGTGAGAATGTAAAAGGATGCATAACGGGCTACCAAAGAATCTCTCCAAGAGTTTTGACTGTTAAACTCAAAACAAACAGGATGAAAATTTTCTTGGTGGCCTGTTATGCACCTGTAGATTCAGAGTGTATGGACGTGAAAATGAGATTCTGGAATGAGTTGAATGCAGTTGTGCGCGAAAGCAAGAAGAATGAATACATTATAATTTTGGGAGATATGAATGGATGGGTAGGTACGCAAAGAGATGAGTGTGTGAAAATTGTTGGTCCTAGTGGACGAGGTGTAGTCAATGACAATGGGCGACACCTGATAGCTTTGTGTGCAGAGCACAGCCTTTTTGCATCAAACACATGGTTTCGACATAAGGATGTGCATCTGTACACAAGGCAGATTGTGGGAAGTCGCACAATCATTGACTACATCTGTGTGGATGAAAGACTGAGAGGAGCCGTAAGAGATAGCCGTGTCTATCGTGGGCCTGAAATAGGCAGTGACCACTATCTCTTATGCGCTAAAATAATGATTGGAGAAGTAAGAAAGAAGAAACGTAAGAAGAAAATAAGAAAGCCAAGAATAAAAGTAGAAAGTCTGAGTGATGAAAACGTGAAAGTGAAGTATAAATCCGAAATACAAAAAAAGTTAAGTGTGAATGAACTTGAAAAGACTGTGAATGAAAAAGATATTGAAAGCATGTGGAAGTTTATGAAAGAAGGAATGATTGAATGTGCTCGAAAAGTATGTGGAGAAACGAAAGGTGGAAGATTGAAAGGGGATGCCTGGTGGAATGCTAAAGTAAAAGAGGCTGTGAAAGTGAAGAAGGAATGTTACAAAAAGTGGCTGAACGACAGGAATGATAGAAAGCTAGAAGATGAATATAAGATAGCCAAGCAAATAACGAAGAATGTAGTTTATGAAAGCAAAGCGAATGAACAGAGAAAGATTGATGAAAAAATGAACAGGAGTTTCACCGACAGTAGGAAGGAATTCTGGAGATGGGTCGGTGCCAATAGGAATAAAGATTCTGCATTGACCAACCCAGGAATCAAAAGTGCTGTTGGTGAGATGGTATGGGAGAATGATGAAGTATGTAAGAGATGGAAAGAATATTTTGAAGGGATTTTTGGTCGGGGCGAAAGAATTTTGTTTAGAAAAATGACAGAAGAGAATGAATTTAGGATTTTGAAAGAAGAAATAAAAGTATCTATTGAATGTTTGAAGAATGGAAAGTCTGCTGGGTTTGATGGAATAAATGGTGAAATGTTGAAAGCAGGAGGTGAATGCGTGATAGATTGGATGTACGAATTATGTAAGCTTTGTGTGAATGCAGGAGTAGTACCGATGGATTGGAGGAAGGCAGTCATTGTTCCCATTTACAAAGGTAAAGGGGACAAAAAAGACTGTCAGAACTTCAGACCAATCAGTCTACTCAGTATACCAGGAAAAGTATTCTGTAAGGTGATTATAAAAAATGTGATTCTGACTACTAGTGAAAGGATTTCCGATATACAGTCCGGCTTAATGGCCGGTAGAGGCTGTGTTGATCAGATTTTTACTCTACGACAACTTGTTGAAAAACAATTGTCGGTGAGGCGGAAGCTGTTCACGGCCTTTGTAGATCTGGAAAAGGCTTTTGACTCAGTAGACAGAGGTATGTTATGGGATGTTTTGAAAGCATACGGAGTGAATGGGGCTCTCCTAGGTGCGGTGCATGCAAACTATGAAAATAGTACAGCATGTGTTCGTATTGATGATGAGTATAGTGAATGGTTTGAAGTTTTTAAGGGTGTAAGGCAAGGATGTGTGATGAGCCCATGGCTATTTAACATAGTCATGGACAAGTGTGTTCGAGATGCTAGACTTGATGATTGTGGATTAATGATAGGAGAGAGCAAAGTGAGTGTTCTACTGTATGCAGATGATGCTGTTCTTGTATCGGACTCAGCAGTAGAATTGCAAAGATGCTCTCTAGATTGAACGAAGCTCTGCTAGGTAATTATTTGAAATTGAATGCAAGTAAGACGAAAGTTTTGATTTTTGAAAGAAATGAAGAAAATACGAACTATGAATTTAGAGTAAACGGAATGAATGTTGATGTGGTAAATGAGTTTGTATACTTGGGAAGTAAGTTTGAGAAAGATGGAAGAATGACAGGTGAACTTGAAAGAAGAGTAATGAATGGCAGGTGTGTACTGGGTGCCACAGCTTGTATCGCCAAAAATCAAAACATATCTAAAAATGCTCGATTGGCGGTACGCAGTGGCATACTTTTACCCACCTTGATGTATGTAAGCGAGGCCTGGACGGTGAATGAAAGTGAAATTAGTAAAGTCCATACTGTTGAAATGGACTTTCTAAGAAGTATGATTGGGAAAAAACGGAGTGACAGGGTGAGGAATGATTTTGTAAGAAAAGAATGTGGTGCAAAAGAAAGTGTGAAAGTGAAGATTAAAAGAAGTTTGTTAAGATGGTTTGAGCATATGGAGAGAATGAATGAGGAAAGACTGACGAAGAAAGTATATGTTGGTAGAATAGATGGATGTCGTGGTAGAGGAAGACCGAGAAAGGTATGGATGGACCAAATATCCGAAATTGCGAATGAATGGAATATCCAGAGTCATAATAAAGGAAGAGCTTGTATGAAGAAGGTTATGACTCTGGAGGAAATGAAAGAAGTATGCAAGGATAGAAAGAAATGGCGGTTGATCTGTGATGTTGGCGGTTAGGGTTTGTTGAAGTGAAGTTGGTTTTGCGATTTAGTTTTTTATGTCCATGTATATATTGTTATTTTTATTCTTTGATTTAAAAAAAATGTAATTTGTCATGTATGTTCCTTGACTTATAGGTTGTTATGCGGCTGACCACCCATAATATAAAAATTGGTTCACTTTGCCAATGTCACCCCTGTTTCAGGGAAGGACGGCAAGAGTTGCAAGGCTTATGTTCATTTGAGATTGGGTTTTTATATTGTAGGTCCACATGCGGCATGTGTTAGCGCGAAATTATACATATCTGCTTGTGGGAATGTATTTAGTATAAATCTTAAATGATATATATCTTTGCAGCTTAGATTAGATTAGATTAGATTGTCAAATCGGGGATTGTCAAGAGAGTGTGTCTTTTAACTGTAACTCTGTCGCCATTCCGCTAGGGGTGGCCAGATCCTCTGCAGAGCTGCCTCCATTTTTTCCTATCCTCACATACCTCTTTGAATTCATTAATATCCATCACCTTTTTCATGCATTTTCTTCTTTTACGCTCACTTTGTATATCCCATTCTTTCGCAATCTCCTCAATCTGATCACTTCATACTTTTCTCGGTCAATTGAAATAATCGAAAATGAGAGTATTTATATGAAGACTATTGCAAGAGGTTATTTATTTATTTATTTTTACCTTGAAGCAATAAATTCTCTTGTCTCCAATAAAGATATCAAGATGTCTTGAATATGTTTGCACGGTCACTAAATTAATTAATGGGAGATTTCACCAATGCGAATTAAAATTCAATTAAGCTTATGGGCTTAACATAATGCGGTGTGTACGCGAGAACCTACCTGTGTTGTCCCTCCAGCGCTTGTTTGGCGTATCTACCATTTGATTCAATGATGACCTTTCAATAAGATTGCACAATCTGAGCTAAAAAAAAAACGTAAATCGCGATAGTGTAATATTTGTCAATTTCCAGTATTCATAAGACATATTGGTGCAGTACACATACGAGCATTGCTCATGTGAAATTATTTCTGTTGGAGATAAGACAAACGAGCACTAAGGTGACGATGTGTTAACCTGTCTTCATATTTCACTCATTAGTCCGTCGCGCTTTCAGATCCCATGATTTATTCAACTTAATCAACCGAAGACATTTACCAAAAATGTATGGAACTTAAAAAAACTCCTCAAGTGAGCGTTTACCTTTTCATACATTTTTGGTAAAACGCAATGATTGAGTGTAAACGAAAAGTTTTGTAATTGGGGTTCTGTTTGCAATCTCGACATGGTATAAGCTTTCGGTAGGCTCGTCTTCCGAAAGTTTCGTTCATAACTACGATGAGCATCATCAGCGGATTTCCGTGTGAGTGGGTGAACTGAAAGTTTTGTGTGAGTGAGTGAGGAATAAAGACAAACCAAACAATAAAAGGGCCCTTGAGGTGTGCTACACACGAAAACGGCGCTTTTAAAAATTTTTTTTTTTCCAAATATATCTACATATATATATACTCCCATCTGGGACAGATAGTGTTAGTAGACAGCTATCCAAAGGAACAACTTTCGCAACTGAGCTACACATATAGTGCAACTTTTTGCCTGCGTTATTCCTGAAGGGGTCGCATGTGGCGATTCGGAACGTTTTTGTTTACGGGTAAGGGGGCCGGCCTTACGCCGACCACTTTAGTTGAGGTGCGAGTTTTCTAGCTCCCGTGAGGGCTGGTACTCATTTCTTGTGAAGGCTGAGTAAGCCTTGCCGGTATTTATTTTCTGTTTGAAATAAACACCGGAACTAAATTTATTTCTATCACCCTTGGTAGGGATCGAACCCTTGCTCTCGGCATGAAATGCAAGCGTTCTGCCAACTGAGCTATCGATCGGACTATCTGCTTAAAAAGTCAAACGAAATATATTTTTTATCACTGTTAATAGATAACATAAAAGTTAACATTAAAAATATAGTTCACAGAAGGTAAAGAAAGCATGTATGTTGAAAGAGTATGTGATAGTTACGATACAATATAATGGATGAGATGGTTTGGGTATGTGGAAAGAATGAAAGATGAAGGAAAAAGAGGTAAGGGATGACCGAAAAAAGTATGGAGTGAAGATTGAGGAAATTTTAAAGGAATGGGATCTACAAAGTGAAAGTAAATAAAGAAAATATCTAAAAAGGTGTTGGATTTGAATGAATTGAAAGAGGTATTTATGGATAAGAAGAAATGGAGGCAGCTTTACGGAGGCTCTGGTCCCCCCTAGTGGAATAGTGACAGAGCTGCATTTACATTTACAGATATCAAAAGCGATGTTATATTTGCAAACACTGTAAGCATATTGCTGCAACTTAGATTATACAATTTCAGATTGATAATTTTTCATATCGAGAAAAGTATGTAGTGATCAGATTGAGGAGATTGTGAAAGAATGGGATATACAAAGTGAATGTAAATGAAGAAAATGTCTAAAAAGGTGTTGGATTGGAATGAATTGAAAGATGTATTTAAGGATAGGAAGAAATGGAGGCAACTTTGCATAGGCTCTGTTCCCCCTAGTGGAATGGCGACAGAGTTACAGTTATAGTTATAGATATCAAAAGCGATGTTATATTTTACAAACAGACACTTTAAGCATATTGCGGCAACTTAGATTATACCATCTCAGATTTAGAACACGTTTCAGGTAAGTGTTCCTCTTCCATGTATTCATGTACCTTGCATGTATTTACTTGTAAAATTGCAAAAGCGATGACTCATTCTGTGATATTGGATGGCTGCAGAGCTGTAATGTTATTTTCATTCCTCGTTATGGGAAGTAGTTCTTCCTCAGGTTGTGGATTTAGGTTGCCGTGGGAGTCGAACCCAAACCCACATAAATGATGTGAAATATCAAGTACCTGCGCCACTTGCTTTTCGATGCAAAAGTTTATTAGCAATTCTATAATCTAAATTGAAAAGATAGTTTGTCATTTAAGGCTCATTTTTAATGCATGCCCACAAACAAGGCACCTGTAAATTCGCGCTTACACGTGCTGCATGCGTACATACAAAATACACCAAACCTAACATAAAAATAACCTTTGCGACTCTCAAAAAATGATTTGATGTTGAAGAAGTTGAATTTGTTTTTGAACACCATTTTTGAACTTTTAATGTGTAATGGTGTGAGACTTACCACCCATACTGTAAAAAACGTGTCACGTTGTCAAAGTCAACCCTGTTTCGGGCAAGGTCGGCAAGAGTTGCAGGGCTTGTGTTCATTTCAAATTGGGTTTTTATGCTGTAAGCCCACATGTGGTATGTGTAAGCGTATGTTGTCTGCTTATGGGATTGCATGGAATATGAACCTTAAATCTAATATATTTTTACAACTTAGGTTATAGATAATGCAGGAAATTCGTGCCTAAAATTATGCTTGGAAAGTTGTAGAATCGATTTTTAGCTATGAAAACCTACTCGTTTAGCGGTTCCTGATTGCCTTTGGTTGGAAACGGCTAAGTTTGGTTTGTAATGAAGCATACAAATGATGGAACAGAAAACAAATAAAAAATCTCACCATTTGGATTAAAAAAAAAAAATATTTACCTAAAATTGTAAAAATAAAGCGTTAACACTACAAAAAATGATTTCTAGATACCTTGTCATGCCCACAAAATAACACTAAAAAGAGTCTTATTGGATAAATGAATATGGGTATCTTTGTATGAAAAATGAAAATTAAAACGTTCATACATAATCTGCGAATTATTCATACAAAAGCAGAATTTTGTCCTAACATAGAGTCGTCGGCTTCTCTGTGACACTTAAATAGATCAATCAACGCGTGGGCTAAACAGAAACCTAGTATTTCTTTCAAATTAATCATGTAAAAATAACAAATATACAACACGGTTTTTGCTGTACGAGATGATTTATTTTCTCGAGCGCTTTCTAATCTAATCTAAGCTGCAAAGATATATATCATTTAAGATTTATATTAAATGCATTCCCACAAGCAGACATGTATAATTTCGCGCTAACACATGCCGCATGTGGACCTACAATATAAAAACCCAATCTTAAATGAACATAAGCCCTACAACTCTTGCCGTCCTCCCCTGAAACATGGGTGACATTGGAAAAGTGAACCATTGTTTACAGTATGGGTGGTCAGCCGCATACCAACCTAAGCTTTAAGTGCACTATTATCACCATATCAAAAGAACACCCAACAAATCTAAAAATTGAAAAAAGTGAGTTCTGAGATAGTTTAAGGGGGCGGAGCCTTGCTGGGTTGAAAAAAAGGGTACTTAGAGTACTTAAATTTATTTTTTAAAGTTATTTTATATTTAAACATTATTATCTTACACATTTCATGTTTACTCAACTTGATTATTAAAACACATTTGTAATCTTGCATTTAGCATGTTAGCTCGTTGCGTAGTACTCTAACTCGCATTTCGTTAATTTAACTCACTTCGGATGTACACACAGTTTCCCAAGTCACGACCCGCGAGACACGACGCAGAGACGTTAGTGAAACATCGCGGTCGCCATTATATAACTCCACTTTTTAAAGACAACTCACAAAAGTTAGATGCTGCGTTTGCATGAAAATAAATATGCAACACTGTTATATAAACTTATGCACAATGTTAACTAGCGAGAATTTAGTTGGAATACAATTAAGTGCATACCTAGGTAAGGTTAATCTGATATAGGAATTATTCTTCTTCTTCTTTTGGTGCAACTTCTATCATGATTACGATCATCGTGGCTATTTTGATCTTGGGTGCTGCGGTTTGAAATAGAGGCTTGGTGCTTTTGTATGGGAATTGGAATAAAATAAATATATTAAAAAGATATGAATCAAAATTTGTAATATTGATTTATATACACCCAAAGATTTTGGCTAATCTTGTATGAGTGTACTAAGAAGATGCGCTTATATTTTTACCTTTCGCTTACGTATTCTTCATAGCTTACGTATCACAGTGATTCCCAAACTGTGAGCGCCTTGCTCAAACAAACAAGCGCATTTGGAATGATTTAAAATCATGAAAAGGCGCTATATAAATTTAGAATTGTATTGTATTGTGTGAGCCGCGAAAATCGTCAATTTTCGTTTAAGGATTTTTTTTTCGATTCTCAAATTTTCGCGCCAACAATAATTGTGTATGCTGAAAAATATTGAAGGGATTGGGGGGCGTTAGTTGAACAACTGAAAGCTTTGCCGTCAACGGTTGTTTTTAATGTACAAAATAAAATGTGCATAGTTTTCTAAAATGCATATAATTCCCATCTCTTCGTCATGCTGCTTATCCAATAGGTAATTTAATGAGATTAAAGTAAGTGAACGCTGTAAGTTAGTCAGGGCACTAACATTCTGCTATTTTTTTTTAATAACTCGTTACGAAATTTTCAAATATCATTTCAAAAAGGTTTTAACGGTTATATCAAGTCACGGATTATAATTAGTTATAAAAAACCGTTTTCACTATTTATTGGGATAATTATCAAAGTATTTCGTAACAGTTTTACTTTTTATTATTTATGTTGAAATTAAAGTAAATCACGACTTTCTTAAAACGAAATTCTTCAACTTTAATTGGAGGTACAATAATCTATAATCTAAGTTAACCGGTCGATAGCTCAGTTGGTAGAGTGCTTGCATTCCATGCCGTGAGCTCGGGTTCGAATCCCACCGAGCGCGAGGGTGTCAGAAATGATTTCCCGTTTCGGTGTTTATTTCAAACCCCAAAATAATAATACCGGCAAGGTTTACTCAGCCTTCACAAGAAATGAGTACCAGCTCTCTCGGGAGCTGGGAAACCCCCATTTCAACTGAAGTGGTTGGCGTAAGGCCGGCCCCCTTACCTGTAAAAATAAATAGGTTCAACTCGCCACATGCGACCCCTTCGGGGATAACGCGGCAAGAAGTTACACTATATGTGTAGCTTAGTTGCGTTTGCGTTAAGTTGCAAAGTTATACTGGTATTAAGGGGCATATTGAATGCATGCCTACAAGCACATGTGAGTTCGCGCTAACACATGTTGCATGTGCACATACAAAATAAGCCAAACATCACTTGAACATAAATCTTCCCCTGAAACTGGGATGGCATCGGCAAAAGTGTTCCAAGATTTTGCCAAAATATTATTTTTTGAAGATTCTAGCGAATGCTTACAACATCGAAAACATACAAGTACAATTATTGAAACACCTGCATCTAGAGACACAGACCCACTCATACAAGTAAAACACACATTCGTTACAAAATGTGTCCATGAATGAAGTTTGTCGCTATAATAACATGGTTGCTATACGGATGGCAGCAGATTTGGAGACAATGCTCCTCCAGTTGACAGATGAATGGAAGTCCTCAGTAAATGCATACCTGCCAGGAAGGCATGCCCGTATTATGGAGACTTGCATTGCGAGTACCAGTTTTAACTTAAGAGTGCGTTACACCTTGAACCTATGGATTTTGTTTCATGAAATTTATGGTCTTAGTGAACGAGTCTAAATCTAAATCTAAGCTGCAAAGATATGTATCATTTGAGATTCATATTAAATGCATTCCTGCAAGCAGACACGCATAATTTTGCGTTCACACATGCCGCATGTGCACCTACAGTATAAAAAATCCAATCTCAAATGAACATAAGTTCTGCAACTCTTGCCGACCTTCCCTGAAGCAGGGGTGACATTGGCAAAGTGAAACAATTTTTACAGTATGGGAGGTCAGCAGGTGTTCATCAGGTGTGTTTATTTATTATGTATCTAAATTGTAAACGTTAAAAAAAATACTTCCAAAAGAATTAAAAAAAAAAAAAAAACTTTTCAGTTACAGAATTATATATTACGTAGTCTCACAAGAAGACGATTTTTTTATTAAGTCAACAGTTTTTGAGAAAATATGGAAAAACGGTTTTCAAGTAATTTAATGAACTAAGTACGAGTATATTAAGTTTTTCTAAAAAAGTATTCACATTTTCAAAAATCGGCTTCTTGCGAGACAAAATAATGTGTAAGTCTGTAATTAAAAAGAAAAAAAAATGCTTACAAAATAAACTACATACAAAACACGTGGGTTTCGTTTATTTTTTTCTGGCGACATTTTTCGGGTTACATACTTTTTTTAACCTTAATAATTTTGCTAAGTAATACTCAATAAACATTCTTGTTAGTTTTTTACTGTCACTTTTTTACTAAGACCATAAAGTTAAAGAAACAAAAACGTCTGGTTTAGGTTATGAAGCGCTCTTAAACCAAGCTGGGGATTTCTTGCTGGACTGCCATTTACTAGTTTTTGTCTTCGCTGAGCTCATGACGCCATGAGAAGAATTTAAAGACTTGCACACTGCGCACTGCACACTGCGCAGTGCCGTTATTTATGGTAGTGATGTTCTTTGACTTGTAGGTTGACATGCGGCTGACCACCCATTCTGTTAAAAATGGTTCACTTTGCCAATGTCACCCCTGTTTCAGGTAAGGTCGGCAAGAGTTGCGGGTGTGTGCCCATTTGAGATTTGGGTTTTATGTTGTAGGTTCACATGCGGCATGCGCAAACGCGAACTTGTACGTGTCTGATTGGGAGAATGCATTTAATGTGAATCCCTAATGTAACATATATTTGCAACTTAGATTAGATTAGAGAGTACCTATTGTAACCAAGTCCCATCCAGCCAACTGGGTTGTCTGAGAATTGACGCTTTGTTACGACGACCAAGTTAGTAAAAAGTCCGGTCGATAGCTCAATTGTTAGAATGTTTACATTCCATGCCGTGAGCTCGGGTACGAATCCCACCGGGGGTGTCAGAAGTGATTTTCCGTTTCGGTCTAATCTAATCTAATCTAATCTAAGTTGCAAAGATATGTTACATTGGAGATTCACATTACATGCATTCTCACAACCAGACACGTACAAGTTCGCGCTTGCACATGCCTCATGTGAACCTACAACATAAAAACCAAATCTCAAATGGACATACACCCTGCAACTCTTGCCGTCCTTCCCTGAGACAGGGGTGACATTGGCAAAGTGAACCATTTTTACAGCATGGGTGGTCAGCCGCATACCAACCTATAAGTCAAGGAACACACACACACGACAAATTGGTGTATATTGTAAACCCAAGGTTTATACAGTCTTCATAAGAAATGAGAACCAGCCCCCTCGGGAGTGGTTGGAGGAAGACCGGCCCCTTACCCGTAAAAATAAAAAGTTCCAAAGAGTAGCGAGGTTTATACAGTCTTCACAAGAAATGCCCCCTCGGGAGTGATTGGAGTAAGACCAGCCCCTTACCCGTAAAAATAAAAAGTTCCAAAGAGTAGCGAGGTTTATACAGTCTTCACAAGAAATGCCCCCTCGGGAGTGATTGGAGTAACACCAGCCCCTTACCCGTAAAAATAAAAAGTTCCAAAGAGTAGCGAGGTTTATACAGTCTTCACAAGAAATGCCCCCTCGGGAGTGATTGGAGTAAGACCAGCCCCTTACCCGTAAAAATAAAAAGTTTCCACTCGCCACATGCGAGTAGCGTTTTTAGACGTCTTTTTGGCAGATTTTCAAGTTCGCAATTAAATTGATGTATCCTTGCTTTCATTTGGAGAGCGGCTCTGATCTCTCTCAAGGACGAGCGAGGACACGAACCTGTTACCTGTCGAAGGCGTTTGAAGTTTGTATCGCAAAGTTAGTATACACCTTTTCATTTTTAAACTCAACCATATCGTTATACCAAAATGTACGTAAACTAAAGCAGCATATCTAGTGAGCATTTTGTGTTGCATAGTAAACGCTATGAGCAAGTTTAAACGTGGATTTGTATACAGAGGTGCAGTCAGACTTACGGTTGCCTGTTGCAGATCCAATGAATGAAATCCACCTCTACATTATTCAACATGCAGTAACGATAAATTATTAGCGATGCTTCTAGTTTTTACCATTGTGTGCATTTAAGCATTTTAGCATTTAAAGCAAATCGACGGTTAAATCGAATCGAAGAAAATTAAGACGAAGCGACATTTTGGTCAAAAATGAGTTATGAATGCTATCTTACTTGAAATTTTCCGCTCTTTCTAATGCGCTAACTCTCATAGCTCTGCGATGATTTTTGTGTTGTTTATGCCCAAGCAAACAACTGCGTTTTCGAAGTATGGTTTTGGTGTAACCGACAAGATTTTGGCCTTTTTTGTCCCAAAGGCGCTTGTGACATAAAAAAATCGTACAACATCGTAAAACCACATTAATAAATGCCTTTATTTTTTTTAATTTTAGAGCTGTTTTGATTTTAACGATATGATACAAACTAAAAAAAGTTATGCCATTTTTCTGCAATATCAAACTTTAAACTGCTCCCCTGAACAATTTAGTTTATATCGCTTATGCCCAACTGCCTTTTAACCGTCGATATAAATTGTTGCTTACTAAACAATGTAGTTAACGATGATTGTGTTTAAAAGTCAGGTGTGTCAAATCCAAGGACCACTTATACATAGATTGCGGCCCACCGAGACATTTTAAAATTTTAACATTGAGTCTACAGTTACGGTGTTATTCGCACACAGCAAATCCATGGCTCAACCGCCATCTAATGTGAAATTTTCATACAAAAAAAAAACGGTAATCTATGGGTCAGCTATAGATCAAATGTGTTGTGAATAACCCTGTTAGAGTTTGTGTATTGACACAGTGAAAAATATTTTTTATGAGAAAGTAAATACTTTAAAAAAATACAGTTTATTTTTCACAAGTTGAGCATTTATTTCCCCTCAAGTACTCAATTACCTCAAGTACCATACTGTAAAAAATGGTTCGCTTTGCCAATGTCACCCCTGTTTCAGGGAAGGTCGGCAAGAGTTGCAGGTTTTATGTTCATTTGAGATTGTAGGTCCACATGCGGCATGTGTAAGCGTGAAATTATGTGTGTCTGCTTGTGGGAATGCATTTAATATGAATCTCAAATGATACAGCTTAGATTTAGATTTAGAAGTACTTTCCACTTGCGTCATTTTCACGAGGACACTGTTCAAGAGGAAACAGAAAATAATGTATACCAAGTATAAAGAAATAACATTTTATTACTTAGTAATGTTACGTTGTAATTGTTTGGTTTTTAGTTTTTCTGGATCATGGCATTTAGGTTGGTATGTGACTGATCACCCATACTGAAAAAACATGGTTCACTCTGCTCAATGTCTCCCCTGTTTCAGGGAAGTTCGTCCAGAGTTGCACGGCTTATGTTTATTTGAGGTTTGGTTTTTATGTTGTTAGTCTACATGCAGCAGCTGTAAACGTGAACTTACACGTGTTTAATGATATAGTTTTTCTCGGGTTAGACCATGTTCTACTTGCAGTAATTTTATCTGCCGACGTTTCATTCCCTCGAGCGGGGAACATTATCAAGGCTCGAAGCGAAGGGGGACCATTATCCTCCGTTTACTTTTGGCAACTGACATGTGTTTGTTTGTGAGAATGCATTTAAAATTAATCTTAAATGTAATATATCTTTGCAACTTTGATTGCTAATATTATTATGACATTAGCGATAACATTCGTCATTCAATTTCAATTCAAATTGAAAACCGTGCGCAGTGGAGACTACAAAATGTTTATTGTTTCTGTTGTTAAATGACATTCGTTCAATTTCATTTAACAACGAAATAAATCGTTAACATTCTGCAGCATACAAATCAAACATTATCTTTCCTTTGATATCTCAAGTTTTATGACAATTGGATTATCTGAACGCCCATAGCGTAAATACTCAACAATCTCGTAAAGAAAAATAAATGGAAAGTTAAACTATCAGTAGAAGAGGTTTGTATTTCACATACAATTTTCCTGTTTACGAAATGGTTGAGTATTTACGTTTTTTTTTATACTCAGTTTGCAGCCATTGTCCATTCGTTCGCGGGTCAACAAGTTTATAACATATTGTGATACTAGTCTTGTCAAAGCTTTTACTATGTAAGGTAGTCATTGAGTAATTCTTAGGTCCGGTATTTTCAACGTTAGCATAGCGACTTTACATTGAATGATAAGGATGCACTTATTTCAATAGTGTGGCTAGTTTTTTTTAATGTTTATAGTCACATATACTTATATCTTTCTTAGCTCAGATTGCGTTGAGAGTGATTCTGAAGACAATTTCATTGAAAGATCATCTTTGCATCAAATGGTAGATAAGCCAAACAAGCAATGGGGGACGAACTGTCATTCTTATTATGTACTATATCCAGTACTTCTTCCTGTTGTATTTTGTTGCTTTCTCACCCTCTTCCTTCTATTATTTTTCAATCAATAAATTGTTAATAATAATAATAATATTAGGATGGTTTATTTGGTGAGCGCTGTTTTGTATGAATCAAGATCCCTCTGCGAGCTTGGTCGTCGCAAAGAAAGCGTCAATTCTCAAACAAAACTAGTTGCTGTATAGCCGGATGGACCTTTGGTGATCGATCTTTGGTAAAAGTATATGAATTTTAAAACCCAGCGAAGAGCATACTTTGAAAAAATAAATAATATATTTGTGTACTCCGCCGGGATTTAGACCTTCGACCTTCCATTTACGAGTCCAAAGCTGTACCACTAAACTACGGACCAGTTAGTTATGTTAGTCGATAGCTTAGTTTCTTCGTAAAGGCTTATGCTTAAGGTTCTATTGCTATCGGTATTTTGAAACTGCAAGTGTTCTGTGACTAGCTTTACGCAATATTTCGGATTTATCTTGTATTTTGTGCAATAATTTTTCGCGGCAACTGTTTTATGGCTCATTGTTAACACTAAATCCGCCAGATAAAGCTTCGTGTATTCACTCCTTCTGAGAGTAAAGGCAACTTTGTATTTATCAGAGACCATAAGTTTAGTTGTGAAAAGGTAAATGGATAAAATTTAATAAGAATAAGCCTGAGGTTTCAAATTGAAACAGTAAATACTTGTATATTATATTTTGCCAAACATAAATAACACAAAAAGTGTAAGTTTTAAAGGGCTTGTGTATTGACATTGTCAAGATTAATTTGAAATTAAGAATGTAGGTCGGTGTTATGGCCGAGATCAAGTCGCTATTCTTAACTAGCATATTTGGAACAGAACAACGCTGGTTCGAATCACGCTTTGACTTTTACATCGACCCTGGTTCAACAGATGTCATTGCATGCACACAGGCTTCTGCTTTCTCATGAAGACATTTGGCCAGGCAATATAGTTTGGTAAATTGCATTTCTCTATAAATCTTTTGAAAAAAAAAACAAGAATTAAAAGAAGAAAAACCACATTTTCTTCACAAATTTATTCGTTTTCCAGGCACTTTCGATTCTTTTACACCATTATCAGTTATTCTCTTGATTTCGAGAAAATAAATTAATTCACATTGTTTTTCATTGTATATATTTTTAAACGTAACTGAACGATTCACATTTCCATACTAAACTGTATATTTCTTCAATTTTTGAAATCACAATCTCTTGTAAAAAACTTAAGTGAAATATGTTTATGCTGTATAGTAAAACATTCAAGAAGGTGGAATTTTTATGTTTATTAATTTTCAAGTAAAAAATGAAGATGGCTGAAATAAATTGAGTTGGTAAGAATAAGGTCGTGGGGTGACAGTATCATATGAGCCAGAAGGTGCTAATATACGATCGGATTTCCAGGTCAACATATTTCTTCTCCTACATCTGTATTTTATCACACATTTTTTGCAAAATTAAATGCATCTGTTCATTTACGGAGATTCAAATATTTGTTAAAATGACGTATCAACCTAAATATTAAACTATTTTTTTCAAAATCCATCTTGGAAAGAGCCGAAATCTTTTTTGTCGAGGCACCTTCCACCTGTAGCGAAATCTAGTTGTTTAACAGACACAGCTACAATTACTTGTAAATAAAAAAATGCTTAGTTCCGGTCGACAGCTCAGCTGGTGGAGTGCTTGCATTCCATGACGTGAGCTCGGGTTCGAATCCCACAGAGGGTGTCAGAAATGATTTCCCGTTTCGCTGTTTATTTCCAGCCCCAAAATAAAATACCGGCAAGGCTTACTTAGCCTTCACAAGAAATGAGTACCAGCCATCTCAGGAGCTGAGAAACCACCACTTCAGCTGGAGTGGTTGGCGTAAGGCCGGCTCCCTAACCTGTAGAAATAAATAGGTTCCACTCGTCACATGTGACCCCTTCGGGGATAACGCGGCAAAAAAATATATTATATGTGTAGCTTAGTTGCGTTTTTTTTAGTTGCGTTTTAGTTGATTTATTACCTGGGTGCTGTTTTTTTCTGTATATCACACCTCAAGATCCCTCTACGAGCTTGTCCATAACTTCCCAGCATAGATTTCTCAAACAATACCCATTGGGTCGGGAAAGCGAACTAGAACAGCCTCATACCAACCTATAAATCAGCCTCATACGAACCAAGTTGCCAAGTTCGAAAAGGGCTACTGAGTTGTGATTCACACACAAACAGCGCTCACCAAAAGAACATGTATTAATTTAATCACAAAATAAATGATCATCATCTGCAGGTATTCTATCGGATGTTTTTAATTTGAAATAGAACCATGAATTATGTAGACAGATTATGGCTACGAGATGTATAAGCCATCACAGCAGCTGGCGCCACACGGTACCTGGAGGAGAGCTTAGAAAGTACCTACATCACGAGCCGGGTACCGGGTGGTTACTACTTTAGTATGGGAGAGTCTTATGTGATACGTGACAGCGGTATTCATAAATGATGCTATGAGACCTCACAATGCTGTGCGTGAATTCAAAGCATGTGATTGGAGCTTGAGTGTAACGTATGGCAATTCGCTTTGAAAGCTTAATTATATATATTTTTAGATCAATTGGTGACTGACGATCATGCTAATACATAATCTAATCTATGTTGTAAAATATAAGTAACGTTAGAGCTTCACATTATATGCATTTTCACAAAACAGACATGCTTATGTTCGCGCTTATGGGGCTTCCACACGCTTGCCAACCCATCACAAGTCAAGCGCACAGTGTGTCGTCTAGAACATGCTAGCTGGACAAAATTTTGTCTAATGGACTCATTTTGTCCAGCTAGCATGTTCTAGACGACACACTGTGGACTTGGTTTGTAGCCAAGCGCACAGTGTGTCGTCTAGAACATGCTAGCTGGACAAAATGAGTCCATTAGACAAAATTTAGTCCAGCTAGCATGTTCTAGACGACACACTGTGCGCTTGACTTGTGATGGGTTGGCAAGCGTGTGGAAGCCCCATTAAACATGACGCATGTAGTCCTACAATATAAAAACCCGAATCTCAAATGAACATACACCCTGCAACTCCTGCCGACCTTCCCTGAAACAGGGGTGACATTGGCAAAGTGAAACATTTTCTACAGCATGGGTAGTCAGCCGCATACCAATCTATAAGTCAAGGAATAAAATTTACGAATTCAATGTGAAATATCTGCTCATAATTGGTACGCTAGGAAACAGGTAAAATAAATTTCGAACGCAATTTGACTGCGAAGAATTTATCAATAGTTCATCTGGACTGAAAAAAATGAAGAAGCCCATCGTAGACATGGGTGAAACGTCTGGAAGCTCTAGCTGCCACAGACTACGACAACATAATCTGGAAAGCAACTCTCCAGCATCATCAGCCGGCCATGTGAGCCTAAAACTCCTATTAAATAAAAGAAAATAATTAAAAAAAAAACTTATTTTTTATTACGGCGAGTATATAAGGTTCCATGACCTTTTTTTGCAAACAAACCGTTTGCATCTTAATGTGGTTAAATAATTGAATGCCTCTTTTTATTAAATTAAAACTTCGATGTTAAACTCAGAATGTATTACAAATGAATCAAATACTATAATATAATCTATAACCTTATTGGTAAAGATATATTTTAACATTTAAAGCTCATATCAAATGCATGCCCACAAACAAACATGTGTAGTTCGCGCTTACAAATGCTGTATGTGTACTTACAGATAAAATACAAACCTCAAATGAACATAAACCCTACAACTTTTGCTGACATTCCCTGACACAGGGGTGACATTGGCAAAGTGAACCATCTTTTACAGTATGGGTGGTCAGCCTCATACCAACCTATAAATCAAGGAATATACTAAGGCTCATTATTTTAAAAATTTGCTTATATAACTTTAAACTTATAATAAGAACTAAGTACTCACACTATTAGCATAAGTGCGTCTTTTTAACTCCGCTATGCTAACGTTAAAAATACCACTCATAGTATTGTTTTTGAATACGGGTGTGAGACTGGAATGCTCGTGAAGCAGTCACACACAGACAGAAACATGTCCAGGGGATTATTGTCAGTTGGTTATGATGTTTTGTAAGGAACGCTGTAATAGATTATCAATTACATTACATGGGATTAAATAAACACTATACTGTATAGTATATAGCTTTAATCTAAGTTGCAAAGAAATATATTAACATTTGAAATTCATATTAAGAGGGCGCCTACAAACAGGCAGGTGTAAGTTCGCTCTACTGCATGTGTACTTATGAATTAAAATCCAAACCTCAAATGAACATAATCCCTGCAACTTTTAACGTTTTTTCCTACAACTGGGGTGACATTGGCAAAGTAAATCACTTTTTACATTATGGGTGGTCAGCCTCATATTAACCTATAAGTCAAGGGAAGCTAGTGTACATTGAATTTCAAATATCTGTAATTTTATTTTTAATAAAAAATATAACACGGTTCCTTGACTTGAAGTGTACACATGCAGCATTTGTAAGCGCAAACTTACACGCGTATTCAATATGAATTTTATGTGTCATTATCTTTGCACCATAAATATGGCTACTTAGCTCAGTTGGTAGAGTGCTTGCACTCCATGCTGAGAGCTAGGGCTCGAATCCGACCACCGAGGGTATCAAAAATGATTTCCCGTTTTGGTGTTTCTTTCAAACCCAAAATAAAAATGGCTTTTAGAGAATTTTGGCCACAGAGGACTATATATCAAAAATCCGTACGCACAAACCTCAAATGCGGAACGCAAAAATACAATAAAATTATTTATGTTCCTGAACATTACTATCTCTCAGGCCAACATACTTCACAAGTACATAATATATATCATCCCTCAAGTGCTTGTTTGGCTTATCTACCATTTGATTCAAAGATGAACTTTCAATGAAATTGTCATAAGAATCACATCCCTGAGAGGATCACTTTTAAAGTCGGTTCGCTCACCTTCAAAGCACTGCGTGGGAGTGCTCCGGGGTACCTGGTGGAGCTGGTGTCTCCAGCTACTATAACATCGCGCGGACAAACACTGAGGTCAGCTGCATCAAGAAGCAGCTGCCTGGACATCCCTGCAAGAAGGCCCCGCACTGTTTTTGGAGATAGAGCATTCAAGGCAGCCGCTCCAATGACTTGGAGCGCTATTCCCGCCTCACTGAGGGAACTGGATATGGAGAGACCATTTAAAAGAGGTCTCAAGACTCACCTCTTCGTCCAATCATACGGACAAGCGCCTTTGTAGAGACACACTGTCATAAAAGGCGCTATGCAAATTTTGTCTTATCTATCTTCATAATCCGAGCTAAGAATAAAACTTAAAACACGATAATGTGAGAGTTGTTTTGAATATTTTTAAAGTAAGCATTCAGTTTTCATAAGACACATTGGTGCAGTACACATACAAACATTTCTCGTGTGAAATTACCTCTGTTGGAGATACGACAAACAAGCTCTAAGGGGACGAAATGTATGAAGTGCTAACATAAAAATGCACATAACATGTTTTTCAATTTATGCCGGGCGCTGCGTTTCGCCGAAAATCATTTATGGTCTGGTCGATAGCTCAGTTGGTAGAGTGCTTGCATTCCATGCCGAGAGCTCGGGTTTGAATACCACCGAGGGTGTCGGAAATTTATTCCCGTTTCGGTGATTATTTCAAAACCCAAAATAAAATACCGGCAAGGTGTTTTTTAAGGAATCCTGTGCGGTAGACCCCTTAGATTTCAAAGACTATAGGGTATATGACACTTATATTATCTAGGTTTTTAGCAGTTACTTCGTGAAAGTTCATTTTAATAGATTAAAATAAAATATTCTTTGTTACAATTCACATGAGTTTTTATTTTTTAAAAACACTACCGGTTTCGGGAGAAGCAATACCTCCCATCTTCAGGTGTAAATATAAACTAATATACCTACAATACATTATGAAATGAGGATTTGAATTACAGAGGGGGAGGGGGGGGTAGTGTTTTTAAAAAATAAAAACTTCTGTGAATTGTAACAAAAAAAATCTTATTTTAATCTATGACACTTGTCGTAGTACCGCAGAGGGGTTGGTGATGTGGCGGTTGATATCATAATCATTCGTTGCAGGGCGGGCTGTTAGCTGCGTAGTGTTGTGGTGTGTATTGCGTTGTGTTGGTTTTGTTAACAGAGACTTAACGTATTGCCTGCGTTATCCCTAAAGCAATCGCATGTGGCGATTCGGTACCTATTATTTTTTACAGGTAAGGGGGCAACCTCACACCAACCACTACAGTTGAAGTGCAGGTTTCCCAGCAGGACTGGTACTCATTTATTGCGGAGGCTTTTACTCGGCTTAGGAATACCACACTACATATGAAATTGTTGTCGCTGAAAAATAAATGATTATTTATAAATAATTGACACGTATAGGTACGCGATTATAAATGTAGATTTGCGCATGCGTGCAGGCCGACGAAGTGTGAAGTCTCTCTGAAGTAAAATATGATGCTGCGAGTGGGCAGATTGTGATCTCTGGATAAATGCATGCGAGATGGAGAGAGGCTGGGGCGGGCGTCTCCTCCCTTGTGCATAACCACAACAAATACGCTAACACGAGTCACTAAAGCTAAAAAATAAAGCATCTTGAAAATAAATATTATCTTGTGTGCTTGGTAGGAATCCTGACGGGGATTGGGAATCAGGATAAAGGAGGAACACCGGAAAGGACTACAACTCGCAGAAATCAAAGTCACTGTTTTTAAAACGCCATATATTGTTGAAAGTTAACACACGCCACAACCCAACTTTCTTGGTCGAAGGTCGGTACAATAGAGAGAGATCTTACATACAAAAATGACAGAAACGTCTTATTTTTCTTTTATATTTGTATAGTTATTAGAGCTTTCTTTCTAGTTTTACAAACTGTCAAACCTAAATTCAGACCAGTCCTAAAACACATGCTTTTGTGGTCTTTAGATAATTTTGATGAATACTAATTATACTTCAAACGTTTGGATAATTAATTAAGAGTTCTGTGCGTGCTTGCATGTCGCTGTAAAAAAGACCAATTGCTGTAAGGCTGGAAGGACCTTTGGTGACCGGTTTTTGTAAGATTTGTCACCCAGCAAAGAGCATATTTTAAAATATAAATGGTACATTTTTTGTACTCTGCCGAGATGTGATCCCGCAGCTTTTCAATTACGAGTCTGAAGCATTACCACTAGAGTACGGCCCGGTCATTAGCGTTGAAAACATTTTTGATTTTTGATCTTGAAGCAATTACGTACAAAACGATGTGTTAACTCCTGTGAAATAACGATTCGGACGACAAAATATATAAGTTTACTTTTAGAAAAGTATTTGATCTCTTAGGGTTGAAATTCCCTTCAGAATGGTCCCGTCTAAGGACTGTCCTACCTCCACGCGTCCACGATCAAGTTAGCGCACAACTGACCAGGTATTCCTTCTGATATGAGTTACTTGCGGACTGTCAGAAGTGTCGGAACGCTTTGCCGGTCTGTTGACTCCAGAGACCTCCACTCTAAAGGATCCCAAACTGCTCTGCTTGCGAATCTGTTACTTTATTTCCACAACACTTCTCTTCATTGATAAGTTATGTTTCTTAACTTATAGGAGTTATAGGTTGGTATCAGACTGACCACCCATATTGTAAGTAATGGTTCACTTCGCCAATGTCTCCCCTGTTTCATGGAAAATCGGTAAGAGTTACAGGGCTTATCTTTATTTGAGATTGTATTTTAATCGTCTTAATCCACGCCCGGCACGGGTAAGTGCGAACTGTAACAAGCGAACAATATTAGGTTATCAAATATGTATGTTTCAGACGGCTGCCTTAGTGTTGCTTACTTTGATAGGGATTTGTTTTCATAAAATCCTCTCTCGTAGACAGTTATCTATATGAAATCCTAATTATAATTTTTATTTTTAGAGACTTCAAGCACTTTGTGTCGACCCTTGGGGGTCTATGTAGACCACTTTGGGAAGGACTGCTTTTAACCAAAAAATCAATTTATTCTGTCATTGACCCTTTCTGTCAAGGTTGTTGAAAAAGTCTTCGTTTTTAGTTTGTTCTCTTCAACCACGTCTCTCTTTTATATACTCACTTTTATATACTCACTTTTATTTACTGTGACCACAAAAACAACCCTTTTTATGTCACTAATTGTATTATTTGAGTTTAAATTGAAACGACGGGAAACCAAAAAAAAAAACGATGAGACGTGGAACGACAAGGAGCGTTTTGATTTGTAAAAGACAAAAAAAGTACCTTAACTTATCTTTCAGAGCTGTCACAATACAGGTAACCGGTAGCCAAAGGGTTTTTTTGGTTTGTTTATTTTTCCTACGCATCTCTAGATCTCAAACATTTTATTTTTATTTTTTAAAGACATGGTTTAAAACCCTTAGACCGTAGCGTAGATGAATCTTAATTTTCATAATAGGCTCGTTATAAATAAACTGGTTCAGACTCTAGAGTTGGTGAACTTAATTCCCATTTTTCTAGAAATAGTTTAAATTTTTGAAAATGTTTGTATGTCTATTGTTCGATGCTAAAATAGTCTTGTATTTAACTTGTTTTCAGTTTAACCCAAAGAAATGGATTGAAATGATCAAATGTTTTTAAAAGTAATGGGCAGAAAAGTCTAAATGGAAATAATAATAGCTATAACGGACGCAGAGAAAAGTCTAAATGGAAATAAAAACAGCTATAATGAACGCAAGAAATGTCTATATGGAAAAAAAGTAAATTTTAAATGGAAATATAAAAAGCTAAAATGGATGCAGACCCTCGTTGCCAATTACATAACTTTGGCAATGAAAAAAGGTGAAGAACACGTGCTGAATTATACAGGTGGGGAGGTTTTGATGTTACGAATTATTCGTGTTTGGATGGCTTGTTCCTCATGTGACAATGCTTTCGGGACGGTGCACTTCTGCGCCCCGAGTATAAATTTTTATATTAAAACTTAACCAAAACGTTCCATGCTCCGTCTTCCCAATTGCTGTTTATGGTATGGAGGGATGGACGCTCACACAGGCACTGGAGATACGAATCGAAACGTTCGTGATGTATCTATAACCTTTAATCTAAGTAGCAAAGATATGTTGACATTTAAGGCTCATATTTAATACAAATGCTGTATGTGTACCAAGAGAATAAACCAAACTTCACATGAACATAGTCAAGGAACTGAAACCGAAATGTCTACCAAAAATTCTTCGGATCTCCTGGCGTGGTCGGGTCACCAATGAGGAAGTTCTCTGACATATCCACACCACAAAGGAACTTCTGCCAACCATTAAGCAGAGAAAGCAGTCAGCTTCGGTCACGTTATGAGAAATGAGAAATACCGTGTTCTCCATCTCATCATACAGGGTAAGATTGAGGGGAGAAGAACTTAAAGACACCGAAAGGCATCGTGGCTGAAAAACCTGCGACAAAGATTCAATAAAAGCACCCACTCCCTATTTCGAGCCGCAGAAATCAAGTTCAAAAGAACCATTATGATCGCGGATCTTCAATTACAATCCAAAAGAAGAAAAAAAGTTCCACCGAAAATGTATGCAAACATAAACGTTCACTAGAGGTAATTTTTAGTACACTTTTGGTAAGCGCTGTAGTGGAGTTGAAATGTCACGTTTTATACCTACATATGGTGTGGTACACTGCGTGGGATGAGCCGCTCTTCGATAGCAGGGGAACCTTGTCCCTTTGTTGTTGTCCTCCGCCAAGGGGTCCCACTAAGTCTCTGCATTAGCATAATACTGTCACAGCCCTGTAATTTAAAAAAAAACAACCTTCGAAGCCTTTTGAAGCACACCTCCCAAAGTCTTCCTTTTCATATACCACATAATTATGAATTTAAATAATTTTATTGTTATTTTGTATACTCATATTTTAAAATCTTATTTCCTGTTTATTATCACGGTATCATCAAAAAAAGTTTTGCCGTTTTGTGTTTTGTAGCTGTAACTCTGTAACAATTCCGCTAGGGGTAGCCAGAGCCTCTATAGAGCTGCCTCAATTTCTTCTTATATTTATATACCTCTTTCAATTCATTTATATCCAACACCCTTTTCATATTTTTTTTTTCTAATAGAATTGTGGAAAGGAATGCCATCTACCAATCTATTTTGCCTGGCCAGTTGTCTTTATGCGAAAGCAGAAGCTTGTGTACATTCAACGGCATCTGTTGAACCAGGGTCGAAGTTATGGTCAAGTGGGCTAGACGCAAGATTCGAACCAACGTTATCCGGTTCCAAATACCGCGCCTCTACCCCTCGGCCATAACACCGACTTCTTTTACATTTACTTTGTATATCCCATTCTTTGACAATCTCCTCAATCTGATCACTCCATACTTTTCTGGGTCATCCCCTACCTCATTTTCCTTTCACACTTCCTTTGTATGTATACTTTGTCAGTCAATAATCATTCATTCTTTACACATGCCCAAACCATCTCATCACATTCTTTTGTACCTAACTTTCACATCCTCTTCCAACTAATATTTTTTCCTTACCCATTTATTATTCACTCTATCCTTCAAAGTTTGTCATGTCATGCTTCTCGAATGCTTCATTTTCACCGTAAATACTTTACTCATTTCCCTTGAAATATCAGTCAAATTCTTAGATCATATTTATTTTCACAGATAAGGGACAATAATTACGTTGCTTGCTCATAAGGGAGTTGGTAATCTTGCGAAAGCTGAGTAAACAAGACAGGTACTATGATTTTGGCTTGATGATCCTTGGTTCCTTGTGAAAATCTAACTTTTTAGCGCTCAGTACCCTTAGTACGAGTTGAAAAACTTGAGTAAAGTAACGTTTACGGAAAGTATTAAAGACTGATTGTCCCCAAAATCTGCCGTTTTTGTTACTTACATTTTATGGTTTTAGCAAAAGAGTTACAGTGATGAAGAAAATCAAGTTCAAACAAAGAAAATCGGCAAATTTTGCGGAAAACCACTCTTTAATACTTTCCGTAAACTTAACTTTACTCAAATTTTGCAACTCGTACTAAGGGTACTGGTTTTGAACACATGCGTTGTACCATCTGACCTATCAACAAGATTAAATTATTTACTTGAAGATTTAAGATCTCTTATTTGTTTAGCATTGATTTATTTATTCATCAAAAATAATAAATTCTGAGAAGCTCCAAAGAGTGTTGTGGCGGCCTGAGGCAATTTCCGGAAATCCTGTTGAAATTCTTACATTTTTAACAGTGTGAAAAATTGGGTACGACATTAAATTATTGGCTGCGTACGAGAATGTATGTGTAGCTTTCTCAGAGCTAAAGACGAGAGAATAAAGAAAACTGCATTTCAAGTCTACGGTATTATATTGTAACGATTTATAATACTTTGGGTTCACTGTAATAAAACTACGCTTGAATTTATTTTACACAATTTATTAAAGAATTTCCTTACATTAGGTTCATATTTTAAATATTTTGTACTGGGATGGAAGTCTCATCACCACGGTAATTCTTACCTACCGAATATTGGTAATATTTGTATGAAGACTAATCAGATGTTCACTTGCGGCCATCTTGGATTGACAGGTCCTCATATAAAAATATTACCTACCGAAATTTGGTAGGTAAAAATTACCGTGTTGATGAGACTTCTAGCCCTATGTAGCTTCACGGCTCGGGTACTAATGGGATACTTAATCCTGCAAAGCATCGCAGTCCGTATTTATAGAATGGGTAGAGCTTATTCTCGCATATACCAGACCATGCGAGAAGCTTCTCGAGCGGACGCTTCGAGCAAATACGAGTAGGTACAACTATTAAATACTTTGGTCTATACACATATATACAAGTAAGTTAAAATAAATAGACACACAATCCTAATGCAATCGAAAGGAATGCCATCTATGAGACAGGGCTGTGAACTCTAAATAAAATGTATACATTTTTTTTTATCTTTATGACAGGCAGTTTGAAAGTAAGAAGCGTTACTCAGTGAGAAAACATTTCTTCCTAATTAAATCCACTTTCATGCGTGTCTAATTAAATTAAAAATATGGAATAATTACGTGATATGAAAAGTGGGACCTTCTTGTGCCGCCTCGGACCTTGTTATCCATTCATTATAAATTTTAGGCGACTGGTTTAGGGCCTAGTTAAGTACATTTTTTACCCCAAGTATTAAACTTTAATCTAAGTGTATGCAAACTGAAAAGCATCTCTAGTGAGCGTGTAAGTTTTTGTACATTTTTTGGTAAGCGCTGTGTTCGAGGTTGTTTGTAAGCTTTTATACTTGGGCCAGTGATAAGATTGTGAGTTTTTAGGTTAACTGACGCGATAAAAAAATGTTACATTATGTCTTGTGACCGTAATTACATGGAAATGTGTTATATTTCCTCGTCTATTTTAAATCCCATTTATAATCCTGATATTTATGAGTTATCTGCACATAATTTCCATGTTTCTTTACTAATAGGTTGGTTGAGTTCCTTGACTAAGGTCCGGTATTTTTAACGTTAGCATGGCGACTTTACACTGATTGAAAAGGACACACTTATGACAATCGTGTGGGTTGTTCTTATTATCAGTTTAAAGTCACAAAAGCAAACGTTGAAAATACCGGGCCTAACAGGTCGGTATGAGTTTTTTTCCAATAGGTTGGTATGAGTTCCTTGAATAATAAGTTGGTGTGAGTTCCTTGACTAAAAAGTTGATGTGAGTTTCTTGACTAATAGGTTGATATGAGTTCCTTGACTAATAGGTTGATATGATTTCCTTGACTAATAGGTTGATATGAGTTCCTTGACTAAAAGGTTGGTATGAGTTCCTTGACTGATAGGTTGGTATGAATGTCTTGAAGAAAGTGGTTGGTATGAGTTCCTTGAGTAATAGGTTGGTATGAGTTCCTTGACTAAAAGGTTGGTATGAGTTCCTTGTCTGATAGGTTGTTATGAGTTCCTTGACTAATAGGCTCAGAAAAGTTCCTTTACTGATAGGTTAGTACGAGTTCCTTGAATAATAGGTTGGTATGAGTCTCATAACTAATAGATTGCGGAAATCGAAAAATTGTATTGTGAAAAATTCCTTGACTGATAGGTTGGTATGCGGCTGACCACCCATACTGTAAAAAATGGTTCACTTTGCCAATGTCACCCCTGCTTCAGGGAAGGTCGGCAAGAGTTGCAGGGCTTATGTTCATTTGAGATTGGGTTTTTTATATTGTAGGTCCACATGCGGCATGTGTAAGCGCGAAATTATGCATGTCTGCTTGTGGGAATGCATTTAATATGAATCTCAAATGTTACATATCTTTGCAGCTTAGATTTAGATTAGATTTAGATTTAGTATGATATTAAATTTCTCTTTAGGAGTGCCATTGTATATTCCATACATTTTTTATTTACGCACAATCAAAGTGAGTTTTACGCAATGTAAACTCGGAACACTGTACGTTTTATTGTTTTGTTCTTATTTACTTCCTGTACCCTTAGTACGAGTTGCAAAACTTGAGTAAAGTAAAGTTTACGGAAAGTATTAAAGAGTGATTTTCCCCAAAATCTGCTGTTTTTGTTAGTTCGAACTTGATTTTCTTCATTGCTGTTACTCTTTTGCTAAGACCATAAAGTATAAGAAACAAAAACGGCAAATTTTGATTTCTTCCTTGACTTATAGGTTGGTATGCGTCTGACCACCCATACTGTAAAAAATGGTTCACTTTGCCAATGTCACCCCTGTTTCAGGGAAGGACGGCAAGAGTTGCAGGGCTTATGTTCATTGAGATTGGGTTTTTATAAAGTAGGTCCACATGCGGCATGTGTTAGCGCGAAATTATACATGTCTGCTTGTGGGAATGCATTTAATATAAATCTTAAATGATATATATCCTTGCAGCTTAGATTAGATTAGATTAGGGAAAATCACTCTTTAATACTTTCCGTAAACTTTACTTTACTCAAGTTTTGCAACTCGTACTAAGGGCACTGTTCCAACTTCTTGTATCTAAAATTACTTCCATTCAACATTAAATGAAATGAATAGAAAGTAGAAATAACATTTGAAGATTCCTTTTTAATAAAACACACATGGTTTTCCTTAATTCAACAACAATATACCCGCTTTGTAATCTCACTGTCCTCATTTTTTATAAATAAAAAACTCCAATAAATTTGGTTTAAAATTGATAAAAAAAAACTTGTATTACTGAATGTTCACTGTAAATGGATTTTCTTACTAGAGTAACTCGGATAAGAAATGATTCACTTACAAGCGAGGTTTGTTCAAGAAATAAGATGACATTATATATTTCTTGAAAAAGCTTGACTTATAGGTTGGTATGAGGCTGACCACCCATACTGTAAAAATAGCTCACTTTTTTTTAAGGAATTGAAATCTAGGAGACTCCCTAGATTTCAGAAACTATAGGGGTTTATGACACTTGTTGTAGTGCCGCAGAGGTGTTGGTGATGTGGCAGTTGTTGTCCTGATCATTTGTTGCAGGGCTGTCCAGTGACTGCGTAGTGTTGTATTGTGTGTTGCGTTGTGTTTGCTGTATTTTGAGACACTGAAAGGAAGTGGCGATTGATGTTGGTTTTGAATAGGGCAGGCTTAAATTGGGGTGGAAACACAGATACCGGTAACTCGAAAGTCACTTTGCCATTGTCACTCCTGTTTCAGGGAAGGTCGGCAAAAGTTGCAAGGCTTATGTTCAGTAAGCGTGATTTCAAATGTACCCTTTCAACCTCTGTATGTTTCAGTGGCGAAGGGTGCCATACAAGACGGTTTCCATCGGTTTTCCGTTTAAAATGAGGCAGAAATGATAATAAAGTAGACTGCATGGTTTCAATGAGGGAAAAATACGTTTTGTTTCTTTGGTGTTTCATGTATTTTTTTACTTTGTGCCTATATTTTTTAACTACTTTGTTACATCATTTTAAAAGGGAAGCCGATGGGAACCGGCTTGTATGGCACGCTTCGCCACTGATATGTTTTGTATATTTTTATTTAAACAAGTAAAATTCCTGTACTCTCGATAATCCGCCTACGAGCTTTTTACGGTATCTGACATTTTGAATATTGTTTATTTTATTTGATACGGCTCTGAAGAAACTCTGTTTTTTTTGTAAATTGATTTGGTAATTTGAAATGTAAATTTTTCGATATAAAGGAGACCTCCGTGGTTGCTGTGGGTGTGGAGGCATTTGCTGAAAAAGTAACAGCCGGAAGTATTCGCATTCTTTCTTATAAGCTCAATTTTTGTTTTGTTTTTATTTTTGCGGTACAATTAAAAATCTGAGGGCGCGTTGTTTGAACGAAAGCTTTGCGATTTTATAAACTGAAAGACGCAAATTAGGTTTTTTTGTGTAGTTCATAGCACCTAAACCAGTGGCTCCCAACCTGGGGGCGATTTGGGTTCTTATTGTACGATTTTTGCACGAGTTTAATGATAAAAGGTGTAAAAAAAAAAACACTTAGTATTATCGTCGCATAATGAACATTTATTTCACCTCAAGTACTTTCGTCTTTTTTACGTCATTTTTAAGAGGACGCTGACACGTCATTTTTAAGATGACACAGAGGACCTTCAGGAGGAAAATGACGTCATCAAGTAGAAAATACTGGAGGGGAAATAAATGCTCAATTTGTGCAAATAAAGCTCTGTGTTTTGAGAAAAAAAAATATAACCTTTGTATATAAATGAATGTTCAATGTTTAAATACACAAATTCTATATTTACATTATATTCAGGAAGATATAATATGTATGTCTTCACAGCCTCAATCCACTTGTTTAAACTAGCACACATTTAAATCGTGTCTGATAAATGACTGTAGAAATCCATATTAAATTGGATATGATGAAAATGTGAGATGGAAAAATCATTCATCAATACTGACGCCGTCCATCCTGCCAGTAATTCCTAATACTTATATGGAGAGAGACCTGACAATCATCGCACTCTAAGAATGATTATATTGAAATCATGTCCGGTCGATAGTTCAGTTGGCAGAGTGCTTGCATTCCATGCCGAGAGCTCGGGCTCGAATCCCACCGAGGTTGTCAGAAATGATTTCCCGTTTTGGTGTTTATTTCAAACTCAAAATAAAACACCGGCAGGGCTTACTCAGTCTTTACAAGAAATGTGTAGCAGCCCCTTCGGGAGCTGGGAAACCTCCACTTCAACTAAAGTGGTTGGCGTAAAGCCGGCCCCCTTATCTATAAAAATAAATAGGTTCCATTTGTCACATGTGAAACCCTTCGGAGATAGCGCGGCAAGCAGATACACCATGTGTGTAGCTTAGTTGCGTTTTTTTTTTAATATCATTTTCCATTTATCAAAAATATCCTAAGCTGCATTCTGATTCTACATCAACCATTTTTACTTCAACTGAAGTGGTTGGCGTAACGCCGGCCCCTTTGCCTGTAAAAATAAATAGGTTGATCTCGCCACATGCAGCTTTTTTTGGGAGAACACGGCAAGAAGTCACAATATATGTGCAACTTAGTCGCGTAACACCTGTTGAATGGCTCTCCTAAACATTTTACTTACTAAGTATCTTATCGTCGATATGCAGATGTGTATTTTTATGGTTGTAGACCGGTCTAGTGAGTCCACATTAGATGGGATCGTAGGAGTGTCCACAGGAAAGCCTGTAGGTAGTCTGCACACTCACAATCATACAATGTAAGCGACCTGCAGAACATGCTGCTCAATGAGGTACTAAGTGGGTGCAACTGCATTAGATTCTAATCTAATCTAACTAGCAAGGATATGTAACATTTAGGATTCACATTATATCCATTTTCACAAGCAGACACGTATAAGTTCACGCCTAAACATGCCGCATGTGGAATTATAGTACAAAAACCTAGACCACAAAAAAGTATAAGCATTGACATTGGCAAAGTGAGGCATTTTTTGTAGCATGGGCTGACCAAGTTTCATACCAACCTATATGTAAGTCAAGGAATACAAATAATAAATAACATTTAAGTACCTACATAAAAACAACAAAATCTTAAAAATAAATCAATACAAAAAAGTCAATACTTACCTATTAAAAAAATGTGGGGGGTTTGGGAAAACCCAGTGTAGCTGTCTGAAATGAATGCCCGTTTCAGGGTTTATTATAAACCCAAAATAAAATACCGGCAAGGATCACTCAGCTTTCACAAGAAATTAGAACCAGCGGGTTCCACCCCCACTTCATCTGAAGTGGTTGGCGTAAGGCCGGCCCCCTTACCTGTAAAAATAAATAGGTTCAACTCGCCACATGCGACCCCCTCGGGGATAACGCGGCAAGAAGTTTTACTATATGTGTAGCTTCGTTGCGTTTTTTTTTTTTGCGGGTGCTGCGAAACCCCCACTCAAACTAAAGCGGTTAATTGTAAGTGGGAAAATTAGGTTAGGTAAGGTTCCACTTTTTTCTCTAAGATATTGTTCTATATGTGTAGTTTAGTGGCGTGATTGCGTATTTATGCAGTAATGTCACAATTAGACAATGACTAATTACAATGCCCCACAGGTATGTTGTGTAATTAGTATGCTGCAGGCTATAATTCCTCCATTACATGTTAATCAGCAATCAGGGCGTGCATGCTTAATGAATCTGCACTAACCCACTGTCACTTAACCACTGGCATCAATCACTAAGCTGGGCTGACTTACCACGGAAAAAGTACCTTTAAGCATTAAAACTATACAATCAAACTAAAGCAACGAGACTAAGATGCACATATAGCGCAATTTCTCGCTGCGTTTTACCCTTAGGGTGTCGCATGTTGCAAGTGGAACCTATTTAATTTTAAAGTACGAGACCGGCCTTACGTCAACCACTTGAATACCAGCCCCCTAGGTAGCTGGGATATCCCCCACTTCCAACTGAAGTGGTTGGTGTAAGGCCGGTCCCCTTTACTGTAAAAATAAATAGGTGCCGAATAGCCAATGTGATCCCTTTAGTGATGACGCGGAATAAAGTTACACTGTATGTGTAGCTTAGTTGCGAGTTATGAACGCGTGTCACTGCACTTGTAAACTAAAACCTTGAATACGTGGATTTTGCACACTAATACCCATTTAGCACTCCGTTGTTTAACATAATTTGCACTTTGTATTATACTGTGCTAAATTTCGCATAAGTAATATTCAGTTATTTAAAGGAAGTATATGCTTTGAATGTAAATTTTGTTGTATACAAAACACACATAATATGTAATAATAATTGATAAAAAAAGTGATTCCACTGCCGTTTTTGTTGTTGTTGTGAAAAACTATTGGTAGTTTAGAGAAGCTAGACCTCAAATTTATGTTGCATTATATATGTAGCTTAGTAACTCCACATTAGTCATGCTATAGTTGATATGGATATAATTTTATCAATATTTTAACAGTCTCATCGTGATTTCTAAAACAATCAATAACAAAAAATTCTGCGCGAATTCCTGGCACAATTTTTTTGCTATTTTATCTGCCAGATCTCTCGGCTCATTGTTCCAATTTTTTGTCGTCCCCGTGTATCAAATATTTGATCGATCAGTCTTATTAGTAAATAGTAAATTATAATTCTGATGTTCGCCACATACGGCCATTCAAACGTGCTACTTTTGCATGTTAACTTTAAAAAAAGCGTTGGCCTAAGTAGACTCAATACCACTTCACTCCTCTATAAGTTAGAGGATCTGAATCCCACACATACATGGATTAGATCAGCCATACTCAACCTGCGGCCCGGCAACTTTTCTGTGCGGCCCGCGGACGTTATTTACAAAATCTGGCATTCTATATTTCGTAGGACGTAGAAAGGGAGGCGCGAAAACGTTTTTTTCATTTTATTTTTTTGACAAAATATAATTTTGAAAATTGCGTGCCTACCCCGTCGACGATAGATTTTCACGTAGATTTTCAAATATATCTATGTGGCCCGAAGACAAAAAGGTTGAGTTTCATTGGATCAGATGAAAGCAACCTTAAGCATTTTACACACGATGCCCCCCTCTGGAGCTGGGAAATCCCCACTGCAACTGAAGAGATTGGCGTAAGGCCGGCCCCCTTATCTGTAAAAGTACATTAGTTCCACTCGCCACATGCTACTCCGTCAGGGAGAGCTCAGCAAGAAGTTTCACTAATAAAGTAAAGCCGGCGCCTTTACCTGTAAAATAAATAGGGTCCACTCGCTACTGACAACCCTTTGGGGAGCACTTAAAGCCCGAAGCAAACCCTCTGAAATTGTAATAGTTAGATATGGGAACATGCAAAAATGTCATGCATACATGTACGCCATTAGAATAAGCTGCAATACAATAACGGGTCCTTCCAGCTGTCAGCTGCAACAAAGAGATCTATTTTTTTCTGAGCCTGAATAATTAGTCGACTACTTTATCAACTGGTCCACTGACACCGTAAAGGCGGTGCAGTTTTTTCATCTTGTCTTATTGGTGTCAAAACATGTTGTTCTAAGAAAAAAAACAAATTACAAGTCATGGCTTTATGACATGTGCGCGCTAAAATTTAATTATAAAGATAAACTCATTTTTTTTTTCAAATTAATGTTATTTACAAGCCTTTTTTAAAAACAAAAAGTTAAAATATAAAAATGGTTTTAAGATTCCCGTCGAGGGTGGAGAACATCATTTCCCGTTTCGGTGTTTTTTTGAAACTCAAAATCTTGGTACCGACGTCTATTCAAGTCACAAAAGATGAGAACCTACTCATATGGAGCGAGAAAACTTCCACATCTAGCGAGTAGTGGTTGGCGTCATGCTGGCTCTTTTACCTATAAAATTAAATAGGTTCCATTAAGGGGATGTAAATCAATAAGAATTAAAACACTTTCCAAATTTCACATTTCTAATCTAACCTAATTTGCAAAGATATGTTACATTCGAGATTAACATTATATGCATTTTTACAAGCAGACACGTACAAGTTCGCGCTTGCACATGCCGCATGTGAACCTACAACATTAAAAAAAACAAATCTCAAATAGACATACACCCTGCAACTCTTGCCGTCTTTCCCTGAAACTGGGGTGACATTGGCAAAGTGAACCATTTTTACAGCATGGGTGGTCAGCCGCATACCAACCTATAAGTCAAGGAACACATTTAATATGCAGATGTAGATGCATGAATTTCTTAATATTGTTTCTTGTTATTTTCTCATACATTTTAGATTACAAAAATATATGCTTCAGATTATGAGAATGAAAAATTTTGCATTCTTAAATTAATAAAAATCAGAATAAATTATTAACAGTTTTTTTACGGTTAAATTGTTCATCTATCGATTGCAGAATTGCAAATCTCAATCGATTAAAAACCCGACGGCCATCTTCAGCAGAATTTACAGTCACGTCTAACAAAAGTGGTCCAACTTCTTGCAGCTGGCCGGGTGAATAGCATTCCTGGGTTGCGTAAGTGTAAAAAAAACCTGGTCGACCTCTCGTATGACCGCGAGCACCCAAAAGCCTGAAGGAAAAGAATTGCCATTGGAAGAAGTTACAGTTAAAAATGTATGGTATTTTCATTGAGACGTGATGGAGTGATCAGATTGAGGAGATTGTGAAAGAATGGGAAATACAAAGTGAGCGTAAAATAAGAAAATGCATGAAAAAGGTGATGGATATGAATGAATTGAAAGAGCTATGTAAGGATAGGAAAAAATTGAGGCAGCTCTGCAGAGGCTCTGGCCACCCCTAGCGGAATGGCGACAGAGTTACAGTTACAGTTACGTGTTGTCCAAGTGTATTTGTTCACAAGATAAGATAATAATGTTTTTTTTTCCTTTAGATGTGGCAGATTTATCTATAAATTTGGTCTTTGTGCTAAATTATATGTACAAGTCCTGGAAGCACAACATCCTAAAGCTCTTTGTCCTCCATATTTTGTTGCATGATACGATAAAAAAACTATTATATTTGTTTGTTCCTCATAACTCGAAGGCACATCTTCTTGGTCTTTTTTATGTGTAGTTAGCAGGAGTTGCTGGTTGTCGGATGACTTCCTAGTTGGTGACCCAACCATGTAGCATTTCCCCTATATACCTTTATTTTTAACGCCATCCTATTGTCCAATGTCCATCCCTTCATTTCGTAGAGAGAAATCAGGAAAATATTTCCCTCACACGCAGACCTTTGATGACTGAACTTTAATGACATATTTTGTTGTACTCCACCGGGATTCGAACCCACGACCTTCCATTTACAAGTCCAAAGCGTTACCACTAGACTACGGACCGGTTGATCTTATGTTTATTCAGGGTATCGTCTTCATCTATCCCATTTGTATCCTGGTGCTTTGAGTTGTTTCTTGGAGTCTGTTTGTTTTCCTCTGACTAGCAATGGTTGTCTGATGCCCATCTAATAATTTGTCTAATGTGACCAACCTTCTTTCCTTGTTTCCAGACTTGATGGCGAGTGGCAGTGAGAGGTTCACAGACGAGGGCGTCACTTCTTATGGGCAGCTACACTTTGACGTCGCCAGAGATCAGCTTTTCGTTGGAGCGAGGTGAGTCTATGTACATCGCTTAGCTATAGGTCCTCCGTGTTTCTGAACGAAATGCCCTTTTTTCTTTTTGTTGTTATTTTTTATTACTCAGGGGTTAACTTTTTTTATTTCCCATTTATTTATTTCATTGGTCACTACTCAATTGGCTTTTAGGTTCATCGAGCGGTGAATTATTACCCTGAAAGTCCGTTCGATAGCTCAGTTGGTAGAGTGCTTGCATTCCTTGCCATGAGCTGGGGTTCGAATCTCACCGAGGGTGTCAGAAATGATTTCGCGTTTCGGTGTTTATTTCAAACATTCTCGGTGTGATTCGAATCCGAGCTCTCGGCATGGATTGCGAACACTCTACCAGTTGAGCTATCGACCAGACAACGCTGATTTTTTTACCTTGTGAAAGAAAACCTTCATGGTATACTTTGAGTACTACCATCTTCTTTTCGTGTTTCTTTTATTGAAAATCGGCGATCATAATGGCTATTTTGACTTTGAATGCTGCGGCTCGAAACAAGGACTTAGTACCTACTTGGTTTTACCATAAACAATATGAAGTTGCCTCGTGTCGTCATGTGACGTTCCTCTTATTATATAGGATGCTGAAACCCAACTCATACCCGTCCTGTACGTATGTGTCAGAAGGACCCATAGCACATGGACGCTCATACAAAGTTATATACTTTCTCAAGTGGTGGAAGGCCTTCCCGTAGACCGAGCCCGGGTTTCCTTCCAGTGTCCGCATGTGTGGTCCGCTTAGTGTGGAGAGCCAACCTACTGCAGGCCCGCAGTGACAGCTCCACCCACGATCCGGGCATTCGGATAATCAAACCAACACCCGATATCCTGGGAACCCAACCAAGCCCGATATAAAGTACACGGCTTAGTGACACTTTCACTTGTGCAGGCGTGCTAACAAGTTGAATTAGTTGCTTGGTAATCAAGTATTAGCGAGTTTGGATTATGCGCGAAATGTTCAGGGTTAACAATATAGGAAATGTCTGAAACGCTATTCTGCCCAATTCCTTACACTTTTGATATCAATCCAAGTTGGAGTTTACTAGCGCTTGCGAAAGAACTCCATACATAAAAAAAATCACAGTACACCTTTTTTTGGACACGTATCGCTATCTCATCGCCTTTAGGTCGTAAGGTATTTCGCAGAATAGCAATTCTGAACTTAAATACGACTAGTTATTCTTACCGTACATACATACATAAAAAACTTTACTCCTTTCGCTTTCATTCACCGTCCACGACTCACTTCCACACATCGTAACCTCAAAGGTAAAACTGAAGAAGTGTTGATTCACTGATTTGAGAAATCGCGGATAAAACATTTTACCGAGTGTAACATCTTTAGTAAGAGAACTTATTATGAACTTCTTTTTTTACTTCTTGTTGTGTTTTCTCTCGTAGAAAATAGGAAAAGAGGTGCATTTATGAAGAACGTGCCCTGGCTACTCCTAGCGGAAATGGCGATAGAGTTACAGTTACTAATTGCAAGTTACTCTTAGCTCTGCATGAGAGACACCACCTGTGCGATAAACACCAAATAAACACCAACTTGATAGAAATAGACCAATAAACACCAACTTAATAGAAATAGACAAATAAACACCAACTTAATAGACAATCCGTGAAATATCACAGACTGCCTTTCTGTTAATAAATTATTATGGCCAACAAATCACCTTCTCTAATGCTGTCTCTATAAGTGGATATTAAGCCGGCATTACTCACCAGTGAGAACATTATGTTACGTGTCGTTAAGTGAGACTTGCTGCGGAAATCTATGTCTTTACTTTAGGAGAGTCATTTACCAGACAATACCAGCAGATTACTGTAATTCCATGTCATTACCTGCTACCCAGCATTTATAGGTAATTTTTATCAATGAGTTTTCTCAAAGGCTGCATAGAACATCGAGGTCCAATACGTCTCCCCAGTGCTTGTTTGGCTTGTCTACAATTTGATTCAAAGCAGACCTTTCAATGAAACATTCTACGTCTTCTCCCCTTTGGAGCTTCTTTGTCCGATATCCACCAGAGGTAATTTCACATGAGCAATGTTTATAAGTGTACTGGACCAATGTGTCTTATGAAAACTGGAAATTGATTTTAAAAGTATTTAAAGCAGCTCTCACATTATCGTGTATAACGTTTTTTCTAAGCTCAGATTGTGTAGAATGTTATTCTTAAGACAACTTCATTGAAATGTCATCTTTACATCAAATGGTAGATAAGCCAAGCAAGTACTTGGGGGGGCGGTCTATCGTTTGGAGAAGAAAGGAATGAAAGAGAAGTGAGAAGTGTAAGGCCCGATATTTTCAACGTTAATATAAGTACTGAAAAAAAACGACGCACTTATGTCGTGGGTTGTTTTTTTCTATCAGTTTAAAGCCACATATACTAACGTTGAATATACCGGGCCTAAATGAATTTAGAATAAAATATGGATATCCTATAGAATAAGCAATATTTGTGTATTGTAGCCTCTCCTACGGTGGCAAATTGTAAATATTATTATTTTGATGTCCCCGCCCATGTGGCAGCGAGCAATTGTGGCTCCAAGCTGTGTGCTTTATCATTGATGTCTCTATCGCATTCAATTCCACGACATGGCAAGCAATAACGTGAAACATAAACATAAACAAGTCTACAAATAAAGAGAATCATAAAAAGTTATGTAAAGAGATACCAAGCTTAGAACATTTTTTTTTTTAAATAGATTTGTGGAAAGGAATGCAATCCACCAACCTATTTTGCCTGGCCAGTTGTCTTCATGCGAAAACAGCAGCTTGTGTGCATGCAACGGCATCTGTTGAACCAGGGTCAAAGTTATCGTCGCGGGGTTCGAACCAACGTTATCCGGTTCCAAATAACCTGACTTGATCCCCGCGGCTATAACACCGACTATTTACTCTTTGTATGTTGACGATATTTTTTGACATAACCGTAACATAATATTTTTTCTGTGACCACGTTTTTGTTTGCCAAAATAAACACAAAATTTAAATTGGCAGAACAGCGACGATACGGGTCGACATGAGTGTTCCCGATCAGAATACCAAGCTGGTGGTGCGCCTGTGTTGACTTTGGCTTATCCCCTGAATACAAATTGCTTGTCAATCAGTCTCACAAACTGTCCCATCATGTCAAACGCTCTGCCCACACACATTCTGACAGACGCAGAGAAAATGATAATATTCAAGACTTAAGTAAGCTTCTTATATTTTTACTTTACTTTTTACTTAGTCAGCCACGTCTTGTCCACTGCTGGACAAAGGCCTCCCCCATATCTCTCCAGGCGTCTCTGTCCTGAGCTCTCTGCATCCAGTCACCAGCAACTCTTTTAATATCGTCTGACCTTCGTGTAAGAGGCCTTCCTCTAGCTCTTTTGTCTTCACGAGGTCTCCATTCTACCACTCTTTTCGTCCATCTTTGTTCGCTCAATCTGGCTAGTGTAACTTTTTGCCTGTGTTATCCATGTAGAGGTCGCATGTGACGATTTGGGACCTTTTATTTATACAGTTGACCTTACGCCAAACATTTCCCTTGAAGTGGGAGATGCCCAGCTCCCGAGGGGGCTGGTACTCATTTCTTGTGAAAGTTGAGTAAATATTGCCCGAATTTTATTTTGGGTTTTGAAGTAAAAACCGAAACGGGAAATCATTTCTGACATTCTTGGCGGGCATCGAACTCTTGCTCTCGGCATGGAATGTAAGCATTTTACCAACTAAGCTGTCGACCGGACTATTTACGAGCTTATTCGTCGCTACAGAGCACCAATTCTCAACCATGACCCAGTTGCTGTAATGCTAGTTGTACATATTGTGACCGGTCTTTGGTAAAGTAATGGATTTTCCAACCCAGCGAAGAGCATTTTTTAAAATATAAAAAGGGTATTTTTATTTGTTCTCCACCGGGATTCAAACCCACAACTTTCGATTCCGAAGCGTAACCACTAGACTACGGATCAGATTTGCGTTCTTACAAAATTACCAAAATGCTTTTAACATTGACCTTTTTGTAAAACCAATATATCGACACCATACTTGATACATAATACTTAATACCATACTTGAGGACCTCTCTACCGTAGACATATGTACATATACGAGTATATTGATGTTTTGTTTTTTTTATGGATGACGAAAATTTTGCCTATAGTATCTGAACATGATTTTTTCGCGATAGATCGAGGTCAACTAGTAAAATGAATATTTTTATGAGATGTACATATTTTATGGACTTCCATAACCGTTTATTTTTATTGCAAGTTTTAATATTAGGTTTCAGTCAAATTAATGCTGATTTATTTTTTGACTTTATTTCTTTGAATTCCTTGACTTATACATAGGCTGATATGAGGCTGACAACGCATACTGTAAAAAATGTTTGACTCTTAAAATATCACCATTGTTTCCGGGAAGGTCGGCTAAAGTTGCAGGATTTATGTCTATTTGAGGATTTTAATTTGCAAGTACACATGCAACATTTGTAAACATAAACTTTGCAACTCCTGCCGCCTTTCCCTGAAACCACGGTGGCATTGGCAAAAGTGATCCAAGCTTGTACAGCTTGGGGAGTTAGCCTCATGCCAACCTATAAGTCTAATCTAATCTAATATAAGTTCCAAAGATATGTAATATTGGAGATTCACATTATATGCATTCTCACAAATAAACACGGACAAGTTCGCGTTTGTACATGCCGCATGTGAACCTACAACTTAAAAACCAAAAACCACAAATGAACATACAACCTGCAACTCTTGCCGACCTTCCCTGAAACAGGGGTGACATTGGCAAAGTGAACCATTGTCTACAGCATGGGTGTTCAGCCACATTTATACAACAAGTTACATTTTTAAATCATAAATAATAATATGTATAAACTTCAAAACAAATACAGAGTACAAAATTATAATTTAATAAACCCCAGTCCTAGCCACCAACATTACAGATCAACGGCCATTTCCCTCTGTCCTTACATACTTATTTCATTTCATCCAGAGTCATAACCTTCTTCATGCAAGCTCTCCTTTTATTATGACTCTGGATAAGAACCTTATTGCCACATGCGCCTCCTTCGGGAAGATCGCGGCAAGAAATTACAGGGTATGTGTAACTTAGCAGCGTTTGTAGAAGTTGAATAATTAAAGTGACTTGATTAATTGACGCATAAAGTACAGGTATTCAAAAACCATGTTCTGATCATTAAGAAGTGTCAACAGGGAGTTTTTTGCTCCCAATACGTTTTATATTTCTGCGCAGTAAATTTAAACGCAATTAAATTCACCTAGACTTGAGTTATTGATTTATTTTGTATTCACGGTGAAGTATTAGTGTTAAGTTTGGCGCCTCTAAATCTGCATGCGGTGGAAAAACTGGTTTCAGAAATGATCACTAAATTTAGTTGTGGTCTTATTAAATATTTCAGCCACTGAAAACATTTTTGTGTTTAAAAATACAAAAAAATAAATTACAATGTACTTTTTTTTTCGCTTTGCTTAACTCGCATTTCACAATCGGAAAATCGAACTTAAACTGGTTTATATTTTTTTGTTTGTTTGAATAGCTGAGTGTACCAACGGTATATTTTTAAAACAAATCGAGTTGTAGGGATTTTGCCCATGTGCGGCTAGGATCTTATTTCATTAAATACACACTTAACATGCAGAATGTGTAAGCGTGAACTTACATGTTTTTGTGAGTAAGGATCTTAAATGTTAATATACCTCTGTAACTCAGCAAATAAAACAAAATGTTTTAGAATAATTTTCCTTTTGATAAATAAAACCAGCTGAGAAGTAAAAACGAAACCGGGTCTACAATTAGTCAAAATTATTTTATTATTTTTGATTTTCCATTGATATTTTTACGATTTGCTTGAGTTCAATCAGAAACAACTTCGAATGAATTTTATTTTATCCAATTTATTTTAGGATTCACACATAATTAATAATGCTTAACTCAGGGAGAAATGATTTCCTTTATTTTTAAAATTACATCATATTCTGTTTTGAGAGCAGTATTTTTACTTTATAGCAGTCCGAAGGACTGTTATAAAGTATTGTATTCGTCCGAAAAAAAAAAAATGAGGTTTCAACGGAAATGAGTTGTCCTGCACCAGGACATGCAAAAAAACCTAATTTGTCGAACCTGTCCGTCCGTCCGTCCGTCCGTCCGTCCGTCCGTCCGTCCGTCCGTCCGTCCGTCCGTCCGTCCGTCCGTATGAGTGTATGTCCCAGCCGAAACTACTGATCACAGAGACACCAATTTTTGGATTTAGAGAATTGAAAACCACAGATTTTGATGAGCCGACTGGCATGGCACCACCCTGAAAATTCAAGATGGCTGCCATACAAAAAAAACATAAAATTGCACTTTTGCAAAAACGGCTCTAACGATTTTCTTTAAAATTTCAGTGTGGTCGTTGCTTAAGTTTTTTTTAAGAAAATTAGGTATGGCAACACTCTTGCCAACCTGCGTCTATGGGTTGCCATATGAAAGAAAAAAACGATTGTGATTATCTCGGAAATGGCTGGGTTGACAAAAAAAAAATGTTCTACAGTATTACGCGCAATAGTAATTTCTACAAAAATTTAAAGAAAACTTTAAAAATTTTTTTACTTAAAGTACCGTTTACACGATCTCAAAATTTGCATCGAAAATATTAAAAAGATCCATAAAAACGCAATTTTGTAAAACTTTTTTTAGGTTCAAAAGAAAGAAAAATTTATAAACTTCTTTGTAATATAATTTGTTTTTCACTATTTTGAGAATTCAAGATGGCTTCCAAAGAGGAGAAAACTTCAAATGCGATTTTCTCAAAAACGGCTCGAGCGATTTTTTTTTAATTTTCAGTAAAGTAGTTGCTTGATACATTCTTACCAAATTTAGTTATGGCAACATTTTTGCTAATCTGCGTCTATGAGTTGCGATATGAAAAAAATAAACAATTGTGATTTTCTCAGAAGTGAAAGCGTTGACACAAAAGATATGTTCTACAATATTATACGTAACATCAAATTCTATATAAAAATTAAATAAAATTTTTGAAAATAAAAACATAAAGGGCCGTTTACATGATATCAAAAATTGAAATTAAAAGGCTACAAAAACCCATCAGAACGCAATTTTTTTTTTATGTTTCTTAACTTTATCAGAAATAACTTTGTAATCACTATAACTCATAGTGAAACATTTTTCAAATTTTAGAAAAATCAAGGTGGCTTCCGAACAGCTGAAAATTTCAAATGAGATTTTCTCAAAAACGGCTCCAACGATTTTCTTTTTTTTTTTTGCATAATCGTCATTATAATACTGCTATGTAACAACAATAACCATTGCCTCATAATTTTCTTTGTTTTGGGGGTTGCCATACAAGAGAAAAAAATAATTTAAAATTTTTCGGCAGAGAAAGGGTTAACTAAAAAGTAATGTTCTACAATTGAAAATCTTTTATATATACCTACATATATGAATCATTACTTTTTTCAAAAAAATATTATAAAGTATAGCCACCATACAAAGTGACAAATTTTCATACAAAAAATTATTGTAATATTTTTGGTAGCAAAACGTCTAATACCCATAAATAAACCTACATAATAATTCGCTCAATCAATTGCTAAAAAACAACAATAAGCATTGCCTCTTCATACTCTTTGTTTTGGGGGTTGCCATACAAGAGAAAACAATATTTTAAATTTTCCCGGCAGAGAACGGGTTAACTAAAAAATAATGTTAAACAATTGAAAAGCTCTTATATATACCTACATACATTAATCATTACTTTTTTCAAATAAATATTATAAGGTGTAGCCACCATACAAAGTGACAAATTTTAATACAAAAATAATTGTAATATTCTTGGTACTAAAACGCCTAATATAAAATACTAGGCTACGAGTCTTAAAATCTAGTAAGTTGTACCCATATAATAATCAATCATAACTTTCCAAAATATCAATGAAAAGTATAGGTACCCACCAAACCAAGTATTAGTTTTGATACAAACGGGATCAATGATAATACTGCAAAAAGACGATTGCTTAAAAAGATAAGCTTCATTACTTACACACAACTAAATGTTTTGTTATGAAAATTGGCTATGACCTAAACATGACCGTATTTTGTGCTATAAAGTTCTGTGCAGTCCACTGTACAATTTATTTACTTTATAGCAGTCCGAAGGACTGTTATAAAGTATTGTATTCGTCCGAAAAAAAAAAAATGAGGTTTCAACGGAAATGAGTTGTCCTGCACCAGGACATGCAAAAAAACCTAATTTGTCAAACCTGTCCGTCCGTCCGTCCGTCCGTCCGTCCGTCCGTCCGTATGGATGTATGTATGTCCCAGCCGGAACTACTAATCGCAGAGACACCAATTTTTGGATTTAGAGAATTGACAACCACAGATTTTGATGGGCCGACCGGCATGGCACCAACCTGAAAATTCAAGATGGCTGCCATACAAAAAAAACATAAAATTTCACTTTTCTCAAAAACGGCTCTAACGATTTTCTTTAAAATTTCAGTGTGGTCGTTGCTTAAATTGTCGCGAAGAAAATTTGTTATGGCAACACTCTTCCCAACCTGCGTCTATGAGTTGCCATATGAAAGAAAAAAACGATTGTGATTATCTCGAAAATGGCTGGGTTGACAAAAAAAAATTGTTCTACAATATTACGCGCAATATTAATTTCTACAAAAATTTAAAGAATTCTTAAAAAAAATTTTTACTTAAAGTACCGTTTACACGATCTCAAAATTTTCATCGAAAATATTAAAAAGACCCATAAAAACGCAATTTTGTAAAACTTATTTTAAGTTCATAAGAAAGAAAAAATTATAAACTTCTTTACACTATAATTTGTTTTTCACTATTTTGAGAATTCAAGATGGCTTCCAAAGAGGAGAAAACTTCAAATGCGATTTTCTCAAAAACGGCTCGAGCGATTTTTTTTTAATTTTCAGTAAAGTAGTTGCTTGATACATTCTTACCAAATTTAGTTATGGCAACATTTTTGCTAATCTGCGTCTATGAGTTGCCATATGAAAAAAATAAACAATTGTGATTTTCTCAGAAGTGAAAGCGTTGACAAAAAAGATATGTTCTACAATTTAATACGTAACATCAAATTCTATTTTAAAATTAAATAAAATTTTTGAAAATAAAAACATAAAGGGCCGTTTACATGATATCAAAAATTGAAATTAAAAGGCTACAAAAACCCATCAGAACGCAAAAAACTTTTATGTTTCTTAACTTCATCAGAAAAAACTTTGTTATCACTATAATTCATAGTGAAACATTTTTCAAATTTTAGAAAATTCAAGATGGCTTCCGAACAGCTGAAAATTTCAAATGAGATTTTCTCAAAAACGGCTCCTACGATTTTCTTTATTTTTTTTTCATACTCGTCATTATAATACTGCTATGTAACAACAATAACCATTGCCTCATAATTTTCTTTGTTTTGGGGGTTGCCATACAAGAGAAAAAAATAATTTTAAATTTCTCGGCAGAGAAAGGGTTAACTACAAAATAATGTTCCACAATTGAAAAGCGTCTATATATACCTACATATATGAATCATTACTTTTTTCAAAAAAAGATTATAAAGTATAGCCACCATACAAAGTGACAAATTTTCATACAAAAAGTTATTGTAATATTTTTGGTAGCAAAACGTCTAATACCCATAAATAAACCTACATAACAATTCGCTCAATCAATTGCTATACAACAACAATAAGCATTGCCTCTTAATACTCTTTGTTTTGGGGGTTGCCATACAAGAGAAAACAATATTTTAAATTTTCCCGGCAGAGAACGGGTTAACTAAAAAATAATGTTAAACAATTGAAAAGCTCTTATATATACCTACATATATTAATCATTACTTTTTTCAAATAAATATTATAAGGTGTAGCCACCATACAAAGTGACAAATTTTAATACAAAAAGAATTGTAATATTCTTGGTACTAAAACGCCTAATATAAAATACTAGGCTACGAGTCTTAAAATCTAGTAAGTTGTACCCATATAATAAATAATCAATCATAACTTTCCAAAATATCAATGAAAAGTATAGGTACCCACCAAACAAAGTGTTCGTTTTGATACAAACGGGATCAATGATAATACTGCAAAAAGACGATTGCTTAAAAAGATTAGCTTCATTACTTACACACAACTAAATGTTTTGTTATGAAAATTGGCTATGACCTAAACATGACCGTATTTTGTGCTATAAAGTCCTGTGCAGTCCACTGTACAATTTATTTTTTCTTGTAATTAGTCACTTGTAATGAACATCTTGTAATTCTTTCCAACTTCCTAAGCTTGATATCCGTGGCAACATATAATTGGCCATGTTTTTTTGTAATTGCTATTATTATTTCTTATGTAACGCTGTTTGTTGTCCTACTAAAATAAAATAAAATAAAATAAAATAAAATAAAATAATTGGCTCACAGTTAACTTTCGCACTATCTCGCTCAACGCCTCTGGTACTAGTCCACCTTCAAAGCATCGCTATCTCTCTTTATAGGTGTATAAGGGCCACTCTGACATACGCCAGACCATTCTGGAATCTTCTCAATTAGAAGTTTCGATCGAACACTAGTACAATCATCCAAACACCTACATCTACAGAGACGCACACACAAGTAAGAACATACAGACACACAATCATAAGTAAACATACATCTGATAACTTATTTAAATCGGGCTGCCGGTAATGCTGCTCCATAAGTCATGTCCGCAGACCACAGGTATTATACAACTGGTTTCTCCTTACTGCTGTTTAATATGGATTACCGTAATACTTAAACGCTTTGATAGCAATCTGTCTCGCAGGTACAGATTGTACCTGTCCGCCTAGTATAAAACATTTCGTTAATGTACTCAGACATATCTTTAAAAATATGCAAGGAAAGTTTAGCCTCTTCATAGAGGCGCTGGTTTAGTTCCCATACCTCCATGTTTTGGTATTTAACGAAATGGGTTAGTTTAAACGTAGATAGACGGTTTAGATGTGGACATGAGTGTGAACTGAGATTTTTAATCTATAAAATGAATACAATTGCTACTCGCTTTATCTGACACTATATTAAAGAAAAATGTGGTATAAAGTGAATTAAATGTAAATAAAAAATAACTCTTTAAGAAATGCATAGTTTTATTTTCACAGTTTGTTTGAGTTGAATTGCCCAAGACCCGCTATTGTAAACTGATAAAAAAAACTACCCACACTTGTGACATAAATGCACCACTTTGATTCAGTATAAAGTCGCTATGCTATCGTTGAAAATACCGGGCCTAAGCGCTATCAGACTTTATCCGTCCATCTTCAGAGGCGAAAAAACAAAAGGATAAAAATTCAAGGCAGGGAAGAAAAAGTGGGTGGGTTTTTTCGGGCTTTTTCTAACTTTTAGTAGGGGAGAATGACTAGGTGTTTGCTTATTAATAATATTATCTTAATTTTTGTGAACTACAAGATTTTTACCTTTCTGCCTTTGCACCCTGAGTAGAGGACCTTGACTCATGCTGTGTCAAAAGAATGGTCGTTTTCTATGCAGAGGTCCGCCATCTCAGAGTACCTACCCAGACATACCCTTATTGAATTAAATTGATTGAAGTTTTTATTTCAACGCCGTGATTTGTAGGAATTCAAATAAATTGATTTATTAAGTTTCTGAGTACATACACAGCTTCCGTTACTTTTTGAGAAAGTTTGGTCGGAAAATCGATAGAATAATAGTAGCATCCCGTTTGTTAACCATTAATTCTAGTAAGATTTATTGTCTATGTTTTGATAATCGCTTCTGTAATCTGCCGGGATTATTGGTAATGCTTATATTGACAGCGCCGAGGAAACTGCAAACACTTGCGCTTGCTGCCTGCAATGCTAGAGTATATGTACAGGTATGTCTTGGACCTGGGTAAGAGGGCGAGCAATCATAACAAAATAATCATACGGGGCTATTTCTAGTCATTTTAGTCGTCGGTTGAGCCCCCGATTTGGCAAACTAATGATGCCTAGGCTGAAAGTCTCATCACCACGGTCATTCTTACCTACCGAATTTTGGTAGTATTTGTAAGAAAACTAATCTGCTGTTCACTTGCGGCCATCTCGGATTGACAGGTCTTCATACAAATGCATCATTAGTTTGTCAAAGCGCGAGCTCAACGGACGACTAAAATGTCTAAGAATAGCACCGATAGTGCTTAACGGTGTCGAATCTTGTGCATGGAGCTTACGTCCCGTGGAGCACAGATTATGCTATGCCCCATTTACATTCAGTTCTTAGCGGAAGTGAGATGGGAAGTTGGCAGGGCATGTGTGTAAACATGCAGCATTTGTAAGCGAGGACTTACACGTGTTTGTTTGTGGGCATGCATTTGATATGAGTTTTGAATGTTTATATATCTCTGCAATTGGGATTACAGATTATAGATGGTAATCAATTATTTTGATAAGGAATACGTGTTTGATCAGAAATTAATGAAAAATATTTACTGATGTTGGTACATCTTTATCAATTAATGGTTTTGTATTTGATAAGATAATAAAATAATATACATACCATTTTTGATTTGATTTGCTGTCGAAAATCAACCGGAAGTTTTCGTAAAAGCGAGAATGAAAAATGAAATAATTAATGTTGATAGTAACCAGTTATGATTTTTAAAAAATGTAAGAATACATCTGTATGTATATTATAAACCATGCACTAGAAACAAAAAAAAAAACATTTTAATTTTATTTATTTTCATGAAAACTTCTTGAAGTTTTTTTCTTAGTTAAATATAACAAAAACTATAACTGAAAAAATCGTGTAGCGCCGTTTAGTGGCACTAGCCATTCTAAGGGCGTATTTTAAATGCATTTTTTGGCCTAAAAATCCACAGTGCTGTGATGAGGATGATGTAATAGTAATAATATTAGGATAATTTATTTGGTGATCGCTGTTTCTGTGTAAATCACACCTCAAAATCTTTCTGCGAGCTTGGTCGTCGCTGTAGATAGCGTCATTTCTCAAGTAAGGCTGGATGAGCCTTTGGTGGTCGGTCTTTGGAAAAGGTAATTTATAATAAAAATTAATTTTATATATAAATAAAAAATTTCAACGCAGCGAAGAGCACATTTTTGAAAATATAAATGATATATTTTTTGTGCTCCGCTGGGGTTTGAGCCCACGACTATCTATTTACGAGCCAGAACTACCACTAGACTACGGACCGGTCAATGATGATGATGATTATAAAACCTCATCTAATCTAATCTAATCTAAGTTGCAAAGAATTTAAATATTCCTATTGCTAATTTTGACCCCATCCTCCTTAACTCCTTACTTAATTTAACAAGTTTGTCTAATAGGAGAAAAATTATTGATTTACTAACACTCTATAAAATTAAAAATGGTCTAATAGATTGCCCGATGTTGCTTGAAACTATTAATTTTTTTGTTCCGCGACAGGGATCTCGTCAAATAGTTCCTTATCGCCCTGTAGCTTCCAACACTGTTGCAGAGTACAACAGCTGCATTAATCGCATGCAACGTATTGGTAACCAATATGCGTTGGACTTTGATCCTTCTAATAATAATTTTAATAGGTACAGGACAGGTTTGAAGAGATTCTTTCTGCGGGGCCAATATTAATTGTTGTTTTACTTATGTATTATATGTAATTTAATTTTTTTTTTAAATAAGTGAGTTTTGGATTGTATATCTGCTTTTTGAATTGCAATTTTTTTCTTTTTCTTTTTTAATTAAGCTTCTCGTAAATATATTGTTTTCACCATATTATTTAATATTTCTGATATAAGTTATTACCTTACTATACTTAAGTTTTACCTACCTATTGTAACTTCTCATATTATCATTTTGCACTAGCATATCTTTTTTATTCACTGTAATTTAATACATGTTCTTTTTGGTATTTTTATGTATTTGTATTATTTTTGAAACTCTGTATCTATTTAATGTAAAAGGCACTAAGTGCCGTTAAAAAAAAAAAAAAAAAAGAGATGTAACATTGGGGATTCATATTATATGCATTTTCACAAGCAAACACGTATAAGTTCGCGCTTGTTCAATGTACATGCCGCATGTGAACCTACAATTACAAACCCAAATCTCAAATGAACATAAACCCTGCAACTCCTACCGATCTTCCCTGAAATAGGGGTGACATTGGCAAAGTTAACCATTTTCTACAGCATGGGTGGTCAGTCACATACCAACCTATAAGTCAAGGAATATAAAAAACAAGTTACATTTTTTAAACAAGTTCTGATATAATTATTATCAACAAAATACATATGTATGATATAACTACAAGTGTTGGCGCCATTTGTTTACTAGGAAATCAATCTCTTTCCAAACGTCATAATTGCAGCAGGCTATCTGGGAGCCGCGAGTTCTCACATCCATTTACAAGCAAAGTGTTCGCGATATTTGCATTGACTGGAGCGATCTCCTTATATAAGCCACGACTGCTGTTCTATCTATGTTGTGGCCTACCTGCACAATATACTAGAGGATCAAGAAGCGATAATCTGTAGCTCCCTGCAGACCATCACTCTACAGGCTACATTCAAGAATGATCATGTGGCACCAAGAAAAGTATTTATAAACGTAATCTACAGGCTAAGTTACAAGGATATATAAACATTAACAATGGGGGCATGTGTAAGTTTGCGCTTACAAATGCTGCATGCTACTTACAAATTAAAAATAAAATTGGCCCTGCAGAGCTCGGGCTCAAATCCCACCGTGGGTGTCAGAATTTTTTTCCCATTTTTGTGATTATTTGAAAAACCAAAAGAAAATACCGGCAAGGCTCACTCAGCCTTCACAAGAAATGAATATCAGCCCTCCCGGTAGCTGGAAAACCTCCAATTCAACTTAAGTGCTTGGCGTAAGGCTGGCCCCCTTACCTGTAAATATAAAAAGGCAAGAAGTTTCACCATATGTGTAGATTACTTGCGTTGTTCTGAGTCCATTGTTGGTACAACTAAAGAGTAATGAATTGAATTTCATCGAATTAAAGGTTGGTATGGCGCTGACCATCTATACTGTAAAAAATGGTTCACTTTTCTGATGCTACCCCTATTTCATTGAAGGTCGGCAAAAGGCCCTGGGTTGCATACTAACTAAGAGCGAGTCCTTGTTGGAATAACAGACATAAGGTAATATTGTCTGGAAAAAACAGCTTGTTTGAATATTATTTCGACACCTTAAAGATAAAACTGAATAAGTGGCATATTTAATTAACACGGATTACTCAGATAAATGCACATTTTTGGTATTTTCTACGAGAGAAAACACTAAAAAAGTTTGGAAATCCTGTAGTTTGAAAGTTTTTCATTAGCAGTTCTGCGACACGCAATAAAATGATTTATCCACGATTTTTCAAATCAGTGAATCAGCTTATTATTTTAGTGAATGTAGAATGTAGAGTGTAGAGTGTTAGTGTGTAGGGGCCTGTAGAGTAGTGGTGTGTAATTGGGCGGTCAGCTGGGCGCCTGTGCCCACGCAAGTGCGGACACTGGAGCCGGGGCGCCCACGCAGTACGTATACACGGAGCCCAGCTAGGGATATTCGCGCTGTGATGGCGGTATGAAAACACAACATGGCCGAGGGCGCCAATAATGAATAATACCTCTTCTTCATCTTACTGTAAATCATTGATCTATTGCTACAGAAGTTTTCCCTCTTATGACGCTGGGTGTAGCCCATTGAGTTATAACATAGGGGAGCGGAAACTAACATACTGAATTGATACATACTTGTTCCCACTTGCGTTCCTCTCCTGTCAAGCGTTGCAGTGGTGCCCCCAATGTACGGCGGCAACTATTACAAATATTACGCATTAAATATCACAATATGTAATTATGATGAAATGAGTAATAAAATTAAAATATGAAGATGCATCTTGAAAATATGAAATACTGACACCAATTTTGGCGATCACAATATTTATTTCACGTGTTATCTGTCAACTCTAGCTATTTCCGGTCTAATCGGCAGCCATTATTTGCAATGGTACCAACATTCAAGATTTTATTTTTCGTTCTGCCGCGTTTTTTATACATATGGAAATGCAACTGTGAAGCTCTTTGTTCTCTTTCTAAATAATGACCATTTTCGTAAGTAAGTTAAGACAAATATCTTCGTTAAAATATTTTTTTGTCCATAGATATTATAAGTCAATGGTGCAGCCCAGCTGTTACCAAATGCTAGCCTACATATGCATTGTATAGTTCGATTTGGTTGATTGATTTCTGAAGCTACATAAAATTTCGATCCTTAATTTACATAAAAAGTATTGATCATTCTCGAAACATGGAGAGTGAGGAAACCAGGTGGTGTATAGTGTAACATTTTACCGCGATCCCCCCAAAGAGGTCGCATGTAGCGAGTGAACCTATTTATTTTTACAGCTAAGGGGACCGGCCTTACGCCAATCACTTCAGCTAAAGTGGGAGTTTTCGCAGCTCCCGAGTACTGGTACTCATTTCTTGTGGAGTATGAGTAAACCTTGCCGGTATTTTATTTTGGCTTTTGAAATAAACACCGAAACGGGAAATCATTTCTGACACCCTCGGTGGGAATCGAAGTACCTACTCTACCAACTGAGCTATCGACCGAACCGGACACTATTGCTATCAGTTATACAATGATAAATCGCCCAGCTATTTTTTCGTTTTCAACATTTATATTTTGCTATCCTAATCTAAATCTAGTTAAGGCATTTTGATTTGTTATCTTCTACCCTCAGAGTTTTGCCTGCAGCGTTATTCTGATGAAGCCATCTCTGTTTTTGAATCGCTGTTCCAGGAAAAATAAAAACAAAAATATAAATTCGTGTATCCCTAATGGAAGTCGGCTGTTGCACACAATTTTAACACCTTCAATAAATCCCATTGGGGTATGCCAAGTACGTTTTAACTCAACCGTAGTATTTTACTAAAAATGAACGCAAATTAAAACAGTGCCTCTAGTGAGGATTCTACTTTCGAAACATTTTTGGTAAAACGTTATGGTTATGATCACACGCGAAGATTCACACTTGGGAAACCGAGTGCGCTAAAAACTTTTAATCGACTGAAAATAATTGAACGATTTCCATAATGGAAATTTCGGCGGCTAAACACGCTACGGATGTGTAACTGTAACTCTGTCGCCATTCCGCTAGGGGTGGCCAGAGCCTCTGCAGATTTGCCTCTATTTTTTCTTATCCTTGCGTGCCTTCTTCAATCCATTCATATCCATTACCTTTTCATACATTTCCTTCTTTTACATTCGCTTTGTATGCCCCATTCTTTCACAATTTTAACAATCTGATCCTGCCATACTTTTCTCGATCTTCCCTTTCCTCTTTTCCCTTCCACATTTCCTCTGTATAAATAATTTGTAAGTCTTTCGTTATCCATTCTTTCTACATGGGGAATACAATTTGTTATACTTTCAGGCCCAATTGGGTAGCATGTTGGCTTTAAAAAACAGAAACTTCGGGTTGAAAATTTGAAATTAATAATATGATTCATATGAATGTCTCAACTAAAAAGATTTTGACTTTATGGAGTGCTCGCTCTTGCTTGCGTGTCCACACTACGGAATATCATCATAATAAATCAATCAATCGATTCCCAGAAATTGTCCATCTTTTGTTTTTTACGAATGGTGTTTTGTTGTTATTGATTAAGTCGTTATGGCAGACTGGACTAATTTGAATAACAATCAGAAATAAAAGATGGAATTTAAATAATGGCGTGTGGGAGGTGATATTGTATAAAATTGTTGGAATAGAAAAATGTATGCTTTTTTGGAAGTTATCGTTTTGATAGTCAAATCGTTATTGAAAACTTAAAGAATGTTTACTGTCCGTTCGATAAGTTATTTGGTTTTGACTGCTTGCATTTCATGCTGAAAGCTCGGGTTAGAATCCCACCGAGAGTGTCAGAAATGATCTCCCATTTCAGTATTTATTTGAAACCCAAAATAAAATACCAATGTTTACTAGCCTTCAGGAGAAATGAGTACCAGCTACGGGAGCTGAGAAACCTTCACTTCAACTGAAGTGGTTGACGTAAGGCCGGCCCCCTTACCTGTAAAATAAATACGTTCCACTCGCCACATGCAACCCCTTTAAAGAAAACGGTGCAAGAAGTAACACTAAATGTGTAGCTTATTAGGGTCGCGCCCTGATTGGGAACCACTGCATCAGACGAACCGTTGTGGAACAGAACTTAAGTTTAAACATTACTCGTGATGTTATGGTGATACGCACCTGCAACTTAGATTAAAGATGGAAAACGATAATTAGTTTCCTTTACAGCTACCTGACTGAGTTTGAGAGACCAGCCTGCCCATAGCGTTCTATCAGGTCGCTAGTTCGGCCAGGCCTGGATTAAGGGTGGTTCGAGTGGTGCGACCGACTCAGGGCCTCCGCTTTTAGGGGCCTTCAAAAACATTGAAAAATTACTGTAAAATGATCTTATGGACTATTTTTGATCACTCTTGATTCGAAAGGCCACTTTTGTACAGAAAAAAACTCAGTTAGTTGAGAAAAAAAAGTCTCGTACTGGGCACCTTAAGGGGTCCTAGACGACCTGAATGAGGCCCCAAAAATTTCAAGCAAAGTCACTGTATGTACAACTTCTAACGTAATTAGTGCCTTTTATTCAACATCTTCTTCTTCTTACTTTTGTTGTAGATCTAGGATTTATTTATTGCGAACTTCCTCCTGTGATGCAGAAAACCAGCTGTTTTTTTGGGAGGGTGACCTGATAGACGCTGGCCGTCTGGTATTTTCTGTGCCACGAATCGGGTTATCCTTTTCTCGCTCATGTGGTCTAATTGGTCCATTCAAAACCGTCTCCTCTTCCTGCTCCATCTGACGATGTCTTGAGTGTCGCAATTTTATTCATCCATTCAATGAATATTTTCTTACAGCGTATCTTTTGCGTTGTGAAAAAATGGAAGTGGGGGTATGAACATATATTTTGAGGGGGGAATTTTAGGGTAGGGAAAGGGGATGGGTAGGGGGGCCTCGAGTTTTCCTCTGCACCAGGGCCCCCTGAAGGGTTAATCCGGGCCTGCTCGTTCCGCCCGCATTTTAAAGTAATATGGCGGACAAGACAGACTAGACGTCCGAATGTCATAATTTCCTACGTGGAGTTGCGCAACCTAGGTCTGGTCTAAGCGCCTCAAGCCTGGGGACACAGACCCGCAATTACTGCAGAGTGTACTCACTTGATGGCGGGATTTGCATGCCATTTAGTGGCACCAGACACTGACGCCATTGCACTTTTTGCCGACTTGGAAATATTCGCAACAGATAATGCGTTATGGTTCTTAATAAAGTCTCAGTACTCGCACACAAATACAAGTCTATTACGAATTTATGTAAGTATAGGTTTTGTTGATTTGCATTTCAGTTTTCCTTACGTCAATTATTTTGTCATTGTGTGCTTGTGTGTGTGTGCGCGTAGAGAGTGGACCTGAAATTCTAATAAAACTCTGTCACGAAAATATATTATTTTAAATTGTAAAATAGATTTTTGAAGAGAAATGCAATATACCAACCTATTTTACCTGGCTAGAAACAGGTGTTATTAACATTATCAATTAATAAGTCATGATTGAATATTTTTGATAAATTATTAATTACCAACAGTACCAACTGTTGAACCAGAGTCAATGTAATTGTCGATAGGACATGACGCAGGCGGGAGTCGATTTTTTTTTGATGTAATCAATATACATACATCAATTTTTACCCATTCAAATAATATATTGCCCACATTCCCATAATTGTGTACCCAGCACCTATAGAGAAATCCCAAAAATAGCCTACCAAAATTAAACACGAAATGAAGGGAAAACGATGTTTTAGCACTGGCATAAGGCAAAAAAAATAAACAACTGTGAAGGAGAGCGAATGTTTTCGATTGTTTTCAGGAAAATCATGTGAGATATTATCGCTGTAAACTGAAACAAATATAATTTTATTTAAATGCGCTGTTATTTGACATGGCTTCATTTTTGTTTTTTGACGCTGTTTTGTGTGTCAACTTGTCATAGCACTGCTGCCAGCCCTCACTGTCGATGATATCTGTCATCCATTGTTATCCTCAACAAACGCAATCCATTAACCATTCGTGAAATTTTGTCGTTTTGCTATCTATCTCCCTCACACGTGCATACTTTTGATTCATCTATCCCGCTTCCTCGTGATAATCGCATAAGTGACAGTCAATGAAATGTTATCCCAGGTCTCGCCTGTAAATCAGAGCCCATATTGCGTCCATCAATCACTCGCTGTAAATCAAATTTAAATATTTGTTTGCCCGCAGTTCATGGGCGGTTATATAATCTTATTTGTAAACATATATTTAGTAACATGTAATATTTACTATATCTATACCTCAGGAGCGTGCATAGGGTATAGGCAAATAACGCAACTAAGCTACACATACAGTGTAACTTCTTGCCTGCGTTATACCTTATTATACCTTGTTATACCTTAAAGGTAAAACAAGTGAATTAATTTAGTGTATCTTTGCAATTTAGATTAAAGACATAGATAGTGAAGTTAAGATGGTTAAGTCATACATATTTTCACATCCCAAATTCGACTCTTTCAGGGATAGCGCGGTAAAAAGTTGCACTATACATGCAGTTTTGACGCGTTTAGTTGCGTTGCATTGATGGTAATCATTTCCCTCTAGCGCCGATTCGTGAAACTTGTCACTAGAGGCGCTGTTGTAGCCTTCATATATTTTCTGTTTACGCTACAATTGTTGAGTAATTTTCTTTGTGCCTTATTCTCGGGGTGCAGATTTTGTCCCCTTAGTGCTTGTTTGTCTTATGTCCATCAGAGGTAATTTTACTTGAGCAATTTTTGTATATGTACAGCGCCAAACTAGAACTAGAAATTAATTTTTAAAATATATCAAACAACTCTCACAATAACGCGTTTTGCGTTATTTTCTTAGCTCAGATTGTGTAGAATGTGATTCTTAAGACAACTTCATTGAAATGTCATCTTTACATCAAATGGTATATAAGCCAAAAAAAACACTGTGGGGGGCGGTATATCGTTTGGAGCAGAAAAGAATGAAAGAGAAGTGAGAAGTGTAATGTTTGAATCAAATGGTATTTAGCTAAGCCAAACAAGCACTGGGGGGACGATCTACTATTGACTATTGAACAGACATATTTATTTCCACTTAGAGAATAATGTTCTCCATTGCATATTCAGCATGCACTTCCACAACCTGCCCACAGCATTCATAGCCTCCACACAAAACACTGAGCCCAGTCAGTCCCACTCATTAAACAGCATTGTATACAATCAAAGAACGAGTTGTGTGCAGAGCATTGATACAATTATTTGAATGCCTGGCTCAGGTATGACTTAACTTTAAGTGTAACTGTAACTGTAACTCTGTCGCCATTTTTTCTGTACTTAAAAAACGCAACTAAGCTACACATACAGCGTTACTTCTTGCCAAGTTATCCCTGAAAGGTTTCGCAAGTGACGATTGGAACCTGTTTATTTTTACAGGTAAGGGGGCCGGCCTTACGCTGACCATTTCGGTTGAAGTGGGGGACTTAATGATAATATTACGATGATTTATTTGGTGAGCGCTGTTTTTGTGTGAATCACACCTCAAAAGCCCTCTGCGAGCTTAATCGTCGCTATAGAAAGCGCCAATTCTCAAGCGAGACCCAGTTGCTGTGAGACTGGAATGACCTTTGGTGACCGGTCATTAGTAAAGTACATTATTTTTTCAACCCAGTGACGAGCATATTTGAAAATATAAACGGTATATTTTTTGTGCTCCGCCGGGATTCGAACCCACGGTTTTCCATTTACGTTGCCACTTGACTACGGTCCAGTCGCATACCTATTGCAATTCATTCATATCCATCATCTATTTCATTCATTTCCTTCTTTTAGATTCGCTTTGTGTATCCCAATCTTTCACAATTTCACCAGTCTGATACTTTTCCAAATACATACTTTTCTCAGTTGTCTCATGTCATTTGTATCTAAACTTTTAGCCTCTCCAAAGAATTACTGCCTCCATGCTTGGAGGAGGTACTGTTCACTTGCACTGTGCTATTATGTGTAATGTTGCCCACGCATCATGGAAATTATGCTGATCTACTGTTATCTAATAAAACAGCTAATACTTCTATAATTTGTAGAGTTGCACTTGTTTGCTGAGGCCCATGTCCAGCCGTGGACAAGCTGATACGACACTGACTTAAATGCTTCAGGGAAAGGCGGTAAGATTTACCGTGTGAATACTCATTTCAGACTCAGATTTTCCAATGCAAGTAGCTTTATTCTTTATTTTTCTAATCTTGTTCCTCATTGCTGGGAGTCATGACCTGTGTGGAAGCAACCACTCTTCTCCAGTTCTCTCTTGACTGCGCTACCCGCAGCGCTCCAACTACCGAGGTGCCTGCTGCTGTCTGCACTTAATCGGATGACCGATCGAGTGAAGTACCTTTATAATAATTATAGCAACATTTAAGTCTGGTCGATAGCTCGGTTAGTAGAGCGCTTGCATTCCATGCCGAGAGCTTGAGTTCTAATCCCACCGAGGGTGTCAGAAATAATTTCCCGCATCAGAGTTTTTTTAAACCCAAATTAAAGTACCGGCAAGGTTTACTCAGCCTTCACAATAAATGAGTACCAGCCACCTCGAGAGCTTTAACTGAAGTGGATCCCTCACATATAAAAATTAAATAGGTTGCACTCGTCACATGCGATTCCTTCAGAGAGAATGCGGCAATAATTTACACTATGTGCGTAGTTTAGTGTTTTTTCTCCATACATTTTTTAACATCTTCAAAATAAATTCTTAGATTGCTTTCCTTTGTTTTGTACGACTCACGCCTCATTTTCTACGAGTTTTGACTTCACAAATGCATTCTCGGAACACAGTTTTTATTATTTTACCTGCCCTTACACACCCTCACACCGTCAATTAAGTTAATTCCTCCCCACTCTCATGTCCGCCCAGCGTCTCTTATATTCACTGAAATTACAGTAATGCGCGCTTGTTAGTTGTAAAGCTGTAAAGTGATCGGGTCCAACGCAGAACACTTTCTACTCCGAAGAAATAAAATGTCTCGCGAATTCCTCATGAGAATTTATTTTACATACAAGCCATTCACATACAACATTAATTAAATTATGTACTTCACATACTTACCTCAGATACCCAAATAGTTTTTTTCTCATTTTAAATATGTATATGAGAAAATGGTATGAAAGTTGAAATTGTGGATGAATTTAGATACTTGGGAAGTATGTTTGAAAAGAATGGAAAGATGACAAGAGAACTTGAGAATAGGGTGTGCAAGGGAAAGCAAGTGGTCGGTGCAATAGGAAGAATAGCAAAGAACAAGCGATTGACGATGGATCTGAGAATGGCGGTACACAATGGCGTATTGTTACCGACTTTGATGTATGGAAGTGAAGCATGGACAGGGAATGATAGCGAAATGAGTAAAGTATGTAGGGTGGAAATGAAGCATTTGAGAAGTATGACAGGAAAAACTTTGAGGGATAGAGTTAGGAATGAATGGGTAAAAAAAGAAAGTAATTTGAAAGAGGATGTGAAAGTTAAAGTACAAAAGAATGTGATGAGATGGTTTGGGCATGTGGAAAGAATGAATGATGATAGACTGACAAAGTATGTATACAAAGAAAGTGTGAAAGGAAAAAGAGGGAAGGGACGACCGAGAAAAGTATGGAGTGATCAGATTGAGGAGATTGTGAAAGAATGGAATATACAAAGTGAGCGTAAAAGAAGAAAATGCATGAAAAAGGTGATGGATATGAAGGAATTGAAAGAGGTATGTCAGGATAGGAAAAAATGGAGGCAACTCTGCAGAGGCTCTGGCCACCCCTAGCGGAATGGCGACAGAGTTACAGTTACAGTTACAGTATATGTTTAAAAAAACAGAAACCTGAAAAAATGTTGATTTTGGGAGAAACAAGACCGTCTGAAGCTTTTTTTTTCGTTTTAAAGGTATTTTAAAATATATATATTTTTTTTGTTAAAATTTATTTTAAAAGTCTGTTTGAATTCACGTCTAAGAGCCTTCTGAGTGAAACTGTGGTCTCAGAGAAAAATCCTTTTCCTAGTCTATGTACCTTTTTCTACCCCAAAAAGTTTTTTTTGATGAGAACTGGAACATCCGACGAAACACTTGAGCAACCTCGAAAAATATCAAATACAAATTATACGAGTAGGTACCTAATATTTATTTATTTCTAGAGTCTTCACAGACTTTATTATCATACAGACAAACAAATCACACGCTTACATATTCGTTGCAGTATCTATGTGTTTTTTTTTATACTCCCTTCTTCTTCCTCGGCCTTTTCCAGTCCACTCCTGCAAGTACGCCTCCTCCAATCCTCTCCATTCCTGTCTATCAGCTGCTGCGTTCAGCCATCGTCTGCCTGCAGTTCTCTTGATGTCGTCCAGCTACCTCAATTGGGATCCCTCCACTCCCCGCTTGGACATTCTGGGCCGCCACTGGACGATCCTTTTCGGCCATCTGTCATGGTCTTGACTTGCGACGTGACCAGCCCAGCGCCACATCAGTGAAGACAGTGCGTCTACGAATCTCTGGTTTGGAACCCTGTCTTTGAGTCTGATTCCCGGCATCCTCCTTTCAATGGCTCTTTAGCACGTTCTCAGTCTTTTTATTATACATAGCTATTTTTGGGTGCACACGGTAATATTCGGTACATTATTATTTATCAGTAATTTACCGCCTGCTCAGTGAGAGCATGTTGTGTGTAATTTGCGATCCATTACACACGGAGCATGTTAAACTTTACATAAATAAGCGACTCTTATCAATCCATCGTGTGCCAATTAATCAGAGCACTAGTCTGCTCTTGATTCACATAAATTACGCTCAACATTCTGCACATGCATTAATTACTTTCTCCAAAATGTAAAGACAAATTTTAGCAAAAAAAACTATGTTGTAAAAAACTGTTTGCAATGCAATGCACAAGAAGCTCTTTTTACAGATTTATCGGTGTTTTTTTTCGGACTAAAATAATTGCCTTTTGATTGACTGAGGACGTGCCAGAGGGTCATTGAAAAGAGGATACTGCCATACTGGGAATCAAGTCTCAGGGACAGGGTTCCAAACCAAGAGATCTGTAGACGCACTGGAGTCATTGTATGACACTGATGTCATACAATGAGTGGCCTCCTTACAGTAGCGCTGGGCAGGTCACGTCACAAGGCAGAACTATGACAGGTGGCCGGAAAGGATCGTCCAGTGGCGGTCCAAGTGGGGAGTGGGGAGACCCCAATTGAGGTGGCTGGACCACATCAAGGGAACTGCAGGCAGAGGGTGGCTAAACACAACAGTCAATATACGGAAATGTAGAGGTTTGGAGGAGGCCAACGTCCAAGAGTGGACTGAGAAAGGCTGAAGAAGAAGAAAGAAGAAGAAAGAAGAAGAAGGGAAATCCCGACTGTAGATAGTGAAGTTAACGTAAAGCTGCCACCTTGCCTGTGAAAACCGCCAGCGTTTGAACGATTAAGCAGGTTTATTTTCAAACTTAAAAGAGAACCTCAGGGACTTTTTGTTGAATGCGTGTATTTTCCTTTTCCTGAAAGAGCATGTTTTTTTTCTTGTGGAGCTTAAGCAGGTACCTACGTCTTTGCTTAAGCCCCACAACGTCAAATTTGTATCTGAAACAATAAAGAAGGCAAGGAATGTCAAAAATGCGATGGATGGACGGTGTCAACACAGATGCAACCTTTCGTGGCTGGAGAGCAAAGTCGATGGACAGGCGAGAGTGGAGGAGAATCCTGGATCAGCCAAGTCCCACCCGGAGCTGCCGATCTTAAGATGATGATGATGATGAATGTTTGTACTCAGTATTGCCCGTGTATACGCAAACATTACCTGTGTATACTTTGTATAGAAAGCTGGCTGTAAACCAGAAGACCATATGGCCGGCTGGCTGCTCCTTGCAGTTCTCTTTGTGTTCAGAATGTCAAATGTTCACGCCCAACTCTCAACAGATTACAATTTGACATTGACAACTCGCACATTATAATGTAATTGCGTCAAATTTGAAAATTACAATCAATTGTGAGTGATTGATTTTTATTAAACAAATTGACATTGTGGTCTTTCGACATTTTGTATTAGATTAAAAACGGACGTAACGTACTGTGATGTAGAGAATGACGAATGTTTCAACGTTTCCTCAGAGTCATCAAGAGTCGTGACTCTTCAACGCCAATGAGGCACAGGTGTAAAGATAGCTCGTCATCCTCATCTCAGGATCTATAAGCCGAAATGAAGCTTATTTATTTAATCACAGACGTCACCCTTGTTTAAGGAAGCGTCGGCAAGAGTTGCAGAACTTATGTTCAAATGAGATTGGGTTTTTATGTTGTAAGATTCTGTGATGGTTTAGGCCTTTTAAGGGTATAAGGCTTTGGCGCTCGAATTACTAGCGCGTTATTGATACTAGCGCTGGTTCGAACCCCGCCTTCTTCGTGTCCTATCGATAATACCTTCGACCCTGGTTCAACAGATGTCATCGTATAATTAATTATTGGTAATATTAATACCTGCTTCTGGCCAGGCAAAATCGGTTGTTGAGTTGCATTTCTCTTCACAAATTTCGTTTTTTTTAAGCGTCTTTTCATGGGAAATGCATTTAATATGAATCTTAAATGTAATACATCCTTGCAACTTAGATTGCAGATACACAGATCGAAGATCTTCATCAATAAAACGTATTAAAGAAAATAACAAAGAATAATACAAAGTATTGTAAAAACGATTTAATAGTATTTTTTCTTCTTGTACATATTTACGGAAATAAAAATAAAATTCTTTACATCTGGACAGCTTGATTAAAAAATCTTTTTGATTAATATCTTTACAAAGCTCATTGCAAATTAATGATGCATAGATAAACCATTCATTTTTTTTTTTAACTTTTTTTAACCGTCTTGGCTATCAGACGCTATTAATATAAATCAAATAAGGTACCAGTGTTAAATAATATTTATTTTAAACTTCTTTTGATAAAGCATTAAATCGTAATGGATTTTCGTAGTTATTTGTTACTTAGATAACTCCTGTCATAATGTGTACGGCTTGGCCTTTTCTGTAAGACAACAATTTATCAATTTGTTTAACACTTAAAGCTTGGAAAAGTGAACGTGCCTAAGTGCCAAGTAACTGAAATATTCTTTTAGTAGAATAAATGTATTCATTTCCGCTTTGTATTTGATATTCAAATCCTTCTAAAAGTATATTTTTGTAAAACAATAGATTTGTGTATTTATAATCTAAGTTGTAAAGAGAAAAATCAAGTTTTAAAATTCATATTAAATGCTCACAGATAGGCGCATGTAAGTTCGTGCTTACAATGCTGCATGTGTACTTAAAACAATAAAATCGAAACCTCAAATGAACATACACCCTGCAAATTTTGCCAACCTTTTCTGAAGCAGGGTAAACATTGGTAAAGTGAACCATTATTTACAGTATGTGTGGTCAGACTCATACCAGGCAACCTCGAAGAGGGCTCTTGACGTGTGATTCACACAAAACAGCGCTCACCAAATAAATCATCCTAATATTATTATTATTCTATGAATGCAAACTCATCATATTTTCAATGCTACCCGTCACTTTTGGTTTTGGAAATGATCACTTATCTTGTTTCTGGTATTCATGCACTTCAAAAAATAATATAACCCGTGTGCAGTCAATCATTCCTAAACAAGGGATCCGGTTTCAAATCGTCCCCTTAGTGCTAGTTTATCCTATGTCCATCAGAGGTAATTTCACGTGACCAATGTGTGTAATGTTACGAACGTATGGGCTCGTACGTGAGCTTACGCACGCTAGTGTGTGTCGAACAATCTGGCTCTAGTATACCTACTCCATTATAGCAGTATTAGTTTGTGCGCCTAAAGATGATGAAGATGATGATGACTTGGTTTAGCGCCGTTTCGTGAAGATTGTCACTCCAAGAGCGCGGGTGCGGGGCAAGGGTGCCTAAGCACGCTGGGTAGTATGTGTGTGGAACAACATACGCGAGAAACGTCCATGTGAACTGTATAAATACATAACTGAATAAAATTATATAATTATTAATTTTGTAAGGCAACAGGAAATTGATATATAAAATATTAAAAATAACCATCTCAGTATCGTGTTTAATATTTTTTTCTTATCTCAGATTTTGTAGAATGTGATTCTATTGAAAGGTCATCTTTGAATCAAATGGTAGATAAGCCAAACAAGCACTGGGGGGACGAAATGGCGCACAGGTCACATTTAATATCCACCATATGTGGACACCAAATTATTGGTAATTTTATTTGAATTAATCATTTTTTTATGACCAAGGCCGTGCCTGTCAAAGGAGACAGGACAGTAGTGTGGTACAGAAACAAATGCGACAATCTAAGCTTTTTTTAAAAATAAGATATGTAAAGAGTGCTTGCATTCCATGCCGTGAGCCCGGGCTTGAATCCCACTGAAAGTATCATAAATGACTTCCCGTTTCGGTGTTTATTTCAAACCCCAAAGTAAAATACCGGTGACGTTCACAGGAAATGAGTACCAGCCCACCGGGACCCGGGAACCCCCACTTCAAATGTAGTGGTTGCGTAAAGCCACCGTTACCAGTAAAAAAAAATGGCTTACTTATCATTGCGAAGCTCTTCGGGGATAACGCGGCAAGAAGTAGCACTATATTTGTAGCTTAGTTGTGTTGCCGTATTTTGCTCATGTAGTTTGTAGCTTAATTGATAGTTTAATAACAATGCTTAGGAATTTGACAAGGTTGCGTTGATCCATTGTTTTACATATAAAATGTGTCACCAAAGTTGTCTTGACATTTGTTTATGTATTTTATGAATTATTGAATTGCAATTAAGATATTGTTACGAACGTATGAGTTCGTGTGGACGTGAGCCTAGGCACGCTGATTGGTGTGTCGAACACTCTGGTATAGTGTCGAACAATCCTAGTGAAAGTATCTACCATGTTCTCGAACATGCAAGAATCGTCGCTTTGGCACATATAAATACAAACAAAGATTCTGCGGGGAGACAGAGTCGCTTTGATCATTGTAACGTGACCACCTGTAAGCAGAGAGTGAAGAGTGAGCAGTACACTGTAACCTATATTTTTCACAATTTAATTAAAAGAATCCCAAGTTGAAACATAACAATATTTTGAAACAAATATGGTTATTTTAATTTTAGGGCTTTAGTAGTTTCACGAAAAAGTGTCTTATTTGATACATGATTATCAGTATCTTTGTATGAAAATTGACGATTCACGTTTAATATTCATACAAAAGCAGAGCTTTGTCCTGACATAGTTGTCTGTTTTTCTATGACAATCAATTAGATCAACGCGTGGGCTTTGTACAAACCTGGTATTTCTTTTGAAATTAATAATTGAAAAAAGAAAGAAAACAAAGTTTTTCTTCATGAGTTGATTTATTTCCTCGACCGCATTCGGTGTTTTCGCACCATTATCAAGAGAACAACTAAGAAATCTAAAATTCCAAAAGTGAATTCGGAAGAAAGTTTTAGGTAACGGAGCTATGGAGGGGTGATGGAAGAAATTGCAATACGTATGATTCATTAAACTTACTTCATCTTCTTCTTTAAGTGCGATTTCTATCAAAGATCGGTAACCATACTGGCTTATCTTCTAGTAGGTTTGTACCTGTGGCTTTTATTTATCCATTTTTCAGTTCAACATTTTTTAATTTTTTTGTGCTCCTTGACGAATCAGTTGGTATGACGCTGACCCCACATTCTGTAAAAACTTGGTTTACGTTTGCTTATGACAGTACGGTTTCAGGGCAAGGCGGCAGGAGTTGCAATGTTTATGTTCATGTGAGGTTTGATTTATTTTTATATACACGTGCAGCACGTGCAGCATGTGCAAGCGCAAAGTCACATGTACCAAATGATAATCGTATGTATATTTTACCGTTCTGATTTTGTTAAAATACCATCTTGTGGTATGAAGGGCGGACTATGGTCATGGTGAGGGGACTGAATCAATTACCAGGGCGGCGGTTTATGGGGCGGGCGGAACGACTATAGCGTGTGCGTACACATTATACAGACCGTAAGAACAATGCATTTCCTGTACGAGAAATCTTAATATTCAGAAGATTCATCACAGTTTTAACAATATCATTTTCATCACTTCACCTTCACTCTAAAAAAGCCCATCGTAATAATAATACTATCAAGATGATTTATTTAGTAAGCGCTGTTTTGTGTAAATCACAACTCAAGAGCCCTTTACAAGCTTGGTCATCGCTATAGAAAGCGCCAATTCTCAAGTAAGATCCAGTGGCTGTACAGCTGGATTCACCTTTGCTAAAGGTACATGAATTTTTCAACCCAGCGAAGAGTATATTTGAAATTATGAATAGTATATTTTTGTGCTCCGCCGGATTTCGATCGCACAACCTTCTATTTACGAGTCAGAAACGTTAACCAATAGACAATAGACCGGTTAAAAAATTCCATTTCAGTGAGCTTTTTCCAGAATTACTTAGGTCGGTATTTTCAACGTGAGCATAACTGAACACTGAATGAAAAGGCACATACAGGTATGTCAAATGACAGGGTAGTTTTGTTAAACATTTTAAAGCCACATGTGCTAACTTTTAAAATACAGGGCCTTAGATTAGATTTTCGTCTTTTGACGTACGTACCAGTTATTCTTTTGCTACTTTTTAATTGCATTGGTAGTTCTTATTAAGAGCCAGGACTTATTTGTTCCTTGACTTACCTATAGGTTGGTAGGTATGTGGCTGACCACCCATGCTGTAGAAAATGCCAATGTCACCCCAGTTTTCAGAGAAGGTCAGCAAGAGTTGCAGGGTGTATGTCCATGTGAGATTCGGGTTTTTATATTGTAGGACCACATACGGCATGTTTAAGCGCGAACTTGTGCATGTCTGTTTGTGAAAGTGCATATAATACGAATCTTTAATGTTACATACATTTTGCATCTTAGATAAGATTAGACTTATTCCACTCTTAAACATTAAAGGTTAACTTAATGTATAAGAGAAGTAAGTAGATTAAACGTCTAAATAAGTAAATTAACGTTTAAGTTGGTAAATTAACGCAATTGATTTCCTGCTTAGCAATAAATGTCGATACAAGCGGAAACAGCAAACAACACAGATGTTCAGAATAAGATAGTCTGGGCAAACAGTGTGTTTTCGGTTAAATATATAAATTAACCCGATGACTGTCGCGGACAAGATTTCCCAACTACTGACTGCTAATTAGTAAACGTGTCGTGGCACCTTGCAAAAATATTGTGGTTTCTACATTTCATTCCCCCGTTGATGACAAAATACCTTTCATTGTTAAGTAAGAGGACCACCAATAGAAATACAAAATTATGTACATCGAGTGTTTAAATTTTTTTTGTCGATCTATTTTTCTTTTTGTTTTAATTTTCTCTCATTTCTTGCAGGTATAAACTATCAACTTACAAAATTAAAAGTTTTCAGGAGTGGCATATCACCGTTTTTTTTCTATTTTGTATACAGTGCGCAGATGATCTTTTTGATAATCGCAATCTCAACCTTAAGGTAGAAAATAACTTTGTTTTTCTCTCCAGATCTGCATTAAATTATGACTCCTAAAACTGTAACTCTGTCGCCATTTCGCTAGGGGTGGCCGGAGTCTCTGCAAAATTGCCTCCATTTTTTTCTATCCTTGCATACCTCTTTCAATTTATTAATATCCATCACTTTTTTCATACATTTTCTTCTTTTGCATTCGCTTTGTATATCCCATGCTTTCACAATTTCACCAATATGATCCAGCCATTATTTTCTATGCCTTACCTATCTTCATTTTGCTTCCATATTTCCTCTGTATACACACTTTGTAAGTCTTCCATCATCTATTCTTTCTACATGTCCAAACGATCTCATTACATTATTTTGTACTTTTGTTAAGTCAATAATCTAATGATGGGAATGAGGCTTCTGATTAGTAGAAATGAGAGAAATACAAAAAGTTTGCTTACATTTTGACATCGCTAACCTATCCCTATGACGTCATCAAAGTCACATTTGGCTAAGTGGCAAGGTCGCCCCTTCTTTTTCACACCTCCTCCCCGTAACGGCAGCTACATAAGTAGCCGGCGCAAAATAACTACAGTGTTAACAAGCTCTAGGCAGAGAAAGGGTTGAACTGTAGGTAGTGCAGATCTTTGCGACATCTACGGCGCTACTTCCTTGGGTGGAACAGGGAGCTAGATGTGTGGATCTGATATGGGAAACTTACAGCTGCTCTAGCTTAAACACTAACACTGCTGGATAAGACTTCTGGCCGAGACGATGCTTACACCACTACAGTAAACGATAGTTAGGAGCGTGCGTGTGTGTGAGCTGTGCAACCTATATTAATTAAAAAAAGAGGAGCAAGATTTAGCATTAGTATTAAGATTTAGTTTAAGTATTAGTAACTTAGTTAAATCAATGTGTTTGAATTAATAATGTATTAATTTTTATAACAGAATACTTGCCACTTACTACTTGTTACTTGAAATGAGTACCAGCCCCCCGGGAGCTGGGAAACCGCCACTTCAACTGAAGTGGTTCGCGGAATGCCGACCCTCTTACCTGTAAAAATAAATAGGCTCTACACGCCAAATGTGAAACCATTTGTGGATAACGTGGCAAGAAGTTACATTATACATATGTACGTACCTTAGTTGCATTTGCGTTTTTTGCGATTAATTGACTTATAGGTTGGTGTGAGGCTGACCACCCATACTGTAAAAAATGGTTCACTTTGCCAATGTTACCCCTGTTTCAGGGAAGGTCGGCAAAAGTTGCAGGGCTTATGTTCATTTGAGATTGGGTTTTTATATTGTAGGTTCACATGCGGCATGTGTTAGCGCGAAATTATACATGTCTGCTTGTGGGAATGCATTTAATATGAATCTCAAATGCTACATATCTTTGCAACTAAGATTTAGATTTTTAGACTTGCTACTTATTATTTGTTACTTACCAGTTAATGTCCTCGTCTGTACAGCTTTGAGAACTTCTACTTAAATAACAAACCAACCTCGATATGCAATCCTTGTTTGTGGAAAGATTTCTTTACGATGCAAAGTGAATGATTATTCAGACCTCTATAATATGCAAGTACAAGCAGGTTCAATAGATTCAGGAAATGAGTCTAGCGCCATCACAAGAGCCCATTAATCATTCATATTTTTTTGGTTTATTTGTTTGTTTGTGTAAAAACAAGAGATAACATCTTCCGTGTGTGTAAAGGCAATTATAAATGTAGGTAGAAGCTTATTCTTTTTTTTTTTTTTATCTTATCAGAAGTTGTATGATAAATTAATAATTGTTCTTTTATTTATATTTTTCTTTATCTTTCCATGCTTATGTAACCGTTTCTTGATTTTAACAAATCGCTACTTAGCTGCACATATAGTTCAACTTCTAGCCGCGTTCTTTCCAAAAGAATCGCATAATGGTGGGTGGAACCAAAGTTATTTTCACAGGTAAGGGGGCTGGCCTTACACTGACTATCTTAGTTAAAGCGGAGTTGCCTAGTTATCATTTTTTGTGAAGGCTGAGTAGGTACACCTTGCAGTTGTTTTATTCAAGGTTTGAAATAAACCACGAGACGGGAAATTATTTCTCACACTCTCGGTGGGATTCGAAACCGAGATCTCGGCCTGGAATGCAAGCACTTTATCAACTGAGCTATCGACCGGGCCAAAGATCAAAATAAAATACATTTTTCATAAAACGAAAAGTTCAACTTCGCCGCAGTTTTATCTTGTTTTTAAGTAAAATTTGAATGTTTTTTTTTCAGACATCCATTACATTAGAAAGAAGAATATGAAATAATCTTTATTCTTTAATAGCAGTTTGGGAACACATGCACTAAAACGTTTTTTATAGACAGGTAATTTTATAAAATAGGAACGAAATAACCTAATAACGTACTGTAGGTATCTAATATTTTGAAATTTTTTCTTTGCCATGCAATAATAATAGTAGTAATAATAATAATAATAATGAAATGATTATTTATTGTCAGGCTTAATGGGCTAGTGATTAAAGCAGATACGACCTAGTGATAAGATCTCCTACATTTCGAGTTTTGACGTCTTATTTATGTTAATTTATTATTAATTAACAAACCTGCAAACTAAAAGTGAGGCCGTAAATTATCCCGCACTGAGCTGTAGAATTCTATTCAAGGAGACTCTAGTTATTTACTGGTCATTAATATTGTGATATAATCTATAGTCTAAGATGCAAATATACATCAACATTTAATATTCAAATTACACGCGTTCTCGCAAGCAGACACGTATAAGCTCGCGCTCACACGGCTTACAACATAAAAAACCCAAGTTTAGATGAATTATAGCCCTGCAACTTTTGTCGACCTTCCCTGAAGCGGCGAGACATTGGCAAAGTGAACCGTTTTTTAAAGGTTATGGGTGGTCAGCCTCATTCTTCTTCTTTTGGTGCCACTTCTAACAAGGATCAGTGATCTAATCTAATCTAATCTAAGTTGCAAAGATATGTTACATTGGAGATTCACATTACATGCATTCTCACAACCAGACCAGTACAAGTTCGCGGTTCGCACATAAAAACAAAATCTCAAATGGACATACACCATGCAATTCTTGCCGTCCTTCCCTAAAACAGGGGTGACGTTGGCAAAGTAAACCATTTTTACAGCATGGGTGGTCAGCCGCATACCAACCTAAAAGTCAAGGAACATACAGACAAGTTACATTTTTTAAATCATCATGCATCAACCAATCACTCCTTGACTGATAGGTTGGTATGCGGCTGACCACCCATACTGTAAAAAATGGTTCACTTTGCCAATGTCACCCCTGCTTCAGGGAAGGTCGGCAAGAGTTGCAGGGCTTATGTTCATTTGAGATTGGGTTTTTTATATTGTAGGTCCACATGCGGCATGTGTAAGCGCGAAATTAGGCATGTCTGCTTGTGGGAATGCATTTAATATGAATCTCAAATGATACATATCTTTGCAGCTTAGATTAAGATTTAGATGGCTATTTTGACCTTAGTGCTTTTGTTGAACCATTGTCGCAGGTTTTTCAGCCACGATGTCCTTCAGCGTCCCTGAGTTCTCATCCTCTCAATCTTACCTTCTATGATTAGATGGAGGAGACGGTATTTCTCATTTCTCAAAATATGACCAAAGTACATCAGCTCTCTCTGCTTAGCCTCAGTCTAGTGTCAGCTTCATACCAACCTATATTAAGTCAAGGAAGAAAAAGTTAGTCCATACATTTGTGATTATTGTTAGATATTCGGGCGTTGAGTCCCTCATTCAAATACGAAATAATTTATTTTCGCATGAATTTCCTCTCTTCTATGCACACAGTTACAGTCCTTAGTTTAGTATGGTTTGTATACCAATGAGCATAACTCAAGTATTGTGTAAAAGCTGGTAAGATAGAGGATACATTAATAAGCATAATTGTCTTGTTAGTACAGATCTGCCATTGCATGTACCGCTTACTCAAATAAAGCTTTATGCTTAGAAACTGTAAGGAAACTAAAGCACCGCCTCTGGTGAGTGTCTTAGTTTCTATCCGTATTTTGTATTTTTCCATACGTCTTCCTCCTCCCTTCCCTTCCTTGTGCTGATAATCATCTCATAGATATCTGCGGCATCTGTGGTTATTATGAGAAGGGATAATACAGCTCTGTGTGGAGCAATGTTTTTAGAAGCCACACATATAGTGAATCTTTTTTGCGTTATCCCCGAAGGGTTTCGCATGTGGCAAGTGGAACCTATTTATTTTGACAGATTAGGGAGCCGGCCTTACGCCAACCACTGCAGCCAAATTGGTGGTTTCCCAGCACCCGAGGGCGCTTTACTCATTTCTTGTGAAGGCTGAGTAAGCCTTGCTGGTGTTACATTTTGGTTTTGAAATAAATCCTTTCTGACACCCTGGGTGGGATTCGCACCCGAGCTCTCAGCATGGAATGCAAGCACTCTAGCAACTGAATTATCGGCAGGACTGTGAAAGGGAAAACTGAATAAGTGACATATGAAGCTAACATGGGTTTCTCAGATAAATGCGCCGTTTTTTCCTATTTTCGTCGAGAGAAAACACTAAACTGTGTGAAAACCCTGTAGTCAAAGAGTTCGTCATGATTTTTTTTTCAGGTTTGAAGTTTTTAATAAGTTCACTTACTTGGAGAAGTTACCCCCAATAAAATGTTTATATAGTTCCTCAAATCAGTGAATCAGAACTTATTCAGTTTTACCTTCAATATGGTGATTAAAACAACCATAAAAGCGTCATGGTTTTATTTTCGTTATTCACTATAAGTACCTCACTTTTATATATAGGGGTGCTTTACGTTATTCCTATGAGATTATTTCCACGGCATAAAACATCCCGTTTAGACTCAATCACAGCGCTTAACAAAACAAGTATGGAATCGGAAACAACGCCTCTAGTGAGATTTTTACATTCCATATGGTTAAGTCTACACATAAGGTTTTATTTTCAGTACTAGAATTGTGTTTCGACCTCATGAAAGTCACCAGGACGAATCTCAGTTTCTGTAACGGCCGAATAAATCATTCACATGTCATTCACACAATCAAATCTGACTCCATACAGGATGAGCTGGAGTGAACCAATCACGAATGCCAACACAATAAAACGAGAAACCTGAGATATATATTTTTATTTGCACTTTGAATCTTCATAATGTTATGATTTTATTTCGGGTTCACGTTTTAATAAAATTGCGGTTATGTTTATTTTTAACAAGTTGGTTACATAATAAATGGTTCATTTTTCAACTTCTGGACTTAGTCGGTTTCACGGCTAGAGCGTTAATAGATTACTTGATTACTGGCTGTTTTGCATAAAGTACCCTTAGTACGAGTTGCAAAACTTGAGTAAAGCAAAGATTACGGAAAGTATTAAAGAGTGGTTTTCCCCAAAATCTGCCGTTTTTGTTTCTTACACTTTATGGTTTTATCCAAAGAGTTACAGTGATAAAAAAAATCAAGTTCAAACAAAGAAAAACGGCAGATTTTGGGGAAAACCACTCTTTAATACTTTCCGTAAACTTTACTTTCCTCAAGTTTTGCAACTCGTACTCAGGGTCCTGCAGCCTATTTATATTGGACCTCACTCTAATTTTTAAACATTTACTTTCATGGTCGGTTTTATTTAACAAACAGTGTTACGAACAGCGAACGAAGACAACGAAAACCACCACGTCGCTTTGATGACTCGCCTCGAGGATGCTTTCAGTTTGTGAAAGAGAAACGTTGGCAGACAAAAAGCTGCAAGTAAACCATGGTCTTACCCGAAACATAAAAAAAAACAATTTTAAATTTTAATCAAGTATGGAGTGATCAGATTGAGGAGATTGTGAAAGAATGGGATATACAAAGTGAGCGTAAAAGAAGAAAATGCATGAAAAAGGTGATGGATATGAAGGAATTGAAAGAGGTATGTAAGGATAGGAAAAAATGGAGGCAACTCTGCAGAGGCTCTGGCCACCCCTAGCGGAATGGCGACAGAGTTACAGTTACAGTTACAGTATGACGTTTTCCAATTTATAATTTTAAATTTATAAAAAGGTTTTCAATAACCGCCTAAGAATCTTAAATCAAATGTTCCTTGGCCAATTTTACATAACTACTTATATTTTTCTCGTTTATGGTACAGATTTAATAAAGTCGGCAACATTTTCATGATCGTAAATTCATTTTTTTGCGCGGATAAATTTCATACTTTATTTGCCTGTTTTACGAGACCGCTCAATTAATAATAAGGTGCACTCAGCTATCGCAGTAAACCTTGATACCGCTGAGTGTGGGTAGTGGGAGATAGCGCTCCGCACATAAACAACTTGTGCTTTATATAAATAAATACATTTGAAGAATTATTACAAGTCCTTATTTCCTCAAAACAGACGGATATCTGTGCTTGCCATATTTGCATGACACTCACCTGGACGTGCGTGTCTTCCTAGCATCTCTATTTTATGTCTTAATAATATATCCAATCGTTTAATCCGGCCGATAGCAGCTTTCTTATTTTATATTTTGTAGAGCGATCGGCAATTTGATTTGTCTTCACTATCGGCTGCGTCACTCACTTGAAGTTTTACATTGTTGACTCTCGATCGGCCAACCACTACCTCCGGAGTCTAATCAGTCTCCTTGTTATCTTCCTTGCTCCACAGTCATACTCCGGAGAATCCCTATTGCCCAATGTCGTTGCGGATGTAGCGTAGATTCCCGAAAGACATAGATATCAGTCCCATCTTGCAGTCAGGTATCCGGGAACCAAACTACGTCCTACCTAGATGATGTCCTGCTGAAGACTGGCCCTTGCAGGTTCTCTTTCCGAGACGAAACGAAGTCGGTCGTGCACCTTCGGCTTTTTCCAGCGGCGCCAGCAAGTTTGTCACAAAATGTATGTTTCTGCAGTTGAAGACTTGACGACCGTTGATAAATCTTACCGTATATATTTGAAGATATGCTGATATAAAACATGGCGGCCTATCAACAGCTGACTTATTTTATATGGAACAACGATCAGCTGTTCAAGTATCGTCATGTTTTATTCCGTCCTATCTTCGAATAGATACGGTAAGATCTACCAACGGCCGCCCGTCGAGACTTTCACCTTACGGTGACGAGATAGCGATTCGTGTCCAAAAATAAGGTGTCCTGTGATTTCTTGTCTTTAGAGTTCTTTCACAAGCGCTAGCAAGCTATAAATTGAATGAGTATGCAAAGTGTAAGGAATTTAGCAGAGTAGCGCTTCTGGTTAATGCTGAAATGGCACTCACGAGTAATCATTTGTAGAGATCGTTACTTGGAAGTGAAGCACTAACACAAGGGTGATAAGAGTTCTTTGAATACAGCGACATTTAGTACATCAGCGCTCACTCCAGCATCATAATCAGCGTCTGCGGGGAATTATCGCAGTTACTGCACTGACTTATCTGCTCTCTGCACTTTATCCCTCTGTGGACACGCGCGTGCTCCAAGACAGGACAGACAATCAGACAGGGACATTTATTAAGACAATAGCGCAAAAAATTGTTCAATCAAATAAATGGTACAAAATTCGAATTGGGGTGTTCGACAAACCGTGCTTGGAAGAATTCTCTTGACTTTCTACGTTTCAGGGACTTTTTACCGACCAATAAGTTGAATATTTTTTTCTAGACTTCCGGCAGTAACTTTGTGAGAATACATTTTTATAAATTAAAAAAAAAATCACATTCTCCACATATACCTCCACCCCTTTTGTAGATAATGAATCATGCCCACACATTTTTGTATTTTTTGTGACGTGTTTCTTTGAGTAAAGGTTGGTAATTGTTAGGTTTAGGTTGGAATTATGGTCGTTTGACATATTTACAATAATAGTAACTACACAGTCAAAAAAAATATTTATCGGATATTAGACATAATTATTTCTTGACTTATAGGTTGGTATGAGGCTGACCACCCATACTGTAATAAAATGGTTCACTTTGCCAAAGTCACCACTGTTTCAGGGAAGGTTGGCAAGAGTTGCAGGGCTTATGTTCATTTGAGATTGGGTTTTTTATATTGTAGGTCTACATGCGGCATGTGTGAGCGCGAAATTATGCGTGTCTGCTTGTGGGAATGCATTTAATATGAATCTCAAATGATACATATCTTTGCAACTTAGATTTAGATTTAGACAAACATTCATCATCCTCAGTCGTCGTGCAGAGATGGTGTCTCGTGAAGAAGTTAGCTACGTCGCTAACGAAACGCCGAGAATCCTTTATTATATTGCCCTTCGTCGTCGTCTTTCGTCGTCGAGTTTCGATTTTCAAAACCAATGCCATCACAGCAGATGAAACACATTCATGACCTATGGAAAATTAATTTTTGTATATATGCTGCAATGCCGCGAGCTTACGCGTGTGTGTTTACAAATGTATGAAAATTTTTAGCTAAAAATCTGTTTGTTCATACTGAAAATGTATGGAACAATATTGACATCTAGCGGCAAAACGTGAAATTTTTTTTTACATTTTCTTTTATTTCATGCAAACTAAAAAAAAAAAAAAGCCAAATAAAAATGGATTTCAATCTGTAATCTAAGTTGCAAAGATATATAACATTTGAGATTCATATTACATGCATTCTTACAAGCAGACATGTATAAGTTCTAATCTAATCTAATCTAAGCTGCAAAGATATATAACATTTGAGATTCATATTACATGCATTCTTACAAGCAGACATGTATAAGTTCTAATCTAATCTAATCTAAGCTGCAAAGATATATAACATTTAAGATTTATATTAAATGCATTCCCACAAGCAGATATGTATAAGTTCCCGCTTACATATGCTGCATGTGTACTTACAACATAACAGCCCATTCCAAATGAACATAAGCCCTGCAACTCTTGCCAACCTTCCCTGAAACAAAGGTGAATTTGCAAAGTAAACCATTTTTTAAAGTATGGGTGGTCAGCCTCATACCAACCTATAAGTCAAGAAAATTATTTTGTGTATTTCTTAACATAATCTAAGTTGCAAAGATACATACCATTAAAGATTCATATTAAATGCATTCCCACAAGCAGACAGGTATAAGTTCGCGCTTACAAATGCCCCATGTGGATTTACAAAATAAAAAACTAATCTCAAATGAACATACGCCCTGCAACTCTTACCGACTTTTCCTCAAACCGAGATAAAATTTTCATGGTAAACCATTCTTACAGTATGGGTGGTCAGCCACATACTAACCTATAAGTCAAGGAAATTATTTTGTTAAGTTCTATAATCTAAGTTGCAAAGATACATAGCATTTGAGATTCATATTAAATGCATTCCCACAAGCAGACAGGTATAAGTTCGCGCTTACAAATGCCCCATGTGGACTTACAAAATAAAAAACTAATCTCAAATGAACATAAGCCCTGCAACTCTTGCCGACTTTTCCTCAAACAGAGATAAAATTTGCATTGTGAACCATTGCTTACAGTATGGGTGGTCAGCCACATACTAACCTTTTAGTCAAGGAAATTATTTTGTTTAGTTCTATAATCTAAGTTGCAAAGATACAAACCATTTGAGATTCATATTAAATGCATTCCCACAAGCAGACAGGTATAAGTTCGCGCTTACAAATGCCCCATGTGGATTTACAAAATAAAAAACTAATCTCAAATGAACATAAGCCCTGCAACTCTTACCGACTTTTCCTCAAACCGAGATAAAATTTTCATGGTAAACCATTCTTACAGTATGGGTGGTCAGCCACATACTAACCTATAAGTCAAGGAAATTATTTTGTTAAGTTCTATAATCTAAGTTGCAAAGATACATAGCATTTGAGATTCATATTAAATGCATTCCCACAAGCAGACAGGTATAAGTTCGCGCTTACAAATGCCCCATGTGGACTTACAAAATAAAAAACTAATCTCAAATGAACATAAGCCCTGCAACTCTTGCCGACTTTTCCTCAAACAGAGATAAAATTTGCATTGTGAACCATTGCTTACAGTATGGGTGGTCAGCCACATACTAACCTTTAAGTCAAGGAAATTATTTTGTTTAGTTCTATAATCTAAGTTGCAAAGATACAAACCATTTGAGATTCATATTTAATGCATTCCCACAAGCAGACAGGTATAAGTTCGCGCTTACAAATGCCCCATGTGGATTTACAAAATAAAAAACTAATCTCAAATGAACATAAGCCCTGCAACTCTTACCGACTTTTCCTCAAACCGAGATAAAATTTTCATGGTAAACCATTCTTACAGTATGGGTGGTCAGCCACATACTAACCTATAAGTCAAGGAAATTATTTTGTTAAGTTCTATAATCTAAGTTGCAAAGATACAAACCATTTGAGATTCATATTAAATGCATTCCCACAAGCAGACAGGTATAAGTTCGCGCTTACAAATGCCCCATGTGGACTTACAAAATAAAAAACTAATCTCAAATGAACATAAGCCCTGCAACTCTTGCCGACTTTTCCTCAAACAGAGATAAAATTTGCATTGTGAACCATTGCTTACAGTATGGGTGGTCAGCCACATACTAACCTTTTAGTCAAGGAAATTATTTTGTTAAGTTCTATAATCTAAGTTGCAAAGATACATACCATTTGAGATTCATATTAAATGCATTCCCACAAGCAGACAGGTATAAGTTCGCGCTTACAAATGCCCCATGTGGACTTACAAAATAAAAAACTAATCTCAAATGAACATAAGCCCTGCAACTCTTGCCGACTTTTCCTCAAACAGAGATAAAATTTGCATTGTGAACCATTGCTTACAGTATGGGTGGTCAGCCACATACTAACCTTATAGTCAAGGAAATTATTTTGTTAAGTTCTATAATCTAAGTTGCAAAGATACATACCATTTGAGATTCATATTAAATACATTCCCACAAGCAGACAGGTAAAAGTTCGCGCTTACAAATGCCCCATGTGGACTTACAAAATAAAAAACTAATCTCAAATGAACATAAGCCCTGCAACTCTTGCCGACTTTTCCTCAAACAGAGATAAAATTTGCATTGTGAACCATTGCTTACAGTATGGGTGGTCAGCCACATACTAACCTTTAAGTCAAGGAAATTATTTTGTTTAGTTCTATAATCTAAGTTGCAAAGATACAAACCATTTGAGATTCATATTTAATGCATTCCCACAAGCAGACAGGTATAAGTTCGCGCTTACAAATGCCCCATGTGGATTTACAAAATAAAAAACTAATCTCAAATGAACATAAGCCCTGCAACTCTTACCGACTTTTCCTCAAACCGAGATAAAATTTTCATGGTAAACCATTCTTACAGTATGGGTGGTCAGCCACATACTAACCTATAAGTCAAGGAAATTATTTTGTTAAGTTCTATAATCTAAGTTGCAAAGATACAAACCATTTGAGATTCATATTAAATGCATTCCCACAAGCAGACAGGTATAAGTTCGCGCTTACAAATGCCCCATGTGGACTTACAAAATAAAAAACTAATCTCAAATGAACATAAGCCCTGCAACTCTTGCCGACTTTTCCTCAAACAGAGATAAAATTTGCATTGTGAACCATTGCTTACAGTATGGGTGGTCAGCCACATACTAACCTTTTAGTCAAGGAAATTATTTTGTTAAGTTCTATAATCTAAGTTGCAAAGATACATACCATTTGAGATTCATATTAAATGCATTCCCACAAGCAGACAGGTATAAGTTCGCGCTTACAAATGCCCCATGTGGACTTACAAAATAAAAAACTAATCTCAAATGAACATAAGCCCTGCAACTCTTGCCGACTTTTCCTCAAACAGAGATAAAATTTGCATTGTGAACCATTGCTTACAGTATGGGTGGTCAGCCACATACTAACCTTTTAGTCAAGGAAATTATTTTGTTTAGTTCTATAATCTAAGTTGCAAAGATACAAACCATTTGAGATTCATATTAAATGCATTCCCACAATCAGACAGTTATAAGTTCGCGCTTACAAATGCCCCATGTGGATGTACAAAATAAAAAACTAATCTCAAATGAACATAACCTGCAACTCTTACCGACTTTTCCTCAAACCGAGATAAAATTTTCATGGTAAACCATTCTTACAGTATGGGTGGTCAGCCACATACTAACCTATAAGTCAAGGAAATTATTTTGTTAAGTTGTATATTCTAAGTTGCAAAGATACATACCAATCGAGATTCATATTAAATGCATTCCCACAAGCAGACATTTATAAGTTCGCGCTTACACATAATGCATGTTGACTTACAACATAAAAACCCAATCTCAAATTAATATAAGCCCGGCAACTCTTGCCAATCTTCCCTGAAACACAGCTGAAATCTGCAAAGTGAACCATTTTTTAAACTATGGGTGGTCGATTTTCTTTTACAAAGGATGCATGTTTTTATTTTACATATTTTCCGAATTTTAACGCGAGGAAACTATGCGCAATATACACATTCACCAAATGTTAAGGGGTTGGGCTGCGTAGCAGCCAGGGGCAACGCCCCTAGTAATGTAAGTTCTCTTATAACGTTTTTTTTAAATAAAATTATTTTTTCTTTAACGTAGCTTAATTTTTTACACAAACCCTACAAAATCTCTTATAACGGTTCGTCTAATATCCGATAAATAAATTTTAACTGTCTTCCTTTCAATTTACACCTGAAGAAGGGAGGAACTGCTTCTGCCGAAACTGGTTGTGTACAAAATAAACTCTTGTTTTTATTTAAATTTATGATAACAAAACTTTCAAAGTTGATACTCAACATGTAGCAAGCCTGAAACTCTGAAATGTCAGCGAACCCATCCAGCTTTCGTTCCACATGCAACATAATAATCCCCGCCTCTATAAATACAACATTATACGCGTCATGTGGTTGCTTTCATGCCCGCGAACAATCTTCCTCTGCCAGCGGAACAAATCGTCTATTTAATATCGCCTCCTTGGTTGACCCGAACAACAGTTTCCCCTCCCGCCCGCCACTCTAAGAACGGATTATAAAACGGCAACTTGTGCCTCTGTCACCCCTTTCTTGTCCTGTTCCTTGCAGTGCACAATATGCAAGTAATTTTCTAAGCTCCTCCCTTGACATTTGCTATATTTGTCATACAATGCAACTGGAGACATCTGTATCTTTCGTATCTTAACCATGGTTTTATCCAAATAATGTACAAATGGGAACTACAATAGAACGTAGTGATCGTTTTAATTTCCATATGTGCTTGAGATTGGTATGAGGCTGACTTCCCATCACGCTTCAATATCACGCTGCTTCAGGGAAGGTCGGCAAGAGTTGTGGGGCTAATGTTCATTTGAAATTTGGTTTTTATGTTGTAAGTCCACATGCGGAATGTGTAAGCGCTGTCTTAACCTTATACGTGTCTGCTTGTGGGATTGCATTTAATATAAATCTATATTGGCAAAAGAAGCCTGAAATCATTTATAATGTTGCGAATATGTAGTTGTATGTAGTGCTTGTCTGTGTAAGTTACTTATAAAATATGTGAAGTCTCTATAGAAATAAATAGATGTAAGTTACTTAAAAGGATAATAATTTGTTCGAGATTGCGTGTTTAGTCGGATGTTGTACTAAAATCTCTCATGTAATGATCTTTATTCTTACTATAAAATAAGGACCTAAACTCTCTGTATCGGAGAAGTCAACCGACTGTTGTATTGTGCAGGTATAAAGTGACTCTGTATCTGAACCAAATCTGAAATAAATTGTGTAAAATAAATGACCGCAGAAATAAATCACAACCATCCAAATACACATAATATACAAGTAAGTTAAACACACAATCATAAGTAAACATACACAGACATAAACTCATACAACTATATTTAACGAAAATGTATCGCTATCGTTTTGTTCAGCGGTAATTTCAAGGGCCAGTTAATTGGGTAGCTGGAATCATTTATCGATAAAAAAAAAAACTACACTGAAATCACCTTCCTTGTTTAAGGCATAATTTCATGAACTTGAGCCATTTATTACCCACTTCCGCTCCAGGCTTCTCGGAAGTATTTAACGGAAGTGCAGCTTGTACTGTACGGAACTTACAAGACCGGCTGAGTGAGCAGAGATTCGGGTTGAATGTTCGGCTCACACGCTTGTGAGAGGCTGACAACTGCCACGCACGGTAAACGGACAATAATTAGCCAATTGTTGGCGGCTCGCCACGCATATCCGACCCTGATTGGGGAGATCCTCTTTTGGTTGAATCTGCATGTATGTAAGTGATATGACGTCCCCGCAGTGCTGGTTTGGCTTATCTACCATTTGATTCAAAGAATTGCCTTAAGAATCACATTCTACACAATCTGAGCTGAGAAAAAAAATGCAACACGATAATGTGAGGGTTGCTTTAAATATTTTTTTAATCAATTTCCAGTTTTCATAAGACACATTGGTCCAGTACACATACATACATTGCTCATGTGATATAACCTCTGATGGACTAAGACAAACAAGCACTAAAAGGAAGGTGAGACTACAAATGGAACTGCATTTTTATGATATCAAGTTAAAGTAAAATGGGTTTTTTTTTAACACAAACAATACAAAATATAAAATGTTTTTTTTTTACTGTTCAGAAACCTTTGATGTTCTGTCGAGTTTTTAAATATTTTTAAAGTGGTGAGGCTTATCAAACTGATGTTTTATTAATTGTATACATACCGAAACTACAATAAAAAGGACAAAACCGTTGAAAACTCTCTTTCGTGCTCGCTTTATTTGATAATTATTTCGTAATTTGTTTTCAAAATTGAAAAGTCATTGTAGTTTCGAACACAAAGATATTAAATTGATTTATATTTTAAAGTCTACAAAATTTAAGCTGACATTTTGAAAGGAAACAAGAAATCTTATATATTTTGTTGCCAAATGTTTGAAGTCCGTGCCCCAGTGAGATGGCAGTAATTTTGTGTTTTAAAGTGGAACGAGCGTATGTGCAGAAATGCTTACCGGATGGAGCTAACTGGCCGATAATTCGAGGCCTCAAATACAGAGAACTGTAATTGAACAAGGCATACACAAAAAATAGGCGTTTGTAAGCGATTCTCGGATGATTCAATGGAGGGTTATTTTATTTAACGTCTCATCATAATAATAATTATGCTTCTTCCTTCCTCAGCTTTCCTCAGTCCACTTCTGGACGTATGCCTTCTCCAAACCTCTCAATTTCTCTCTATCGGCTGCTGTGTTCAGCCACCTCAGTTGGGGTCTCCCCACTCCCCGCTTGGACATCCTTTTCGGCCACCTGTCATGGTCTTGCCTTGCGATGTGACCTGCCCAGCGCCACTTTAAGCAGGCCACTCGCTGTATAACATCAGTGACACCAGTGCGTCTACGGATCTCCTGGTTTGGATCCCTGTCTTTGAGTTTGTTAATTATTAGGATGTTTTATTTGGTGAACGGTATTTTTGTGTGATTCTCACCTCAACAGCCCTCTGCGAGCTTACTTGTCACTAAAGAAAAGCCAATTCTCAAGAAAGACTCAGTTGCTGCATTTCTTGTGAAGGGGTGATAATCTGTTCCGGTATTTATTTTGAGTTTGAAATAAAAACGGAAACCTGAAATCATTTCTGACACCTTCGGTAGGAATGGTTTTTTGCACACCTTATGTATATTACCTCCGCTTTCCTGACGTTAGATTAAATCTTTATATTTTTAGTATCAGACGTATTAAGCAATTTCCATGATAAAATATTTAGAATCTCCTCACATGGATTAAACGAGAGTTGGATGTGACGCGGCACTGAAAGTTATCGCTGATATTACAGCTTCATCAGACACTCGTACTCGTGCAAGCCTTATACAATGTACGAGAAGCCTATAACCCACGTATAAAACCTGTACAAAAAAGTATGGAGGATGTGACGGTGTCCACAGTGAACGTTTTACTTTCAATGTAGTTTTTGTGGAACTAAATGGTAGAGTTTAAACGTAACTTGTAATGTTGCATGGTAAGGCAAGTCTCTTGCAGTCCATGGCCGATTAGCTGGTCGTAGATATCAACCCACGGATCAGGTCTCTGAGGAACAGGGCAGTAAATCATAACCTGTCCTGTCGACCCACCAGCGCAACACATGGTACCTGAGAGCGTTCTGCATAATGCACTCGTACAAGATTATATGAGAACTTGATAGTCAAAGAGTATTTTGAGCACTTCTTCTGCCACGATGGTTTTTTTGAGCTTGTTAACAAAAAAATGGCCAAGTTATTTTTATTTTTTAAGAAATCCTGTGCGGAAGACTCCCCAGATTTCAGAGACTCTAGGGACACTTGTTGTAGTGCCGCAGAGGCGTTTACGAGCTTGGTCGTCGCTACAAAGTGCCAATACTCAAGCTTTTTCCGGTCTTTGATAAAGGTTTTATGACCAGCTAATCCTAACTTTGCTAGCATACATAGTGGCCGAATTTAAGAAATCTATTTAGATCCTCTTCAAAACTATAATTAGAACAGTCATGACTTATGGGTGTGAAGTGTGAACAATGACAGCAAAGTCTGCAGAAATGCTGGGTAGATTTGAAAGAAGAGTGCTCAGAAAAATCTTGGGACCCGTGAATGATGGCGAAACCTGGAGAATAAGATAGAACGAAGTACTTTATTACACCTATGAGGCTCCCAGACTCTCTGTGCATAGTAAATTAAACAGGCTAAGATGGGCCGGACATGTGAAGAGAATGCCGTCTTTACTGGAACCAACAAGGATCCTTGAGGGACATCTGGGTGGGAAAAGTGAGTTGGCAGACCTAGGCTGAGATGGAAGGATGAGGTGAGGAAGGACGCAAACCAGCTAATGTGACAGACTGCAGCGATAGACAGGAGGAGGCTGGTGGAGGCCAAGGGGAGATATGAGCTGTAGGGCCATCGAAGAAGAAGATGATTTAGTTTGTTACTAATACAAATGCATTTATGCATACACTCATATTGTTGTGTGACCAGCACTCACAGAGAAATCCCAAACATAGCCTACCAAAATGAATTACGAAATGTAGGGAAAACGATGTTTTAGCACTGGTAGAAGGCGATCAAAATAAACAACTGTGACGGAGAGGGAATGTTTGTGGTGTTCCGCCGGGATTCGAACCCACTACACCTACCGATACGAGTCCATAGTGTTAACTAGTAGACTACGGACCGTTCGCAGTGGTCCATATGTATGTGTAAGTACAAACCGTGCTGAAGTCTTGACTAATTGCAGCTTTCATAAACGGCGAGAGGAAAAGTTTTCACGGCAATTAGAGATTAGAGATTAGAGAGCGAACTCGGAAGCTTGTAATCTCTAATCTACACCACCGACTGGAGAGATATGTTAGCATATTAAAAGTTCAGTACCTACTTACCTACATTACTTATTCTACCCAGAAGATATTATATCTATCTGAGTTTAATTGCATTTTCATCGTGACAAGTTCCTTGACTAATAGGTTGGTATGAAGCTGACCCCCTATGCTGTAAAAACTTGGTTCACTTTTGCCAATGCCGGCTGGGTTTCAGGGATTGGCGGAAAGAGTTAAAGCTTATGTTCTTGAGAGGTTTGGTTTATTTTGTACGTACACATGCAGCATGTGTAAGTGTGAACTTGCATGTGTTTGCTTGTGTGCATGCATTAAATATGAGCCTTAAATGACAATATATCTTTGCAACTTAGATTATAGATAGATGCACAATACTTCTATGAGCTTCATATATGATTATTTATTAGATAGATCGTCCCTTTGATGCTTGTTTATCTTATGTCCATCAGAGCTAATTTCACATAAGCAATGTTTGTATGTGTACTGGAGCAATGTGTCTTATGAAAACTGTAAATTAATTTTACATATATTTAAAAACAACTCTCACATAATCGTGTTTTATGTTTTTTTCTTAGCTCAGATTGTGTAGAATGTGATTCTTTAAGACAATGTAACTGAAAGGTCATATTTAAATCCAATGGAAAATGAGCCAAATAAGCACTGTAGGGACAATGTATGAAAAATTACTAGCTTTCTAGCTGACATGGAAATCTGGCTGAAGTTTTCTTTTCAATATGTGTGTATGTGGATGTATGAAAAAAGTGCTCGGAGAAAGCAACAGGATGGAAATCCAGTCAACTTTTGTATCCGCAGGAAATGAGACAGAAGTGCAAATCGATATCTGTAAGATAAATTGCATATGGAAATCAAGTAGCTCAAAGATATGCATGCCAATATTGATTTCACATAACGTCCCCCCAGTGCTTGCTTGTCTTATCTACCATTTGATTGAAACATGACCTTTCAATGACACAATCTGAGCAAAGCAAAAATCGTATAACACGTAAATTTGAGAGTAAGCTTAGCTGAGATTGTGTAGAATGTGATTCTTAAGATAATTTAATTGAAAGGTCATTTTTTAATAAAATGGTAGATAAGCCAAACAAGCACTGGGACGACGAGAGGAAGAAAGACCCAGAAAATGTCTGGACGGATCTTATTCTATTGTAGGATATTCAGAAAGGATTAAGATAGAAGAAAAAAGGTCCCAAAAACACAACCCAACTCGCAAGCTGTGTTACCTTACCTGATCTCGGTTCTACGATAAAACGACACATGACATAACGGCACATGACAAAAAAACAGATGACAGACATCACAATGACAGTACATCAAATGACAAACATCATTATGACAAAACATCACATGAAAGAACGACACATGACATAACGGCACATGACAGAAAAACAGATGACAGAACATCACAATGACAGTACATCACATGACAAACATTATTATGACAAAACAACCCATGAAAGAAGGACACATGACATAACGGCACATGACAGAAAAAGAGATGACAGAACATCACAATGACAGTACATCACATGACAAACATCATTATGAAAAAACAACACATGAAAGAACGACACATGACAGAAAAACAAATGACAGAACATCACAATGACAGTACATCACATGACAAACATCATTTTGACAAAACAACACATGAAAGAACGACACATGACATAAAAAAAACACATGACAGAACATTACAATGACATCATTATCGCAGAATTATATCCAACCGGGTTATTCCCGGTTCCATGATAGAACGCCACCACTGTGAACGAAAATAACGCTGTCACTACAAAACGAAATATGAAATAACGACAGATGACAAAACAACACGTGACAGAACATCACATGACAAAATATCACGATGACAAAACATCAGAGGAAAGTACACACAAAAGTAAACACACAAAATTATGTCATGTGATGTTTTTTCATGTGCCGTTTATGGTATGTTCTGTTTTAGGTGTAAGTGTGTTTTTTTTGTCATAGTGATGTCTTTTCTACGTTTTTTTATTCATAGTGCTTGTGATGTGATGTATTGTCATTGTGATGTTCAGTCATGTACTGTTCTGTTATGTGACGTTATGTCATGTGTCGCTTTGTCACTCTGCCGTTTTATCATGCCATCGCCTAATCTCTTCCTGTCATAGACTCAGGTGTCCTAAACCTAAATAATCTTCTGTCCAAGCAAGATTTATTTGGGGAGAAGTATTGTTTTAGGGTCCCAAGCATTACCTTATAACTCAAAGGTCCAAAGCCACACAAGAAGTTTGAAATAATCTAATAATAATAATAATATAGGGATGATTTATTTGGTGAGCGCTGTTTTTTGTGTGAATCACACCTCAAGAGCCCTCTGCGAGCTTGGTCGTCGCTGTAGAAATTGCCGATTCTCAAGCAAGACCCAGTTTCTTTAATGCTGGATGGACCTTCGGTGACCGGTCTTTGGTAAAGGTATATGGATTTTTCAATCCAGCGAAGAGCATATTATTTGAAAATATAAATGATATATTTTTGTGCTTCCCCGGGATTTGAACCCACTACCTTTCAACCACGAGTCCAAAGTCTTAACTAATTGACAACAAATTGTTGACAAAGTGTCAAAAATTCAAGAAACACTTCTGCGGCACTCTTCCAGGGTGAAATAAACCCCAAGCATTTCAAGAATTGGGGAGCCTCCCGTTAAGGATTCCTTTAAAAAAAAACACTTGACTCTGGACCGGTCAAAGTTAGTTATTCAAAAACTTTACACATAAATATAAATAGCTTTGTGAGGGCGTATATATCCACATAGAAATGTCGTTTATTGCAATTTAAATTCAATAAAACCATTCCAGTAATTTTGTATGCATTGTGTTTCTTGTGATTGTGATAAAGTAGACATTATTAACATATCTATCACAGAGTGGTGCAAGTCTACCTGTACCCTAAGTATAAAGCTGCTCATTCAAACGCAACCACAGCGTTTCACTTAATTATGTATTAAAACCAAAACAGCGCCTCTGGTGAGCGTTATAGCTTTCAAAGATTTTTAACAAAATTTGTTATGTTTTGTACTGTGCGATAGATAGTAATAATTCGCTATTATCTGGCAGCTTTTGGCGAACAATGGCGATCAAGTGTAAACTACGAGTTTACGTATAGAATATAACTTACGGTTATTTAGCTGTAGTTAGCCAACTCGTCACTCTAGAGCTTGTTTGGCTTATCTATCATTTTTTTTCAAAGATGAACTTTACATTAATTTGTCCTAAGAATCACATTCTACACAATCTGAGATGATGAAAATACGTAAAACACGATAATGTGAGAATTGTTGTAGGTATTTTAAATTTCAAGTTTTCATAAGACACATTGGTCCAGAACACATATAATTTAATCTAATCTAAGTTGTAAAGATATGTAACATTGGGGATTCACATTAAATGCATTTTCTCAAGCAGACACGCGTGAGTTCGCACTTAAACATGCCGCATGTGGACGTACAATATAAAAACCCAAATCTCAAATGAACATACACCCTGCAACTCTTGCCGATCTTCCCTCGAACAGGGGTGACATTGGCAAAGTGAATCATTTCCTACAGCACGGGTTGTCAGCCGCATACCAAGCTATAAGTAACAACAAATTACATTTTCAAAAATAGACAAATAATATTATGTAACTATAAACAACAGGGCCCTAGCCGCCGACATTATAGATCAACCGCCATTTCTTTCTGTCCTTACATACTTCTTTCATTTCATCCAGAGTCATAAAAACACATGTGAAGTTATTTCTGATGGACATAAGACGAACAATATCTGCATGTTGTTGCGTTGAGAGCTGAAAGATTGAATATCGATCCAATGCCACTCCTCACCTGGCCCACACGCAGACCGCCGGACAATTCCTCAGCCAGCAAGGACCCTGGTACCATAGACAGTGTGGGCCAGGCTGGGCAGTGCGTGGACGAACCAGTAACACAAGATAACACAAGATAACACGTTGCGTCCAAACTCAACCACAGTGTTCAGCGGAAAATGTAAGGAAAGCAAAATAGCGTCTCTATTGAGTGTCGTAATTTCCATACATTTGAGATAAACTCGATGGTTGAGTGGAACTGTTTTGTTTATATACTTGAGAGCATTAGGTACTTCGAGTGAGAAATACGTAGTAAATACTCAAATATCGCGTGCAGAGTAAAGTTAATGGAAACTAAAACAGCACTTCTGGTGAGTTTTTTAGTTTTTATAAATTCTTTGGTAAACGCTGTGTTTGATCGTTAATTTTTCTATTTGTGGCATAAGAGACCAGACTAGAGGAGTAGGTGGCGCTAGTAATGCAGACTAGTTAGCGAGTTGTTGTTGCGCCCCTACCGCTCAGAGTCGCTGACCTGTCGAGGCCGGACTAGTGCGCTGATGGAGTAGCTACTGGGAGACTTGATGGGGTGTGGGAAGGAGGCTGATCATGAAAATCTGATTATCCAGAACTAGATCTTTGAAGTATCTCGATATTGTATTAATTTATTGAAAAAGCTTACCTGAGAGCAATAACTGGAAAGACCGTGAATAATAGAGTCTGCAATAATTGGGTGATGAACGAGTGTGGTATAAAAGATAAATGAGAATGAAAGTACAAAAAAAACACAATGGGATGGTTTGGACATCTTGAAAGAATGGATGATGAAGGATTCACAAAGAAAGTGTACAGAGGAAATGTCAGAGGGGAAGATCGTGGAATGAATGGGTAGACCAAATAGAAGAGTATGTATGTGTGAGAAAAGTGATGAATGTTGAAGAGATGAAAGAGATATGCAAGGACAAAAAAAAATGGAGACGCATTTGCGGAGGCACCGGCAACCCCTAGTGGAATGGCGACAGGATACAATACAGCATATTTATGACCGATCGTAATCAAGTGTTAACCGCTTTTGACTTGAAATAGGAAGGCAGTTTGCGATTCCTAGTGAAATTAAAATAGAAATGGCTTAAAAATGCTCTGTGCTAGGGTGAGAAATTCATATATCTTTATCAAAGACCTGCCATCAATGTTTATCCAGTCTATATCCTTCAGCTACTGGATCTTCCTTGAAAAATTGACTAGCAACCAAGATCGCAGAAGGCTCTTGATGTGTAATGCACGCTCACAAAAACAGCGCAACCAAGAAATAAGCTTATTTAATTATTCTCACTTTATATTTCGTGATCTGTGATTCTAACTTATGTTCGTATGGCATCCATTAGGACAGCAACTTTGTCCGCCCTACCCTAAAACACATTGGAAAGTGAACATTTTTTTACAGCATGAGTGGTCAGTCTCATACCTATAAGTCAAGGGAATGTATCATGATCTGTACAATTATCTAAATCTAAAAGAAAGATAGGCAAACCAATTACCAAGTACAATACTTACTGGAAACTTGAATAGATTTGAACATGATCAATTCAACGCACGTATTATTTTTTGGAAGTTAATATGGTTAGTATATTTTGCTGGTGGCACGGACATTTTTATTGTTTTTTAATTTGTAAGCCAAACGTATATTTATTGGGCTGCAAAGTTTGCATACAGAAATCTCAAAGATAAAGCAGAATCAGTATTGTCGATAATTTTAACAGGAAGCCAGTGATAACATCTCACAGTGTGAACAGAATACTTAACTGGAGACTTGTCCAAATAACTGACAGATCTAAGATGAATGACGATAGCACACGAATCAAAAAAAAATAAACTTAAAACAAAAAGATACCTTATCGTTAAAATAATTTTTCGCTGTGTCAATACACAAACTCTAAAAAGATTAATAAATCACCTGCTAGCTCACTCTAACTTACAAAATAAAACCTAAACCACAACTGAAAGCATGATTTTTAAGGGTCTGTTGCACCCACCTCCTTGACACATCAAATTAAATTGCTTAATTCTGGTAAGGACCTCGACACTTGTTGGTTTGTGGGCTTACATCTGAGAGCTTTAAATGAATATATCCTTGCAACTTAGATTATGATTATGATTATGATTATTACCTCGATTAAATATTTCTCGGAAGTGGATAATTATATGATGGAATTTGAACAGGAAAAATGATTTACATCAGCTGATTTACATATACGCAACCAAGTTTTTGATTTCTTGGGAGAAATCACACTTAATTTTGATTTTTGTCTGATTGGAGCTTAGTGCAACAGGCCCTTAGTGCTATCACATTCCTGAAAAAGTGATAAGTGTATCGTTTCCTGCATTATGGATATTCAGCTTTAAATTAACTAGTAAGTAAAGGAATGCTTTAACTATTTACATCTTAGAGATGAGTTTCCGTACCTCAGGTGTTTGTTGTTTTGGCTTCAGTAGGACGATTATAGCGCTGTCGCCCTTGCTTCTGATGGCAATCAGCAGACTCCTTGCGTGGGTGTGACTGTTCCTCGCCACCGTTAGCGCTGAGGGCGGCCCATACCTGCAGGAACCACTGCAAGCCGCCCAAGGGACAGCATTCTTATAGGCGCCGATACTGGCGCATGCTAAATACTAGCCTTACAGGGGATTAGCGATATCTTACTCGCCTCACAACATAGTAGCCTGATAGATTATTACAAAAAATAAGTATTTAACCATTCCGTTTTAAAGTCGATAGCACGACGGGTTTGTATTCGGAAAGTCATACAAATAATAATAAAAAAGATACCTTATTCCGATAGGTCTCTATGAGGGACCTAATACAAATGGTCCATTTCTGGTCTATAGCAATTTGAGTCTTGTTTGAGAACTTGGGGCTTTCTTTATCGGCAACCAAGCTTGTCAACGGCTCTTAAAGTATGTTTCACACAAAAACAATACTCACTGAATAAATCATCGTAATACTTATTTTACTTTTCTTAAAGTAGAAAATCAATATGTATTTTTTTATTGAGGTTTGTTGAAGTGAAAGAAAAGTAAGAAAATACACCAAACATACATTTTGAATTATTGTTTTTTGTTTTAAATTTGAAACATAAATAAAAAAGTAATGCTCCTCAAATTGTTTTATTGGAATGGAACAGCTTAAATTTATACAAATCTTTTTTTTATTCTGTAGAATCGTTTGGGTGATTTTATTTAATTTCATCAGATGTCTATGCTGAACCTAAAGTTTTCTTGCATAAATAGTCGTCTTCTAACAATGTAAGCTTAGAATGATATTTTAGTGAACAAAAAAATGAAAGCTTTTCGGAATGTCCTAGTGCAGGCATGGTTTCTATAAGCTCTGAGTGGAGATGCCTCGTTACAAATAAATCAAATCCTCCGCATGCAAAACAGCGGCGGGGAAATGGCGGCAACTAAGAAAAACAACAACAAGAGTAGGATAAACCATTGCGTAAATAGAAAATGTATGGAATATATGACGGCACTCCAGAAGAGTGATTTAGTTTTCAAACATTTTCTCGATTTAAGCTATCGAGGTGAGTGTACGGAATGTTTTATACTTGGAGTAAATCAGGCGGCAGTTCCCCCTCAACACGATTACTGCACGCAGGTAGAATAGGCGAGCAGGCCAGCGAGCTCTTGAGGTGGACTAGTGCACTTTACGGGAAAATGGATGCAACATTTTTCGATCAAGCTATGATTGGCGGTTTTGCATATTAAAATCTACAAAATCAGGGAGATTGCATACAAGTCGTGCGTTAACCACCAATGAAAGTAAAAATTCTGATGATAATATTTTACTATGAGTTATTTGGAAAATTTATAGTAGGTACCGTTATGTTTTTAGGGTTCAAATAGTCTTCAAATTAAAAAGCTGGTCTTCTTTACAGGATATTTATTTCACACTTAGATTTATTTAACAAATTATATTTATTTTATACAATTCACATTTATGGTTTAGCAATTTACATTTATTTCACAGATGGTTTGCGTTCACTTATACTGTATTTCGTGTTTAGAAGAAGAGTGTCGTATATAGACTGACTCCTGCATGCCGTTTGCGGCTTTTTATACTCCAGCGACAGTAGTTACTAGAAGCCAATTTTGCTGGAACCTTCGAGAGAACGGTCTTTCAAAAGCTTCGAGTACATAATGGTGATGATTGCTAGTTACTTTCTTATAATATCTCTTTACCCTAGGTACTTATAATAATTTATCCTACTTATATACAGCTCCCATCAACTATAAATGTTATATCTACCTACCTTTATATTTATATGTTTCTGCTATTTACATAACACTTCTGTATTAATAAGCTGAGAATATGCAGAAACTTTTATTTATTTTGTTTCTCTCTTTTTAAGTCAATTTCAATATTTTATTATCTTCCACCAATTTGTCTTGAAAAGATTTTTGTAATCAATGATTTGAGATCGGCTTTATCCATTGGAGGCGATAAAAAAATGAATTTTACGGACCGTGATTTGGAGAAGGTTTAATTATTTCTTTAGGTGTAAAAGAAAGACGACTGCTAGAGACGGTAGAGGCGACTTTGACGAAATTTGTCCTTCATGGATCACGGTTCGTAAAATGTTTTTTAGTTGAGTAGGTATCATTTGACCAACAAGTATTACAGTTTTGAAGCAGACTTTCAGATGACGGGCGTTGAGCGTCGATGCTACACTACTCTTCTACAATGCTCAGCTTTTAAGTTTCCACTCCTGCTGATTATAACAAATGTGCGGAGGTGGCGCCGCGGCATTATCGCAAAATATATCAAACCTGGTTATTCCTGTACTCAAGTGTAAAACTCTGCACTCAAACCCACCATTACTTACCAACAAAAGTGGTCTGGTCGATAGCTCAGTTGTTGGAATGCTTGAGTTCCATCTTGAGAGCTCGGATCCCACCAAGGTTATATATTGTTCAGTTTTTGGCGTTTTCCGCGCGTTGAAATCATTTTCTGAGGGTAGAAAAGTACACGTCTTGGGAATAACTGTAACTGTAACTGTAACTCTGTCGCCATTCTGCTAGGGGTGGCCAGAGCCTCTGCAGAGTTGCCTCCATTTTTTCCTATCCTGACATACCTCTTTCAATTCCTTCATATCCATCACCTTTTTCATGCATTTTCTTCTTTTACGCTCACTTTGTATATCCTATTCTTTCACAATCTCCACAATCAGATCACTCCATACTTTTCTCGGTCGTCCCTTCCCTCTTTTTCCTTTCACACTTTCTTTGTATACATACTTTGTCAGTCTATCATCATTCATTCTTTTCACATGCCCAAACCATCTCATCACATTATTTTGTACTTTAACTTTCACATCCTCTTTCAAATTACATTCTTTTTTTACCCATTCATTCCTAACTCTATCCCTCAAAGTTTTTCCTGTCATACTTCTCAAATGCTTCATTTCCACCGTTCATACCGGAATAACTGATTCAATTAAAAAACATATTATATGTTTCTGCCGGTGACAGTTTTTTTAACCATTTCCCTCATGATGAAGGTTTAATGATTTTTTTAGTCACTCCAAGGGCGATTGTACAAATTAAACCAGAAATTTGCTTGTCTTTAGGGCATTTTGGAACTTTCCATGGTCCTTTAGCTCTCTGACATGATGAAGCAGGCGGTTCCAGGCCAGAGGACCAGAAACTGAAAATTTCACGCCCCCAAACATTTTGTTAACTCTTCTAATCGACTCTTTAAAATGCCTTATTTAACTGTTCCCCTCATGTGTTCCAGGGACATCCTGTACCGGCTTGTTTAACTGTTCCCATCCTGTGTTCCAGGGATACCCTGTACCACCTTGTTTAACTGTTCCCCTAATGTGTTCCAGGGACACCTTGTACCGCCTGTCCCTGCGCGACCTCTCCCTGCTGGAGAAGGCGGCCTGGCCTGCTTCTCACGACAAGGTTACCATGTGCCAGGGACACCCTGTACCACCTTGTTTAACTGTCCCCCATGTGTTCCAGGGACACCCTGTACCGCCTGTCCCTGCGCGACCTCTCCCTGCTGGAGAAGGCGGCCTGGCCTGCTCCTCACGACAAGGTCACCATGTGCCAGGACAAGGGCCAGTCCGAGAGCGCGTGCCACAACTACGTGAAGGTGCTGCTGTCTGATGGAGAGAGGCTCTTCACGTGCGGCACCAACGCCTTCTCCCCGCAGTGCTCCTACCGACAGGTAACATACCGTCACCATAGTGCTTGTTTGTCTTGTCTCTATCAGAAGCTATTTCACATGAGCAATGTGTGTATGTGTACTGAATCAATGTGTCTCATGAAAACTGGAAATTTATCTCAGATTGAGTAGAATGTGATTGTTGAGACATAGTCCAAGAGCCCACCGTATGAAACCTTACCTCATCCACTACCAAGCAGAGACATGTTCAGGCAGGTTGTCTGCAGCGAGTGCATGATTTTTTCAAAGAACTGACTTTTCTTATCCTGGAGCGTTTTGGATGCGGCCTCTTCAAACATGCACAAAAAACGAAAAAAAACAACGTCATCCACTACCAGGCAGAGGCAAGTAAGAAGTGATGCCCCACATTATTCAAACCTACTTCAAAAAACATTTTTTATCTTAGACAAAAAAGTTACCGCATTCAAGACGCTGCAGGTTCGGAATATTTTTTTACGCAGAACGCAGGAAAATAATGTTAAGCATCACATCTTACTAATCTCTGCCTGGAAGTGGATGAGGTAAGGTTTCATACGTTGGACTCTTGGGCTAACAATTCCAAAGTTTATCTTTGAATAAACTGGCAGATAAGCCAAACAAGCCCAACTTGAATCTATCATCATAATCATCCTTCTGGTGATGCTGATGCGCTCTCCTCACCTGCAGCGTGCAGTGATGTCCGCCCCGCTCTCTCCTAGTCCACGTGGGTGGCTTTGTCTCAGGTTCTGGTTCACCTTGCTCACAATGCACTGCAGACACCGCACGTGTGTCGTTATGGGACGTTGGCGCATTGTCATGGTGATTTTATGCAAAGTCACTTTGTGCACCGAGCACCAGGGTCTCCAAACCATCGGGCAGACTCATGCCTGCTCGTTTAACTCTTATCTCGGCATCTTGATGGCTTAAAATATGGTTCTGCCGTGTTTATTTGGTGGGGAGATTAAATTGGAGGGATTGCTCAATCTTATTGTTTACCCGCAGTCCTGCAGTTACAATTATGAAATGCTTTATGTTTGATAAGATAGCATCAAAATGCGAGACAAAGCAAAACTCGCAGGTAAATAGTATACAGATATGGGGAAACTTGGCGTAGTTACATGGCAGTTACAACAAATTATTTGTAGATATGGTTACGAATGTGTGTTTAACTTGTGATTGTGTGTCTGTGTGTTTTTGTACCTGTGTGATGTGTCTCTAGATGTAGGTGTTTGAATAATTGTTTTAGTTATATTTTATTGTGTTCTCGAATATTCTGGCAAAATATCACATGTTCCAGATGGCAATGTTTCGAGAACCATCCTTATGTCAAAATATATAAAAGGATGAAGTTGTCTGTAAAAATAGCAACACGATTGACATAAGTGCGTCTTTTTCACTCAGTATAAAGTCGCTATGCTAACGTCGAAAATGTCTAAAAGAAGTGTGTTTGCAAAGGCTCTGGTCCCTCATTGTGGGAAGATGACACAGTCACATTTCCCCCCTCTAGTGCTTGTTTGTTTTATTTCTATCATAGGTAATTTCACATCAGCAATTTTTCTATGTGTCTTACGAAAACTAGAGAATTGATTGTTATAAAAAATAAAACAACTCTCACATTATCGTGGTTTACGTTTTTTTCTTAGGTCAGATTCTGAAGAATGTAAAATTTAAGTCAATTTCATTGAAAGGTCATCTTTGAATCAAATGGTAAAGGAACTGGGGGGACGATTTATGAATGGTCCTCAAGCGATGATTTTAAACTCTGAAGCTTGACTCTGGTCCGTCATTACAGATTTATTAATAATTGTCTGATGAGATGGTTCGGACATCTCGAAAGAATGGATGATGAACGACTAACGAAGAAAGTGTACAAAGGAAATGTCAGAGGAAAGCGCGGAAGGGGAAGGCCGAGGAAAGAATGGTTAGACCAAATAGGTGAGATTGCGAAAGAATGGAACCTGCAGAGTGAAAATAAGAGAAGAGTGTGTATGAAAAAGGTGATGAATATTGAGGAAATGAAAGTGGTTTGTAAGGACAGAAAAAAGTGGAGGCGCATCTGCGGAGGTACCGGCCACCCCTAGTGGAACGGCGGCAGGATACAGTAACAGTACAGTACAGTCTCCTCATGAGTTATAGTCACAGTCTAGGGAGTTGATATTCTGAACTTTAGCGAGGAACAATTAATATTGCAGTTGGATTTGGTGTTCTCTGTCCGTGGTAATCGGTTAAATTCAATGTATTGTAACGAAATACACTGGTAGATGTTTATTGGTGTACGTGTGTTTTGAGAGAATGTTCTGGCCCAGACGATTGTAATTGTAAGGTGTGTATGTAGGTAGGAAATGGACTCTTCATGAAATAAATATGTCCAGAATCGTCTATACAACTGTGGTAGTGGAAGTTTCTAGGGCAGGCTGGAATGGCCCCTAGGTTCCGCTATAAGAAGGGCGACAATGGGCTGAAGCGAGTCAGTCTTCGAAGCACTCACACAGAGGAGTATCTAGTTGCCAGGGCGACCAATAAGGTGTAAAATAAATGTAATCTGTACGAAATAAATAAGTGTGTTAAAATAAATCTGTTAGAATAAGTCTGTTAAAAATAAATCTATTGTAAGAAAGTCTGTGTAAATAAACTGTATGGCTAACTTGTGTTAAACTTGTGTTTTAATTAAAAGAACCCAGGAAAAACGTAACAGTGGTGTCGGTGTGAAGTTTAAAACCAAGTACCAAGTAAAAACTGTGCTTGAGAGTATTGAAAAATATATGTGGACAACATAATAAAAACTGATGAATAAAAAAAAAAAGTTTTAAATAAAACTGGTTAAACTTGAATTAAAAACGATCGTGTGGTTACCCGCTAAAAATTTGATTGAAGTGTGCATAGATAACGTGTTAATAATATTGTGATAGTGTTAGTAAATACTCATTAGCCGATCTGGCGAAGCAAAGTAAATAATCATTATCTAATATCATTATTTGAAATTTAAAAATAAATATTAAAAGGCGGTACCTACCTACCGTCAGTATAATTAGATAAATTATTATTTTGCTAAAGTACGTATTTAAAAATAACTTCATATATAAAACTCATCACCCGTATTAAATAAATTTGCAAATATTTTTGTTTTGAAGTTTGTTAAAATAAAAAATGGCTAAGGTGAACATCAAGGACCTCAAAGTCTATGAGCTTAAGAATGAGCTTCTGGAGAGGGACCTGGAGACCTCAGGAGGAAAGGCAGCCTTACAAGCACGCCTCATAGAGGCCTTGGAACAGGCAGGCGAAGACCCGGCATATTTTGTCATGGCGTCTGGAGGGGACCGCGAGCGAGCCGTGGAAGAGTTTAAAACAAAGATGGCTGCCAACTTCAAGAGCTTGAGGGAAGACCTAGCTGGTTGGAAGGAGGAGAGGGCTAAAAACCTAGCCTTAAAAATGTCGGTGGACACTGATAGTGTAAAATTAAGTGATAATCAGGATGACAAAAAGGCCGATATGTCAACTGAGGATGAGTCATCTCAGAAGTTGGGGAAGGGAGACCTGAAGGCCAAAAACAACGGCCAGCTCAAGGCTGAGGACGCAGCTGACAGCAAAGATGACAAAGATGATGTCAAGTCGGCTGAAAACGGCAAGAGTGACTCGGCCGAGGTGAAGGCTGACAAGGATGCGAAGGAGGAGACGGACGCCAAGGAGGAGGATGAGGACGCCAAGGACAAGAAGGGCAAGGCCAAGAAGGCCAACAGTGTGAAGAAGAAGCCCGCGCCCAAGAAGAAGGCGGAGGAGGCCGTGGAGGAGGCTCCCAAGAAGAAGAAGGCCGTGGAGCCGCCGGTGCCCGTGCCCGCGGGCCGGGGCATCCCCATCTACCACATCCCCGACGTGGAGGTGGCCATCTCCAGGTTCAAGATGGAGGACCTCAAGTTCCGGTACAATCAATTGTGCCGCACGAACCTCATCAAGCGCAACAAAAAGAAGTTCAAGGGCTACGAGTTTGAGAAGGACACGCCTGAGCACAAGGCCAAGCTGGAGGAGGTGCAGAAGCTGGAGCCCAAGCAGCTGCGGACGCTGTGCGAGAAGCTGGGCTTGGACAAGAGGGGCGCGCCCACGGAGCTGGTCAGCAGGGTGGTGGGCTTCCTGCTGCTGCCAAAGCAGGTCTCCTCGCACGCCAGGGGGCTGATGAAGGAGAGGCCGGTGACTGACCGCGGCGAGGCCACGGGAGGCAGGCCCAGAAGGTCCGCTGCTGCTATTGTCAAGAGAGGTTACTCTAACGAGGAGTATGAAACAGATCCGGAAACCAAAGTGCGGGGACCCAAAGTCAGCAGGGATGAATTAGGGGATTCAGATGGCTCGTACAACCCGAGTGGCTCCGGACAGGAGGCGGACTCTGACTTTGACCCGTCAGTGGGGGAGGGGGGCGCTCTCTCCCGCAGGCGCCGCGCCCCCGCCCGCAGGGGCTCAGCCAAGCAGAGCAAGCAGAAGGGACGACCCAAGCATGGCGCGGCAGGAAGCAACCCAGCGAGTCAGAGGACGAGACCGAGAGTGAGAACTCCGTTTCCGAGCAGGAGAGCGGCTCCGACGACGGACAAGGATTCTGATCCTTTGACGCAGGAGCCGGCGAGCAAGCGGAGCCGAGGAGCGGTGGCCGACCGGGGACGCAAGGCGGCGCCCCCAACCAAGGAAAGGTGCCCATGCCGGCCGCCAAGAGGAAAGCACCCCCCCCCACACCAGCCAGCAATGACGGGCAAAACCCTAAGGGGAAAATTCCGTGGAACGTCATTTTTCCTGACCACTGGATGCAACTGTGGGTCAAACTGCCCGTACCTTCTTAAAGAAAAGACTGTTCCGGGGCAGAACAGTCTAAGGGGGGGATAATGTAACGAAATACACTGGTAGATGTTTATTGGTGTACGTGTGTTTTGAGAGAATGTTCTGGCCCAGACGATTGTAATTGTAAGGTGTGTATGTAGGTAGGAAATGGACTCTTCATGAAATAAATATGTCCAGAATCGTCTATACAACTGTGGTAGTGGAAGTTTCTAGGGCAGGCTGGAATGGCCCCTAGGTTCCGCTATAAGAAGGGCGACAATGGGCTGAAGCGAGTCAGTCTTCGAAGCACTCACACAGAGGAGTATCTAGTTGCCAGGGCGACCAATAAGGTGTAAAATAAATGTAATCTGTACGAAATAAATAAGTGTGTTAAAATAAATCTGTTAGAATAAGTCTGTTAAAAATAAATCTATTGTAAGAAAGTCTGTGTAAATAAACTGTATGGCTAACTTGTGTTAAACTTGTGTTTTAATTAAAAGAACCCAGGAAAAACGTAACAGTATGGACGCCTACAAGAGCTCTGGGCGAGCTGTGGTATTCCGAGATGACTGGAAAGTTGTGACACACGATGGCTGGGATCTGTACGCCAAGTATACAACGGAACGCTTAAACACAACCATAGCGTTTTACCAAAAATACGGTGACAGGATAGAAGGGCACAGTGAAAAAACGACACATGGCATAACGAGACATGACTGAACGACTCATGCCAAAACAACACATGACAGAACATCACAATGACAGGACATCACTATGACAAAACATCACAGGAAAATACATCGCAATGACAAAACATCACAAGACAAAACATCACATGATAAAATATCACATACCTAAAACATAACATACCAAAAACGGCACATGAAAAAGCATCCCACATAGGTATGTGATGTTTTATCGTGCGATCATTTATCATCGTGATGTACTTTATTGTCATCTTTTATCATAGTGTCGTTTTGTCATGTGATGACTGTCATGTGACGTTCTGTCATGTTTCGTTATGTCACGTGTCGTTATGTCATGTTTCTTTATGTCATATTTCGTTTTGTCACTGTGTCGTTCTACTATGGAACGAAAAATATATGGATACTAAAACGCACATTGAAGTCGCAAGTAAAGTTTCCATATATTTTTGATAAACCACTATGGGAGAGTTGTTGAGTATGCCTGCTGTGCTGGAGCCCCGTATCGCGTCTGTCACCGTGCCCTCAGCGCGCATTCATCATCCCAATGCTAATTAATGCGCACACATTGTCGCTGGAGAAACCATCTCGCGAGTCATACATCATGTTCAGTAAGCTGGAGAGCTTCGTATTGTCATGAAGAGAAATTGTAAAGAGCGAAGCAGGACCTCACCGCACCTCTGTAATCCAAAATACAAAATTATGGTAGTGGAACTGAAAACTTATACGCTGGATATTGTTCTTACTTCATCGTTTTGCCTTTTGCGTTTGAATAACAAAGCTCCGAAGAAGTCACACACAGATTTGTAACGAAAGGTAATCAGTGGACTTTGGACAAGAATATATTTATTTCCATGACTGTTTTTTCCTATACCGCAACACGATTACATTATACCCGAAGGGGTCGCATGTGTCGATTGGGGACTTATTTGTTTCTTATTTATGACCATGGGGTCGGGCTCACGCAAACCATTTCAGATCTCGAAGGGGCTGGTTCTCAACTCTTCTGAAAACCTTGCCGGCGTTTATTTTGGCTTTGAAATAAACACCGAAACGGAAAACCATTTCTGACACCCTTGCTCTCGGCATAGAATGCAAGCATTCAACCAACTGACCTATCGGACGGACTTTTTACGAGCTTGGTCGTTACTACAAAGTGCCGATTCTCAAGCAAGACCCAATTGATGTAAGGTTGGATGGACCTTTTGTGAACGGTCTTTGGTTAAGGCAATGAATTTTCCAACCCAGCAAAAAGCATTTTTTTAAATATACATTGTACCTATATTTCTTGTACTCCACCGGGATTCGTACCTACTCACGACATTTGTATTTACGAGTCTGAAGCATTACCACTAGAGTATGGACCGATTTCGTCATTTTTTTTTAAAGACTTTTGGAAATACTTTTTTTTCCTTTGATCGAATGCTTTTCTCCTTACAGTTGGACAGAATAAGTGAAGTGCTAGAAAGAGTTGACGGAGTAGCCAAGTGTCCCTACAGCCCAGACGCTAACATCACTTCCCTCATGACTATGGATGGCCAATACTTCGTGGGGTCTCCTACTGACTTCTCAGGATCTGATTCCGCCATCCACAGGTAAAAATATCCAACCCAATCTCTCCATTTGTTACCGTCTATAAAATTGTAAGCTACAACGCAAGTACTGAAAATCAGGATAGAAGCGTTCGAGATGAGTGTAGGTACACTGGAAATTGTTTTGGATCTCATTGCGTAAGCCACAAACAAAGTAATCGTCTGACTTACATATGATCACTTGTGAAGTACTTCTGCTAATCATCAAAAGAGAAATTTGGTGTATATTGTACGAAAATACTGCCTACTTCATTCCTCTCGATCTTTTTTTGCATGGTAAGCCATGCAAAAAAAGATCGGGAGGAGGACACAAGGACACCGTGAGACAACGTATTTACATATTCACCATGTTAAGTGAGAACAGCCACAATACTCGCCTATAAGTGGCGATAAGTGGCGACCAAAATGTTAAAAATTCGGGCATGAAGGACCAAAATGTTGAGGATTCCGATTTCGATGGGCCCAAATGCTACTTTATTCGAGTTCGATGGACCAAAATTATGGGGATTCTGGGTCGATGCTTCAAAATGTTGGGGAATCTTGGCTCTGATTTGAGGTTAATTAACTTGCAGAAAAAAGGCTTCTTACTGATGCAGCACTTTATTACAAGAAAGTACAAGTTTACAACGACATTACTTAAGCAAGTATTTGAAAGGCCATAAGTGGCACTCCTTCCTTTCCTTCTATCCTCAGACTTTCTCAGTCAAATTCTGGACGTAGGCCTCTTTTCTTTATTTTTTCCTTGTTTATCTATTGGCTGCTGTGTTCAGCCATCCTCTGCCTGCAATTCTCTTGATGTCGTCCAGCCACCTCAGTTGGGATCTTCCCACCCCCCGCTTGGAAATTCTGCAACCTGTCTTGCGATGCGACCTGTCCAGCGCCACTTAAGCAGGCCACTTGTTTTATAACATAAAAGTGGCACGAGCAGAAAAAAAAACTAAATGTTGTTGTTTTGTTTCTAGATCTTTTGGGAAGCCTCCATATCGCGATCATCCTCTGCGAACAAACCAGTACAACTCCAAGTGGCTGAACGCTCCTCAGTTCGTTGGATCATTTGAAGATGACAAGTTCGTGTATTTCGTCTTCCGGGAAGCTGCCGTAGAGTACATCAACTGTGGAAAGGTATGTAGAATCTTCATCGTCCTACAGCAAGGCTGGGTGTCTCTTGGTCTCCTCTTCATCGTCCTACATCAACGCTGGGTGTCTCTTGGTCTCCTTCATTGTTGCTGTTTTGTACAACTGTTCATCGCTTTCATTTTATTGCTTCAAACTTTCAACGCACGGCAGTCTACAGCTACCTACTCTATCCAAAGCATATGACAGTGTGCTCATCTTATCCCGTGGGGTGCAATTGTTGACGGCCGTCGATAGATCTTACCGTAACTGTTTGAAGATAGAACGGAATAAATTATGGCGGTGCCTGAACAGCTGGTCGTTGTTCCATACAAAATGGATCAGCTGTTGATACTCTGCCATGTTTTATTCCGTCCTATCTTCAAATAGGTTCGGTTAGATCTATCGGTGGTCGTCGAGACTTCCAGCCCTGATGTCCCCATTTTACCCTTTAGGAGAAAGCCATAAACGATGCAATAATGCAAATGGTTTTGTAAAAATATGGACTAAATGATAAAGGATGCAGTTTTTCTGTTCATGAGAAGATACGTTTTCTTTCAGACTTATAGAAGACTGGAAGAATATAAAAATAATAATAGGATGGTTAATTTGGTGAGTGCTGTTTTTGTGTGAATCACACCTCAAGAGCCCTCTGTGAGCTCATTCATCGCTGTATAAAGCACCAATTTTTAAGCAGGATCGAGTTGTTGTAAGGCTGGTGACGTATGGTGACCAGTTTGGTAAAGGTAGATTGAAAAATGAATGTGTTTTGTGTTACGCCAGGATCCGAACCCACTACCTTCCAATCACAAGGCCGAAGCGTTAACCGCTAGACTACGAACTGGTTAAAGAAGCGATTTAAGCTTAATAAATATCATTTATATGTCACTTTATTACCCTGTTTTATGTCATATCATAATTTTGGAATTCTTCTGGCTTAGATTGCAAATAAACATAAACTTTAAAGCATTTACAATAAAATTTGTGAGATTTCATCAATCTGTCGTCCATATAGAGCGTTTTTATGGTTTTATGATTAAAATAGTCCATAAAGCCGCTTTGCGTGTTTCTCAATATTTTATAAGTCTTGATAAGAGAATGCTCTCCTGAGCTCTTCCTCAAATGGAGCCATGATGGTCCGATCCACCCACGGCTAGGTCTCTACGACTGATGGCCAGCTCAAATATTACACATTATTCATCATTTTCTAAAACTGTGACGGAGATTCTCGTGCGTTTAAAAAGTAAATAAATAAAACACTCGTGGTCTAAGACATGGCTCAAGGCTCAAGCTACTCACAAGGGAAATTAAATACTTGAGATGAAATGTTAGTTGACCACACTGCACGCAACAGTGTTGTTTTTAGGGAACTGTGCCCTGGTGAATATTTCTAAATAAATTATTTAAAGTAGGATTGCCCATCTAATTTCTCATCTAATGGTTAACGCTTTTGCCTTGAAATCGGGAGGTCGCTGGTTTAATCCGATTGGAGCTCAAACCCTAGGTACTATGCAACATTCAAAAATGCCCTGCGCCGCACTGGGATGAATATTAGGTGACGCATGTACGTGTATCAAAACCAATCACTAAAGCAAATCTCATAGGTTTTCTTCTTCTTTTTTATGTGCTTATTTTATGAAAGTTTATATTAGCAACACAAATAAGAACGACTTTGTAAAAAAATATGAGAAGTTCTGTACCCCTAGTATACAACATCATGTAAATTTCTGACCATCGCGTAAGTAAGTAGTAAACTCACCTCGATTGCGTAAATTGAAAAGATGTATCAAAACTAAATCACTCTCTTGAAGGGCTACCGTAAATTACATACATGGTTGATTTACGCAATCGAAGTAATATATCTATACCGAACGTTTGATATTTATAGTTGTTGTATTATATCGCAAACTAGCTGTACCTACCCTGCCACCCTTTGTGGTGGCTCGTCTTACACACTCGTCGTACTGTATCATACCGCCATTCCGTTAGGGGTGATCAGTATCTCTGCAGATGTGTCTCCACTGTGTTGTGTCTTTGCGCACTTCTTTTATTCTAAAAAAATCCCCATCATAAAGTGTAAATAGTTTAAGCATATTTCTGTTTTCATTTCCTTTATTCCTCCAGTGTTGTTTATACAGAAGATTAAGTTGGCATGTGCACAAAAACTCATGTAAGTTTCATCGCAATCTGGTCAATAATTTAGGAGTCCATACACGACAAACATACGTACATCGGTTTGATTTTACAAATGAGAAGATTAGATATGAGCATTCAGATGGGCTACTGCCTCCACTAGGCTGGCCTGTGTGAGAGTTTAGTGCTTAGTGTGGAGCCTTCTCTGTCGCTCTGCTGAGCCATAAGTCTCTCAGCCCAGCTCAGCGTAGGCGACACACGTAATGAGGAATTATGGCGAAGGATGGACATAAGTCCCCGCCGATGGCCTATTCTCATGTCTGCTAGAAGACATTATCTCCAAATGGTGATATTTAGTTGTACAAGAATGTAAATTGCGTCAATGCAATACAATATATACGTTATTCAAATACCTAAGACTTCTGCTAATTTATACCTACATCATCAGAAGTGGCTACTAAAAAATACGGGTAAAATAATACAAGTTATCTTCTATAATCTGTCATAATCTATAATCAAACTTGCAAAGATATATTAAAATTTAAGATTCATACTAAGTGCATACTCATAAACAGACACGTGTAAATTTACGCTTACAAATGCTTGCATGTGTACTTACAAATTAATATCCAAACCTCAAATTTACATAAGCAGCACAACTTTTTCCGACCATCCATGTAACAGAGGTAACATTGGCAATATGAACCATTTCTTACAGTATACAGTATAACTCCATACAAATTGCTTGATGTCGTAAAATGCTAAGTAAACCTAGATAGGTACATAATTAGTACGGGTAAAATAAACCAAAGCCGAAAATATTATTCTATAATCGGATTTGAAACTAGGTAAAAGACTTCACGAAAGAAAGCATAAATTCCATCAGCTGGGCTTCAAGGTAAAAATATTAGTAATTGCTTCTAGCTTGATCTAATCCGTTGCCATCAGTTTCGTTAATACCCGTGCATCAAGTCATAATTTTTGTTGTACTTTCAGCGCATCTTCTCTCGCATTGCCAGAGTTTGCAAGAATGACAATGGAGGACAGATAATGCTGCGGGACAACTGGACGAGCTTCGTGAAGGCGCGCCTCAACTGCTCGCTGCCCGGGGAGTACCCCTTCTACTATGATGAGGTGCAGGGCGTGGAGTACCTGCCGGAGGAGAGGCTGCTCTACGCCACCTTCACCACACCCAGGTAACTAAATAAAAGCTCCACCAAAAACCTCCTGCTCATACATTGATTGTTTTTGTCATATAAAGTGCTTAAGTGGGAACAAAAAATATTTTCGAAAAAAAAAATGCTTTTGCGCAAGCAGTTATTTCCAATATTTTCAAAAAATATTATGTGTATGTTCCATTGAGTATACATGGTACCAATTAGGTACTGTAACATTTCCATAAAAAGTAAAAGGTTAAATCACTCCACTCTAATGCTATACTTTTTTGATCTGAAAATATTACTTTTTGCCATATGAAGGGAGCTTAATTTGTACCTTTGATCTTTAGTTCAAACAGGTTATTGTGACCCTTTGTTATAAAGTTCAATTCAGAAATAGATAAAGATAATATTATATGTCTTGTCTTATCCATCTAATAACAAAATTCTGGTTTGCGATAGGGTAGCTCTCCAATTCAAAATATATGAAGAAAATGTTAGATAATATAAAAGTCACATAAAATATCGACTTTTGATTGTGTGAAGGACTGGTGTACATTACTTACCTTAATTTACTCTACTTTACTAAGGCCCGGTATTTTCAACGTTAGCATAGCGACTTTATACTGAGTGATACGGACGCACTTATGCCAATCGTGTGGGTAGTTTTATTTATCAGTTTAAAGTCACATATGCTAACGTTGAAAATACTGGACCTTAGAGGCTTGACGATGCACTCCCATACAAAATCCACTGCTCTTTCCTCCATTTAATGTTATGCTTTATGCACCACGACCGACTTCTCTTTTCTTGTTTGCTGGTCCTACAATCCCCTCGTCTCTCCCATAAGCTGCACTTAAGTTTAATTTTCTTTGTTTTGTTTTGCAGCAACAGCATCGCGGGCTCAGCCATCTGTGTGTTCAACATGTCCTCCATAGAGCGCGCCTTCAGCGGGCCGTTCAAGCACCAGGAGCATCCCAACCAGGCCTGGGAGCGGCGCCACACGGCCCAGCCATTCCACATGCAGTGCGACAACGCAGGCACCAGGCAAGTCACACTCACCACACAATGTTAACTTTGAATAAATCTGGATTGAGTTAGCATGCAAACACAGATATTGGGTTATCATTCCATTAACAGGCAGTTTGGTAAAGGAATCTATAATCTATATACATCTATAATCTAAGTTGCAAATATATATTAAATTTAAGATTTATATTCAATGTATTCCCATAAGCAGACACATATAAGTTCGCACTTAAACATGCCGCATGTGCATCTACAATATAAAACCTAATCTCAAATTAATATAAGCCCTGCAACTCTTGCCGACCTGAAATGGGGGTGACATTTGTAAAGTGAACCAGTTTTTACAGTATGCGTGGTCAGTATCATACCAACTTACAAGTCAAGGAATAGTGAAATGTTGTGGTGAATTTGGTTTTGACTTGCTAGTTTGCATTGTCTCCAGGGGCCAGCAACTAGCGGACTCCTCGCGCTACCAGCTGATGGACGATGCGGTGCAGGCCAGCTCGCTGTGGCCGCTGCACACGGCCCAGCTGGAGCGCTACTCGTGGCTGACGGTGGCCGTGCTGGCCAACTCCCACCTGCTGTTTGTGGCCACACAGGCTGGCCTGGTGAAGAAGCTGGCCGTGCTGCCCGGCAGGGAGGACACCTGCCTCATCGAGATATGGAGGCCCGAGGCCGATCACCTGCGCGCTCCAATCAAGAGTATGCAGTATCTGAAGGAAACGGTGAGTTTTTTTTTTTAAATCCTATGCTGGAGACTCCCTAGATTTCAAATACTCTAGATGTCTAGAACACTTGTTGTAGTGCTCAGAAGTGTTTTTTACGAGCTTGGTCGTCGCTACAAAGTGCCAATACTCAAGCAAGACCCAGTTGCTGTAAGGCTGGATGGAGCCTTAGCAACCGGTCTTTGGTAAAGGTCTTATGAATTTTTCAACCCAGCGAAGAGAAGATTTGAAAATATAGTCTGGAGACACAGATACACTTACACAAGTAAAAACACACATACACACAATCATATAATTACTTAATTAAGAAATACTTGATTGTTTCCAGGACTCGGTGTACCTGGGCAGTGAGGAGGGAGTGCTGCGCGTGCCAGCCAGTCGCTGTGGGCGCCACGCCTCTAGAGCCGCCTGCCTGGGGGCGCAGGACCCGCTGTGTGGCTGGGACGAGGCGCGGGACAAGTGCCTGAGGGCGCCCCTGGGCCCCAAGCACCACTGGCACCAGGCCGCCCCTGCCTGCCCTGACACCACCATGCCAGGTGAGGCCAATCATTCTGCAAATTTACATTAATCTCCCACTTTAGTTTGTGATTCCAAAAGCCATGTCCCTGATGAGGTGATGACGATAGCTAGCCGGCGGGATTATGTCAGTACCTACATATTATAGGTACATTCTCCAAGTACCCTTTTGTTTTTGTAAGAAATCCTGTGCGGGAGACTCCCTAGATTTCAGATACTGTAGGGGTTCAAGACTCTTGTTGTAGTGCCGCAGAGGTGTTTACAAGCTTGATCGTCGCTACAAAGTGCCTATACTCAAGCAAGACCCAGTTGCTGTAAAGCTGGATGGACCTTTAGTGAACGGGCTTTGGTAAAGGTTTTGTAAATTGTTCAACCCACCGAAGAGCATATTTGAAAATATAAATGGAGCGATGTTGCCACTGGACTACGGACCGGACCTTTATACCCTAATATTAAATAGAAAATACAAAGAGTCTCTAGTGAGTGCTTAACTTTTAAACCATTTTACAGATTCTTCTTGTAGGAGATTTATGAAAGTTTTCACACAGTTTGTCCAGTAATTAAAAGACAAACCTGGCAGAATGTTTTGTGTCTGAAAAGGATCTTACTCAGTTACAACAGTAAGATCCTTTTCACCATCTTGATTTAGGTACTCTGTAGAACTCTTCTAGTACGTACCTGCCTACTCGCTGCCTTAGTTCTTGTTTGCCGTATACGCCATTGAGAAAATTTTACATGAGCAATGTTTGCATGTGTACTGGACCAATGTGTCTTATGAAAACAAGAAATTTACTTAATTTTTTTTTAAAAAACTCTCACATTATCGAGTTTTACGGTTTTTCTTAGCTCAGATTGCATAGAATTTGATTCATATACAACTGTAGACTATAGACAACAGCTGCATGAAAAAGTCATATTTGACAAGATTGGCATATAATATATATTGGCGTATAATATATATTGGCGTATAATATATATTGGCGTATAATATATATTGGCGTATAATATATATTGGCGTATAATATATATTGGCGTATAATATATATTGGCGTATAATATATATTGGCGTATAATATATATTGGCGTATAATATATATTGGCGTATAATATATATTGGCGTATAATATATATTGGCGTTTGCGTATACGGCAAACAAGAACTGGGGGAGCGTACTTATGGCTGTTTAACCTTCTTGGTGTACCTATAGTTTTGATTGTAAGCAAGCACGCTTAGGTTCACCTTGGGTTGTATGCTTCTAGTGGACGGAGGCTGGTCCTCTTGGTCAGCTTGGGAAGTCTGCAACCAAAAGCCGGAGCAGGGCTACGAGGAGCGGCTGTATGGAGAGGAGGGCAAGGAGCAGGCACAGGACAAGTGCCTCTGCCAGACCAGGCAGTGCAACAACCCTGCTCCCAAGAACGGAGGCAAGAGCTGCCAAGGTAATGGACTTCTTCACAAGGTATTCACACTTAGCCAGACAATCCTCTGAACTATCTGAATAATGCGTGCTTTGTAAGATGCTGTGGCTCTTTTTCCTAAATGTTCTTTTTGATATAATACGATAAAAAAATGTGCATGGATCAAAACTGCGGAGCCCCAACTAATATCTAATCTAATCTAATCTAAGTTGCAAAGATATGTTACTTTGGAGATTCACATTACATACATTCCCACAACCAAGACACGTACAAGTTCGCGCTTGCACGTGCCTCATGTGAGCCTACAACATAAAAACCAATCTCAAACGGACATACGCCCTGCAACTCTTGCCGTCCTTCCCTGTAACAGGGGTGACATTGGCAAAGTGAACCATTTTTTACAGCATGGGTGGTCAGCCGCATACCAACCTATAAGTCAAGGAACATACACGTCAAATTACATTTTTTAAATCAATAAATAATAATATACATGGACATCAAAAACTTAAAACATAAAACAAATTTCATTTTAATAAACCCTAGCCGCCAACATTACAGATCAACCGCCATTTCTTTCTGTCCTTACATACTTCTTTCATTTCCTCCAGAGTCATAACCTTCTTCATGCAAGGTCTACCTGCAAAACCACCCTAATCTAATCTAATCTAATCTAATCTAAGTTGCAAAGATATGTTACATTGGAGATTCACATTACATGCAATCTCACAACCAGACACGTACAAGTTCGCGCTTGCACATGCCTCATGTGAACCTACAACATAAAAACCAAATCTCAAATGGACATACACCCTGCAACTCTTGCCATCCTTCCCTGAGACAGGGGTGACATTGGCAAAGTGAACCATTTTTACAGCATGGGTGGTCAGCCGCATACCAACCTATAAGTCAAGGAACACACACACACGACAAATTACACTTTATACATCACTAAATAATAATATCCAAATACAAAATATCCATTTACAAATAAAAACAAATTCCAATTTAATAAACCCTAGCCGCCAACATTACAGATCAACCGCCATTTCTTTCTGTCCTTACATACTTCTTTCATTTCCTCCAGAGTCATAATTTTCTTCATACAGGCTCTTCTTTTATAATGACTCTGGATATTCCATTCATTCGCAATTTCGGATATTTGGTCCATCCATACCTTTCTCGGTCTTCCTCTACCACGACATCCATCTATTCTACCCCAACCAGTATCAAAATTAACCCCCTCCATCCCGAGAGTGCTCTAAGACGACCATGATCTGGCAAGGTTAGTGCGCCATCCCATTTACCGCATTTCTGTTCCTTCTTAGTAATTGCCTCTCAATTTATGGTCCCTAGGATTCCCTACATGCCTGTATTGCTACCTTCCAGGAGCCTCAGTCAGTGTGACCAACTGCACGGTGCACGGCGGCTGGACAGCCTGGTCGGGCTGGTCGGCCTGCAGCGCCTCCTGCGGGCTGGCCGTGAAGTCCCAGCGCAGGAGCTGCGGGGCCCCGGCGCCCCAGCACGGCGGCCGCCTGTGTGTGGGGCCAGACAGGATGGAGATCTACTGCACACAGACGCCTCCCTGCCCGGGTAACTATGCACAAAGCTAAATGTTCTGCTTTACTGTGATATATGATGTGACAGCTGTAGGGAGCAACTTAGATGGCATGCCCCACTGCTGCACACCCTGCCGATATGTAGGAGTCCAATGGTAGAAAAATAAATGACATAGACCAGTGTCAGAGGTAAAGTATTACAAGTGTCTAGCGCAGACTGGATAAGCTTGGCTACGCAACATACAAGTTTTGGTAATAGAGGATTCAAGGAATGTGAGAAACAGATTGTTGAGTAATGAGTTTGTTTTATAAACTCTGTAAACTTGTGTGTTGCACAAGAAGCCAAATTTCGGTAGTCTGACACTAGATGCTCGTATATTCAATAGTTCTATAATCTATAATCCAGGCTTTAAAGATATGTTAACATTTAAGGCTCATAATTAAATGCATGCCCACAGACAGGCGCATGTAGGTTTGCATCTACACATTCTGCATGTGTGCATACAAGTGTTCAAGGGTAGGAAACATAGTTAAGACACCCCTCTGCCAGTGTTAAAACCTTTGCATATGTATGTAAGAGCTCTTGTGAAACCAAATTATTTCCAAACAGCATTCTCATGTTATAAATACTGTGTTTTCCTTCAGCGCATGTGTAATATTGTGGAGTTTAGTTCCAGTGCCCGAGGTCCGTGAGGCAGTGTGGTCTAGCTGGGGCCCGTGGTCCGTCTGCTCCTCGCCCTGCGGAGGAGGAGCCCGCTGGAGAAGCCGGCGCTGTGACTCTCCTGCTGCTGAGCCCTGCAGGGGCTGCGCACAAGAGCACGAGCCCTGCAACACGCAGCCCTGCCCCAACAGGAGGACCTCCGTGTGGACCCCATGGCTGGCCGTTCCCAACAGTAAGCTATTCTCTCTTCAACAGTACTGCAGTGTTCTATCTTCTGCAGCTGTCATCCAACCTGGGAAAATTGTGTGGCATGTCTCCTCACCTTATCCGTCCACACCAGTGTGGACCTCTCCATCTTAAATGCATTGAGATATTGGGAGCCTCGTAGATGCTGTGTAGTTTCCTGATGATCTGGATGCGCCCCTAATTTCTGTCTCGCACAGACACAAATCCTTTGAAAGTACCTATCCAGCATGTCAGCAATCTTGGCTGTCAGTGCAAGGGCATCACATCCATAAAGCACCATGGCTCTGGTAATGGTTTTTTGAATATGTAGTTACTTGGTTTTCTTTTAGGCACATCTTAACACTGGCAGGAAAGAGAAATACGTCTTATTGGCTGTATTTGTTCTGTTTTCAGTCGAAGCTTCTTGTGCTTATCCAATCTACAAAATAAATAAAAATGGTTTTACAAAACATGTCGTTATCATATTTTCACTGAAACTCTTTTGTTTCTTCAACAGATTCATCTGATGTTGGATATGTGGAGAAAAGATTCAGGTATTCTTGCAGAGCTGTCGGCTTGGAGCCAATTAAGGTAAACATATTTTACTGAAGTATGAAGTTGCTTAATGCATTTTTTCTTCATTAAGAACAGATTTACAAGGTGCTGTGTGTGTTTTCAGATAAGCTTGACGAAGGAAGAGGAGCGCTACTGCCGCCCTGATGGCTCGTGTGGGGCGCCTCCTGGGACAGAGGCGGGCTGGTCCCCCTGGGGGGAGTGGGACGCGTGCAGTGCTGCGTGTGGAGGAGGCTACCAAACTGCCACAAGGAGCTGCCTCATGCAACCCTGTGAGGGCAGCAGCAAGATGCAGAGGGCCTGCAACACACACTCCTGCATAGGTGAGGATGATCACTGACATGTAATGTGCCAGCTAGACTGTTCCTAGGGAGGGAGTGGTCTGCTTGCTCCTCCTTCTGTGGTGGAGGCAGCAGGGAGCAGCAGATGTGAGCAGGGCATGTATGATTGTTGTTTTGTTGTTGCAGATGGCTGGGGCTGCTGGAGTGAGTGGTCTGCCTGCTCCTCTTCATGTGGTTTTGGCCGCAGGGAGCGCAGGAGGAGCTGCCTGCTGCCTGCAGGGTGTGAGGGAGACAGCACACAGATTGCTCATTGTGAAGGACCTCCATGCCAATGTAAGAACTTTAGCTCTTCCGTGATTATCAAATTTCAAAACCATTTTATATGTGTCGAAAAGGTTTCCCAAATTAAGTCAACGACAGCCCTGTAATTTTTCTTCTACATATGTTTTTATTCATCTTTTAAAAGTGGATAATAACTTACTTTGATCGTCCATCTTTTTCCATATCTCTCTCTTACAGATTTGTATCCATTTTTACTGTTTTTTTTTGCATCATACTCTCATCTTGACACCCCTTCCCTTTCTGCTCTTGGCACATCTAAAAATTACCATGCTGTCAAATTTACAAGGACTCAACAGGGGGTACTTCTGTATCAGAATTGCATATTTCTGTCATCCACTGGATTCTCCTTGATTTTCAATCCTTCTATCACTTACATGTAATACTAAGCAAGTTGTCTCATGTTTCTAGCATTCCTTGGTTGGGGCGCGTGGTCGGAGTGGTCACCGTGCTTTGATGATGAGCAGGAGCGCACCAGGGTCTGCCTGCTCACCAACAAGCTGGACGGCTCCGAGGGCTGCCAGGGGGCCAACACGGAGACCAGGAGGTGCAGCTCACTGCAAATGGATAACGGTACTAGCTATTCACTCTTGTTGGTTGTGAGCTGGAAGAGTTGGAGGCACATGCTGTACGCATGGCCGATACCTCCGCAGATGTGTCTCTACTTTTTTCTGTCCTTGCATATCGCCCCCTTAATGTTTAATCCATGATTTCTCAAATCAATGAATCAGCACTTATTCGGTTTCACCTTTAAGGTGTCGATATGTGAAAATATCCAAATTACAAGGATTGCCAAAATGCAAATAAATTGATTCAAGATCAACCAAATCAATTTCAATGATTATCAAACTTTTGAAATTTCATCTGACTGCTCCCTCCAACATCTTCATTGTGTGTTAATGCTTGTGCATTGTTTTACAGACATCTCTGTTGCACCTGCGTACAGTCCCAAGGCCGTGGTGCGCGCCAGCATGGTGGGCGGGGGAGACCATGGTGGGGGAGGGCTGGGGCTGACCGTGGGTCTGGTGCTGCTGGCCTTCCTTGGGGGAGTACTGCTGACGGCCGGTGTGCTGCTCTACTGCAGGAGGAGGAGCAGCCCCGGCATCCCCTCCTCCCCGCACTACCTCTCCCAGCAGAACAGCTACGTCAGCGTGCCGCTCAAGGAGGTAACTCACATCATCAGGGTTCACTGCAATATATGAATAGACCTGTAGAGAAAAGATTGAATAGGTATGTAGAGAAAATAAAGAATATGGTGATAGATACCTAGGCCCGTCGATAGTTCCGGTAGGTCAATAGCCGGTAAGATAGTTCAGTTAGTAGAGAGCTTGCATTCCATGCCGAGAGCTTGCATTTGAATCCTACTGAGGATGTCAGAAATGATATCCCGTTCCGGTGTTTATTTCAAGCCCAAAATAAAATACCCGCAAGGCTTACTCAGCCTTCACAAGAAATGAGTACCAGCCCCTTCAGGAGCTGGGAAACTCCCACTTCAACTGAAGGCAGGTCCCTTAACATGTAAACATAAATAGATTCACTCATGCAACTCCTTTGATGTGAACACGGCAAGAAGTTATACTATATGTGTAGCTTAGTTGCGTTATTTGTGTTACTTTGGTGAAATGTGAATCTGTCTCACATAATAAAAATATGCTTCTGTTGTCATCAAATCTCGTTATTCCTTTCCAAGTCAGCTTATTTTTCATTTGTGATTGCAGGTCCCAAAGAAGCGCCAGCCCTCCTTCTCTGGCCTGACCTTATCCAAGGCCAACAACATCGCAAGTGACAGGACGCACAGCTCGCTGGGAACCCCTAAGCTGTATCCCAAGGCCATGGCTGCGGACTACGACTCTGCCACCATCAAGAGAAACAGCAACGGCACCTGCAAGAATAACCTGGACCTGGAGCAAGAGAAGTTCTACTGAATTAAACGTTGGAGAACCACTTAAATCTTTTCGCTTCTGAATATTCTGGCTAAATGAATACCCCCAGTACGGAATACTTTTTCAAGTGCATTTTTTAAACATTTATTTATTTCCTACCTTAATCGGTTGACGACACTTCAAATTATGTGTCCTTGAACAACGTATTAGTTATTCAAGGACAAAAATCACAAAGGTGTAGTGCATATTTCCACTTGCAGACTTTTGAATTCTTGAACACAGATGTCAGGGATAAGTTCATAGTTTGATGATGTCTATGATTGACAGCCGCACTGTGTGCAAGTTTACACTTGACGTCTATGTGCGTCACCCACAGTTGAAGGGTGAATGGGGTTGTAACGAATGAGCCAGTAGAATCGTTGCGTCACGTCAGGCTACATACTGACCAATTAAGTAGCTTAAATTGTATACATGAGTTGTCTTCCAGTATCTGTTGGATTGTTCCATCAGTTTACGGAAACATCACTTCAGTATCAACCACCGGTTATACTTAACACACTCACATAGAGTTTTTTATACAATGATGAAAGATTGATTACAACCATATTGTTAAGGAGCAGTGTAGACAAGAGGCTTACAAAAAAACTTTTATACTTATTGTAAAGTATAACTTCTTAAGCTGTCTGCCTGACAGGTCTCCAATCCAAGATACGATGCCATGAAAATAGGGACCGACTAGCTACAAATAAGTTAGCAGAGGGCTGTTGAGGCGTGATTTACGCAAAAACCACACTCATCTTCATTTTTATTCCATCACATTATTTCATTTTTATATTTTTTCATAGTAATATCATTAGTGATAGAAATTGTAAATTGTTATGTTTTAAGTAGGACTAGAAATGATAGAAATAAAAGGTGTATGAATAGATGAAAGAGATGAATGTAATAAAAAAAACAAGAGAAGTGCCAGTGTGCTACATGCGCCATCGTAACAAATAGGCAACCATCCACATTGCAATGTACATTTAAATAAGTGGCTCGCTTACTATTGTGCATTCAAATGGAAAAGGCCTGTAATGATAGAAGGTATTGCTTTTCCAATATAAGAAGATGTTTTAATTATTTCTTGGCCATAACACCAACATGATAGTGCAATAGTTTTCCATAAGAATAAGAATTATTGGACAATTGTACATAGCACCATTTAGTGGCACTAGCCCCCCCAAGGGCGCTTTGATGTGTTGAAGCTTCTATTGAACAAGAATCTACCTGAAACTGCCAATACTGGTCTCTATTCTCAACTCCAGAGTTAGACTGTTCCAGCAGGACAGAAGGACAGACCAGCCGAAATAAAAGTTCTGACCCGAAGTCCATTCTGTTCCGCTTGAGCGGCAGTTGAAGCCTATTGATGGCGTCATCCCGTGCAGAACTAAGAGTATTTGGTCGATTCTGTGCAATTCACACAAGTAGGATGGGGCAACTCCACTGAGGGTGTTAAAAACCGAACACACATATTTTGTAGTCTACTCTGGGATGGGCAGCCAATGAAGGCGCTGCAACAGAGAAGAGATATTGTCAGTTTTAGTACAGACTGCAGTCTAGACTGCTGAAACCTTGAAAGAACCCAGAACAAACCATTGCAATTGTCCAGCCTCGACACAACGAAAGATGCAATGAGAATCTTAGCAGCTTCAGATGTCAAACAGTTCATAGTCCATATTGATATTGTTTCAGCTTGCTTTACACATTGTATCACACAGAGAGAAATATTAGCTTTATTAGTTCTTAAGTTAAGGAGAAATCATAAATAATATCTGTCCTTCACCATAGAAATAAGTTAACACAGTTTAAGCAACAAAAAACTAATTTCCTGACACTTTTCTGGCCATTTTGCAACAGGGACCTAAATATATAATGAAGCTATTTATAAAATGTAAGCCAGTTGGCTTCAGTGGTGGATATAGAAAAAACTCAAGGAGGGAGCGCTACAGATATATTGAGATACCTTTACTTTGGTCGTAATAAATGATTAATCAAGCTACATACAAAGCTTTAAGAGAATTTTATTGAAATTACTTACACAGATACAATACAATGTCATCTTATGATATAAAAAAAGTTATAATTGTGGTTGAAATAGTCCGGTCGATAGCTCAGTTGGTAGAGTGCTTGCGTTCCATGCCGTGAGCTCAGGTTTGAATCCCATTGAGGGTGTCAGAAATGATTTCCCGTTTCGGTGCTTATTTCACTCACAAAAAATAACAGGCAAGGCTTACAAAGAAGTAACACTATATGTGTAGCTTATTTGCGTTGCTATGCGCCTATTCTTCCGTAAGGGGGAAGCCCGGGCGCCCCATAATATTATGTATCCGCCACTGATTGACCATTTTACAAATGTTAAAAATTAAAAAAAAAAAAATTGTAAGACAATATTATTTTTTGACAAAAAACAAATGTAGAAATAGTTAGGATAAGGAATAGAGTATTGTGTTAAGACTGACTAATCTGACTGGTAACAAATTTATGTAGTAGGTACATTAGAAAATAAGGTAAAACTTTGTGATATAAAATAGGTACAATTTATTGTTTTAAGTTTTGTATTGATTTATGAGGAAGTAGAATTTTTCGGAAACATTATAATTTTTATTTCTTGACTACTGATTTGACTCTTGACTCATAACAAAGATTAAGCTTAGGCCTGATATTTTCAAGTAAAGTAAAGTCAACTAAAATGTGATTTTAGTAAAATTTTCATTATATTTAACTCACCTAATTTGGCCGGTAAATATTCACTAAGGATTTTCAAGATGGCGTCGTCTTCATTGACAGCAGCTGTTTTTTTAAATTCATAAGGACACATAAAAATTGTTGCAAACTGATTTTTTCTGTGTCATTTCCCAGCTTAATGAAGGTTGGGCATTTAATTGTTATGACAAGTTGTTTGTTTTACAGCTTTTGATTGGCAATTGTAATTATTTCTTAGATTTTGGGGCGGGGCTTGTCACTTCGATTTTCAGTTTTACTTAACTTGAACTGGAGTATTTTAAATAATATTTAACTGATTTATTTTTTAACTTGAAAATACCGGGCTTTAGTGGAGAGATTTTATCTTGAATTTTTTCCATATATTTAGGGCATTTTGTGAAAGATTTTAAAAAAGTAATTTTTAAATTATATATACCTACCTTAAAAGCATATGTTCAGAATCAAAGAAAAGTTGTAAAACATATTTATTAAGAGTAATTAAATTCATCTCTTCCCTTGTGTACAGAAATGTGTAAATAAGTACTGACTTGACAACTAGGATTACGAGTATAAACTTTACATAAAGCTCAACTTCCTTTGTCATTGTGTACTCAATACCAAAATTTGCTTGGAGACAAAGTAAAAAAAACTTTACTAAGCTACACATTCAGTGCTTCTTGTCGCGTTTTTCGGCATGGAATGCAAGCACTCTACAAAACTGAGCTTTCAACAGGACATATAAAAAATGACATGACTTCTAACAAAATCATTGAATTCAGAACTCTTAAAATGTAAATACATTTTCTAATATATATATCTTTGTTGCCTGCCTTGCATTTGTATTGAGTGTTCGCCCCTGGATAATGTATCGAGTCATCGATAGCAAGAGAAGTTGAGTTAGGTGTATGCAAAGTTTGTACTTGTGTAGGTATCTAGGAAATTAGAAGTGAATTAAATACTTAGATTTAAATTATAAATAATTATTAACAGTGCCATGGAGATAAAACTATAGAAATTAGATTATTAAAACATACTTGGTGTATTGAAATGTACATATACTAATGTATGGTAAAATCAGAACTAACGGCGCCATCTTGTAAAACGTCACTTTTGATAGCGTACTGTGAAGTTAGCTGTTTTGTTTTGTTCCTGATTCTTATTTTGTATTGTGGTAAAAAGAACCCCTGATCACTGTGGACATTTTGTCGTTGGACATTTTGTCTGTGGAAATTGTGTCGTTGGATATTATAGCTATGGACATCTTGTCGTGGAATCAATTATTGGGTGTTGAAGCACAAAATGGAGACAAAAAGAAAACATAAGATTTCACATGATTATTAAGTATTCTGTGGTGTTTGACAGTTCTGTCATTGACAGGTCCGGCTGAAAGGTGAGCCATATTGTATGTTTCAACGCTGTCAGCTTGTGTGTTCTCCGTTTATATTATAACTCAATGGTATTTTAGCATAAGGCCACATTTGAACAAAATGTGTTGTAAATTATTTCTTAGCTCATATTGAGCCAAATATAAAATACATAAATATGCATATAATTATAAGATAAGAGCTCACAGTTAGACTATTGTAAGGAATTAATTATATTTTTGTAACAAATAATAATATATAAGCTATTCTAATTGAAATTATGTTGTATGAATTTAACAATAAAATATGAATGCTCTTTATGCTGGAATAATACCAATAAAAAGAGTTAAAATAAATCATAATGTAGTTTTTCTTTACCTGCTTATTCATTTATTTATTTCCCCAAAATTTTTCTTCAAAGTGACTCCTTCTGGGGGAACACGGCGAGAAGTTAAACTATATGTGTAGCTTAGTCACGTTTGTATCACTGTGATGATTTTTACTTTGAGTACGGTGAAAAAGAAAATAAATCTAGTACTTTTGCCAAACAACTGACTTTGGTTCTTTAGTGTGAAGATATCTGTAAGTAAGCGAGCCCTCTGACGTGTAGGAATGACAAATTAAAACTCTCCCACCATGTGTGATATCAACCCAACACTCGTAAAGCCACGCCCCCAACCAATTACAGTGAGAAAGTCGCTGAGCAAGAGAAAGTACTTAAATAGAATCTCGATCACGTCATCAGCAGTCTGTGTCAAGCAAGTGCATAGTGTAGTCGCGCTCGATTTCGTAAATTTAAAGGTCGCGGGTGAATGTAAATTTTTTTCAACACGTTTTTTGAAATGTTGAAAAGTGATACAAAGTGATAATAATTAATGAAATTAAATAAAAAATATATCAAACAAACTTATTTTACGTTGCTTTTTTTTTAATAAAAAAGTTTGCATGAGTCGTACCTACCTACAGAAACAAAGGCGGCACTTAAGGTTTTTGTTGAAAATCAGACAAAGTGTACGTAAATAAATGAAATAATTTTCTCATTATTTCTTTTTAACAGAACTTAGTTACACATTCAGCGGAACTTCTTGCCGCGAATCAACCTATTTATTTTTACCTATGTTTTTTAGGGGAGTGGCCTTACGCCAACCAAGTGGGGTTTTCCCAGCTCCCGAGTAGGCTGGTACTCATTTCTTGTGAAGGCTGAAGTAATCCTTGTCGGTATTTTATTTCGGGCTTGAAATAAACACCAAAACGAGAAATCATTTCCGACACCCACGGTGGGGCTCGAACCTGAGCTCTCATGCGTGGATTGCAAGCACTCTACCGACTAAACTATCGACCGAACGTAATTTAAGAAAAAAAAACGGAGATTACCGCCTTTGATTCTTTAACTATTCAAATGTGTACTACATGTTTGTGTATTTAAAATAAAGTGAATTTTTAAAATAAGTGTTTTATTAAAAAAAGAGCAGTGCATCGTATTCTTCTTTTTCTTCTTCACTCAACTGACGACCATCATGAGAAAACCTGCAAAAATGCAATATTAATAATTTTTCTATTAAAATACTACGTTCAACTATAAACTATTTTATATTATAAATCAAAGTGATGAGAATTAAGTGTGCTTAAAAATATCTTGAATGGATTACTTGAAATAAAATAAAGTGTCATGTGAAAGCCAATACAGGAGCAGCAGCCGGGAGCTTGCGCTAACACATGTAAAATACTATTTTTAACACTCGCGTAAAATATATAGTGTGTTCCAGGGGCGGTTCCTGAATAATGTAAGTCATTTTGAATTTTTAAATATTTTTATGGCATTAAATTTATTGTTTTTTTATTATGTTCTGCCATTATTGTTTTTCTTTCTTTATATTATGAAGGTGTGTCCGTGCTTTAGAAAAAAATGTAGAATAAAAAGGCTTTATATAGGTTGAAGCCTGCAATGAAATAAGTTTAAACATTGAATGAAAAATTTGAACAGGTTTATTCACAACACGTTTGATTCTTTGCTGATCCATGGAGCATCGATTTTTTGTATAGAAAATTCACGTTAGGAGACGGTTAAGCTATAGATTTCCTGTGTGTGAATAACGGCGACATAGTTTATGGCCCTTTTTATGTATTAAAAATACATAATATAATTTTTTTATGTTAATTTTGTATTCAGTCGTGTTTTTAAGTTTCAGGTGTATATGTAGTTTTTTTTTGATACCGTAAGTTCAGCCATTTTTAACACTGTTGTCCTGCCACATTAGGGTACGGGTTCGGTGTTCCCATTCCACCACTCAACTCGAATGTTCACTCACACATGCACACGGAAGTATTGCAGATGAGTGAACCTAGCTGAAAACCAACTGTTATCAAATAGCTATATACTGGCACACAAGCAATTTAATGCACTTACACAGTTGTGTTGAAAATTGATAAATAAGACAGCTGGATTACATTTAATGAAAAGTTGAAGTTTTTTAATTTAATTTCTATATAAATGACTCTTGAAAATGACGACAGTCGAATGTACTCGAGGATAAAATAACAAATATTAAAAAAAGAAAAATACTTACGTTTTATAAGAAATTCAATAGATGAAGATGAATTTTCACTAAGTAAATGCACAAACCTATATAAGTTAAAGGTATTTCGTTTCGATATTGAGGTAGAATTGAATTATAGCCCAATGTAATGAATTCGCTGCAGATTGTATTAAAAACTTTATAAAATTGTCTCAGCAATTTGAAAAAATCGAAAGTTCACCAAAAAACAGCACGAAAATGTTCCAATACTTCCGTGTGCATGTGTGAGTGAACATTCGAGTTGAGTGGTGGAATGGGAACACGCGGATGACTCAAAAATATCGACTCGTTTTATCAAAATGTTCGGTGTTACTCAACTTTTTCATTAAAATAGATTTATTTAGCTTTAACCAGTTTTTTGGTTGAATCCATTTCTAGATAATCTATAATCTGAGTTGCAAAGATATATTAGCATTTAAAATTAATATTAAACACATGCCCACAAACAGACAAGCGTAAGGTCGTGCTCACAAATGCTGCATGTGTACTTACAAATTAAAATCCAACCCTCAAATGAACATGAACCCTGCACATTTTGAAATAGGGGTGACATTGGCAAAATTAACCGTTTTTTATATTTACTAATTCTGACCGGTCCGTAGCTAAGTGGTTACACTGCGGACTCTTAATGGGAGGTTGTGGGTTCGAATCCCGGCGGGGCATAAAAAATATACCATTTATATTTTCAAATTTCCTCTTCGCCGGGTTGAAAAATTCATAAACATTTACCAATGACCGGTCACCAAAGGTCCATCTAGCCTTACAGCAACTGGGTCTTGCTTGAGTATTGGCGCTTTGTAGCGACGACCAAGCTCGTACACCTCTGCGGCACTACAACAAGTGTCATAGACCCCTAGAGTCTCTAGAATCTAGGGAGTTTTCCGCACATGATTTCTTAAAAAAAATATACGACTAATAAATTGAAATGTGGCTGACCCTCCATGCTGTAAAAACTTGAAAAAAGGGTAGCAGGAGTCGCAAAGTTTTATTTTATGTACACATCCAGCATGTGTAGGCGTGAACTTATGTACATGCGCCTGTTAGTTGGCATGCACTCAATATGAGCCATGTTACATCGATATATCTTTGCAACTTAGATTAAACATGATTATATTATGGAAAACAAACATTCCTTATATCATATTGTACATAATTAACATTTTCCTGCTAATGTTTCAATAGTTTGAAATTTGCAATTATCCATTCAAACGCGTCGATTTTCCTATTAAAGGCGCACAATTTCCCAGCATTTTTCCTGCCTACATTCACTAATAAAGAGTTGACCCATCTCATCAAAGTCATTAATCACGAAACATTTACTTCAGTTACTCGTCTTCAAAGTGACTCGTCTTCAAAGTGACTTCTCTTCGAAGTTACTCTTCTTGAAAGTGACTCTTCTTTAAAGCGACCTCTCTTCAAAGTGACTTCTCTTCAAAGTGGCTCGTCTTCAAAGCGACTCTTCTTAAAAGTGACTCTTCTTCAAAGTGACTCTTCTTTAAAGTGACCCCTATTTAAAGTGACTCCTCTTCACAGTTACTCTTCTTGAAAGTGACTCCTCTTCAAAGTGACTCCTCTTCAAAGTGACTCCTCTTCAAAGTGACTTTTCTTCAAAGTGACTTTTCTTCAAAGTGACTTTTCTTCAAAGTGACTTTTCTTCAAAGTGACTTTTCTTCAAAGTGACTCTTCTTTAAAGTGACTTCTCTTCAAAGTGACTCTTATTCAAAGTGACTCGTCTTCAAAGTGACTCCTCTTCAAAATTACTTGTCTTGAAAGTAACTCTTCTTCAAAGTGACTCTTCTTCAAAGGAACCTTTGCGTACACCTATTATTTCAAAGATGAATTTTTCCGTATATTTCTTGGTGCTGTTTTCGTTTCTGGTTCTCACTTCAGCAAGAATAATAAGATTCAGATTTGGCCGGGATACGTCATACGTTGGACCTTTGGATGGCGATAATTTGAGGTCACTGGCAAGGCTCTACAACGATGGCAACTTTCAACACTTGATCCTAAAGAGGGAAATAAATTTTGAGAAAAATAGTAAAGAAATTTTGCCAAGTGAAAATCATCGAGACGAACTCCTTGAGAAGAGAACGGTAAAAAGAAACGCGTCTTTTGGACACATCAGAGGATTATGGGGCTAAATTCTTAGCTGTACTAATAGATTTGCTTGTTTATTTGTTGTTATCATGTATTATAGTTGCAATGTTTTGGAACAAACTTTGTTGGTTTTTACTCTGTTTATTGCAATCCATGTAGTACCTAAGCATCTTCACAAATCAACTTATGAAAATATTAATGTATTGTTTTTAAGATGATTAAATTATGCATTAAAATGATTTATTGTTTTAATTAAATATGAAGGTGTAGATATATGATATATTATTGCTTATGATAGATTGAAAATATGTGTATTAATAACATATATACAGTTATAAACATTCCTAGTCGTCAAAATCCTTTACGCGTGAATTCAACAAAACGTTAATATTTTAATATGTAATTTATTTTAATAGTGAAGTGACATTGTGAAGATTCACTTTAAATGAATAGTGTGAAAACAAAACACAAAAGTTGTCCTCTAGAATCTAGATAATGTTGTGATAACGCCGAAAGCGCTTGAGGAAACAAATAAACGTGTGAAGAAAAACTTTGTGTTTTATTTTTACATTATTAATTGTTGATACATACTTCGATTGGAAGCATTGAAAATATTGTAGAGTAGGTAATAATAATAATAATATTAGGATGATTTATTTGGTGAGCGCTGTTTTTGTGTGTATCACACCTCAAAAGCCCTCTGCGAGCTTGGTCGTCGCTGTAGAAAGCGCCAATTCTCAAGCAAGACCCAGTTGTTGTAAAGTTGGATGGGCCTTTCAGTGACCGGTCTTCGGTAAAGATTTATGATTTTTCCAACCCAGCGAAGAGCACATTTTGGAAATATAAATGGTAGGTATATTTTTGTGCTCCGCTGGGATTCGAATCCATAACCATCCATTTACGATCCCGAAGTGTTGCCACTGGACTACGAACCGGTCCAAGAAATGCTGTTCATGTGCTGTCGGTCCTTCTAAGACATGCATACAGGACGGGTATGAGAGTGTCTGAGCATAGATGTGCCAGCTTGTGGGCATGCATTAAATATGAGCCTTAAATGCCAATATATCTTTGCAACTTATATTGTAGATAAATTGCCCCCGAGTACTTTTAAACACACCTAGCGGATTATTTCGTTTTATTTACGTTCCCTGATAGCTGAAGTAGGGGGGGAGGGAGGGCGATAAGCAGGTCACGAGGAACTAAGGGGGATTTGTTTACAGCGGTTCCATGGTAGAACGACACAGTGACAAAACGACACATGACACATCGTCACATGAAACGAAACATGACAGAACATCAAAATACAGAAAAAGCTATAAACGGCATCGAAAAAAAGTGAGACCTGAGAAACATGAGAAAATGGAACTCATGCATATATTTATTAGTACAACTCGATCTCAAGGTTTACTCAGCTTTCACAAGAAATGAGAACCAGCCCCTCTGAGAGCTGGGAAACCCCCACTTCAACTGAAAGTGGTTGGCGTGAGGCCGGCCCCCTTACCCGTAAAAATAAATAGGTCCCGAATCACCACATGCAACCCCTTCGGGGATAACGCAGGCAAGAAGTTACTCTATATTTGTAGCTTAGTTACATTGCTCATAAAAAAATAACGCTCGCGATTATCATAATTAGAAAAAAAACTCACTAAGCTGCACATAAAGAGCAACTATTTATCGCGTTATCCCCGATGGAGAAGGAGTGGTTGGTATGTGGCTGAACATCCATGTTGTAGAAAATGGTTTACTTTGCCAATGTCATCCCTGTTTCAGGGAAGGTCGACAAGAGTTGCAAGAAGTATGCTCATTTGAGATTTGGGTTTTTATGTTGTAGGTTCACATGCGGAACGCAGGTTTGTACGTGTTTGCTTCTGAAAATGAGTGGAAACAAGAGAAGAGCGTGCATGAAAAGAGTGATGAAACTAAATGAGATGAAAGAAGTATGCAAGGACAGAGTCAAGTGGAGGTACTTGTGTGGAGGTACCGGCCACCCCTAGAGAAATGGCGGCAGGATACAAGACAAGACAAGACATATCTTTGCAACTTAGATTAGATTAGTCGCATATAATAATAATAATATTAGGATGATTATTTGGTGAGCGCTGTTTTTGTGTGTATCACACCTCAAGAGCCCTGTGCGAGCTTGGTCGTCGCTGTAGAAAGCGCCAATTCTCAAGCAAGACCCAGTTGTAGTAATGTTGGATGGACCTTTCAGTGACCGGTCTTTGGTAAAGGTTTTATGAATTTTTCAACTCAGCGAAGAGCACATTCGAAATATAAATGGTATATTTTTTTGTGCTCCGCCGGGATCCGAATCCACAACCTTCCATTAACGAGTCGAAGTGTTGCCACTGGACTACGGACCGGTCCAAGATGCCAACGACACGCGGTGTACCTGAGCGGTAACCCATCCAAATACTATCCGTGCTCAATGTTGCTAACTTCGGTGATCTATGGGAACCGGTGCTTTCTACATGGTAACGTCGTTGACAAACGTCGTGAGTATGGCGTGTAGAAACAAAATAAATGTTTGTGATGTTTTGTCATGTGATGTTTTCTCATGTGATGTTTTCTCATGTGATGTACCTACTGTCACTGTGATGTCCTGTCATGTGTCGTTCTTTCATGTGTCGTTCTTTCATGTGTCGTTCTGCCATGTGTCGTTTTATCACTGTGCCGTTCTAACCTGTCACCATTTACACCTAGCTTATGAGCGGGGTAGGGGAGCTGAAATATAATTATACTAACAGAAATATTAAGGAAATAGTTGGCTGAAATATTTATTTGATAAATTAGCATAAATATTACTTTTTTCCAACCTTCGAGTACACGAAGTATACCATAACACTAACTGAGTTGTATAATTTTTCTTAAGTTCGTATATTTACCAAGTGAAAATATTTTCTAAATATTAATTCAAAATATTTTTGTAAGAAAAACCTTGTTTTTTTCACAGATTATTTGAGTTGAATTGTCTATGCCCTATCGGGCTTATCCATACATCTTCTTATTGATGATTATTAAATATTATTAATAAACAAAAACTCCGGTCGATAGCTCAGTTGGTAGCTCGGTTGAGTGTTTGCATTTCATGACAAGAGCCAGGGTTCGAATCCCCCCGAGAGTGTCTTCGAACTGTGAAATGATTTCTCGTTTCGGTGTTTATTTCAAACTCAAAAATAAAATACCGGCTAGATTTATTCAGACTTCACAAGAAACGAGAACCAGCCTCCTCGGAAGCTGGGTAACCCCCATTTCAACTGAAGTGGTTGGCGTAAGGCCGGCCCCCTTAAGAGTAAAAATAAATAGGTTCACACGCCATATTCGACCACTTCGGGAAGAACGCGGCAAGAAGTTACACCGTATGTGTAGTTTAGTTGCGTAAATAGCCTAGAATACTTAAATTTACCTTGTGTAACACCTCTTATAAAAAAACGCAAGCGCAATTAAGCTACACATATAGTGTAACTTCTTTCATGCGTTATCTCCGAAGGGGTCGCATGTGTCGATTCGGGACCTATTTATTTTTACGGGTAAGGGGGCCGGTCTCACACCAACCACTTTCAGTTGGAGTGGGGGTTTCCCAGCTCCCGGAGGGGCTGGTCCTCATCGCTTGTGAAGACTGAGTAAACCTTGAGATCGAACCCTTGCTCTCGGCATAGAATGCAAGCATTCTACCAATTGAACTATCGACCTTTTTACGAGCTCGGTCGTCGTCGCTACAAAGCGCCAATTCTCAAGCAAGACCCAGTTGCTGTAAGGCTGGATGGACCTTTGGTGACCGGTCATTGGTAAAGGTTTATGAATTTTTCAACCCAGCGAAGAGTAAATTTGAAAATATAAATGAGATATTTTTTGTGCTCCGCCGGGATTCGAACCCACAACCTTCCATTCAGAGTGCGAAGTGTTACCACTGAACTAAGGACAAGTCTATTATATAGGGAAAAAGGTATTCAAAATATTTATGTATATATTTTTGCAACTTAGATAAACACTCATGGGCCACTATATTATAAAGATTTCAAGCACTCTATTTTTTATTTGTTGTGAATAGATTTCATAAAATAAAACAATCATTTTCAAAAATGCAAATTGAAGATACACATACAGTATTGAATCTACATAATATTGTTTATAAACAAATTATTCGATAACAAGAAAAACCCAATTCAAGATTTTACCAACAAAATATTATTTCAAGATGACCCTCGCATAGTCACAACTATTCCATAATGAGCTTTATGAACTTGACAAGGTGATGCGGCTTATCTTATTCAAAATATTACCAATAATTCCATTTTTTAAATTCGGAATTTCCTCAACAGATTAGACTATAAATACCGAGTCATTTTCAGTCGGTGTTCAGTTCCAGTTTGTGGTTCAACAGAAAACACATATCTTCCAACATGAAGTTCTTCGCTCATTTCATGGTGTTTGCCATCTTCGTGGTGCTGAGTTCTGCCCTTCCAAACTTCTACAAGGAGGACGTCTCTGCTCCATTCTTGAAGAGCGAAGAAGAGTCTCATGATCACCACCACCAAAAAAGGAGTGCCATGTTCAAGGAAGACGTGTCTGCTCCATTTTTGAAGAGCGAAGAAGAGCATAATGTTCAAAAGAGGCATGCGGAAGATGTCTCTGCTCCATTCTTGAAAAGCGAAGAAGAAACCCGCAACTTCCACAAGAGAAGTGCCATGTTTAAGGAAGACGTGTCTGCTCCATTTTTGAAGAGCGAAGAAACCCACAACGTCCAAAAACGGCATGCGGAAGATGTCTCTGCTCCATACTTGAAGAGCGAAGAAGAAACTCACGATCACCATAAAAGGAGTGCCATGTTCAAGGAAGATGTCTCTGCTCCATTTTTGAAGAGCGAAGAAACCCACAACGTCCAAAAACGGCATGCGGAAGATGTCTCCGCTCCATTCTTGAAGAGCGAAGAAGAAACTCATGATCACCACAAAAGGAGTGCCATGTTCAAGGAAAACGTGTCTGCTCCATTCTAGAATTAGTTTGTTCCCAGATTTAAATACCTTGTGCTTCCTGTTTCATTTTTAAATTTTGTGAAAATTGACACCGGAAAGAAAGACGATATTTGAGAGTTTGCGAATTTATATTTGAAAATTTTGATATGACTATGCTGGATCAAGAATTAAAATTCATACTAAATACCAATTCAAATGTTTTTCAATTATTTCAAAATATTTTTTGTTATGGTTGTAGTAGGTAAAACCAGTTTAAGGGTGTAATGGACTCTGTCGATAGGATCTACAGTCTTGTTGATCTTGCAGCATCAGCGGCTGGAGTCGTGGATCAACCTACAACAAAGATCAGTGTTTCCCAAAGTGGTCCAGGTGGACCCCCAGGAGTCCACGGGATACTCGACGGGGGTCTACATTGACGTGACATAAAATTGGGGTTCCACATGTTGTAAAAGAGGGGGTCAACGTTAAATTATACAAACCCGTTGCCACCCATCTATAAACTTACATGTCTACCCCCTACCCCGCCGCGCCGACTGAATTTTTGCGGACGAAATTTTGTTACTCGCCAACAGCTATTGTAGAATATTTGTTTTGTTGCCCATTCCTACTCTAAAGCGCTATCCTGCTAAATTCCTTAAGACCTTAAGGCGGCGTGATAGTGATTCGTGTCCAAAAATAAGGTGCGCTGTGATTTTTTATCTGCGGAGTTCTTTCGCAAGCGCTAGCAAGCTCCGGCTTGTATTGACATCCAAAGTGTAAGGAATTTAGCAGAATAGCGCTTCTGGTCGCTCAAAATGAACTTTTGGAAATTTCGTGACTACCCCCAACTTGCTGCACATGCTGCATGTGAACTTACAACATAAAAATCCAATCTCAAATGAACAGAGGCCCTGCAACTTGTCGGGGCTATGGCCGAGGGGACCAAGTGGGCTGATCTTTCTAGCGTGTTTCGAATGGAACAACGTTGGTTCGATCCCCGCTTGGGTCAATTGACCATAACTTTGACCCTGGTTCAACAGATGTTATTGGGTAATTATTATTTAATAATTCATTAAAAATAAACAATAATGAATTATTAAATGATGATATTAATACCTGTTTCTGGCCAGGCAGAATAGGTTGGTGAATTGCATTTCTCTTCACAAATCTATTTAAAAAAAAAAAAAAACTGCCGACCTTCCCTGAAACTTTCCCTGAAAAATAGACAAAGAGAATTTTTTTTACAGGATGAGTATTAAGGAGGGCCACTGATGTATGGGGAAAAAAAAATTACGCTGAATTTTAATCTAAGAGTGAAATTATGTTGTTAAATGACGTAATTTTATTGTACAGAAAGTTTCATTAGAATCAAACAACGACTTTTGTCTCCAAATCGACATTGAAATAATGAGAAATTGAAAAAAAACACAAAAAAAAATATTTTTACATACTGACTTTAAACCCGATTTTTAAATTTTATTTCTCATGTAAAACAAATGCTTAAGGTATAAAATAACACATTTGAGAGAAAAAAGTAAATTACAGAAAGTAAAATTTTGTTATTGATAACGTAAAAAATCCGTTTTTTTTTCGAATTTTGGCCTGACACTGCGAGACGCTATTTTAGGTAAAATATTTTTTTCTAATGTTGATTTAAAAAAAAAACGTTGCAGAGACTTTTGTACTGTTCTTCAAAGACATTTTGCTAGTTTTTGTATGATAAACGCAGATGAGATAAATCCATTTGCCCACCGTGTGCTGTGAAAAAAAATGAGATCTCCATCAGATGTCTTTTGAGATGTTAGTGGTTCAGATGTATTTTTCTGCCAATTTGTAATACCACAGTAAGTTGCAACAACAAAGTTAATTCATGGAACTTGTAAGAGTCAATTTTTCCACCTTGCATGATAAGAATTTTTAGAATCTTACGTGTATCTGCGAGGAGTTCACTTAGGTGTTTGTGAAGATTCGTAACTTCGCTATCAGTAAGTTTTCTGAATGAGCAAAGCAACTATTTTTTCACTTGGCGCAATCAATTATCATTTTAGGTTCTCCTGATGAATATTTTTATTTAAATAAACTTCGATAAATGTCGGAAACCATCTTTGCAATAGGATGGCACTTACAAATATCATAAATGTAACTGAACATAGCTTAACTGAAAAGTAATCATTCTTTTTGAGTATATGTATGTACCTTAAGAAGGTTACTGCTAAAAAATAAGACATATTATTATAAATCAAGCTAAAGCGTATGCTTGAACAACATAATTTGCCAAATTAATAAGTTTTTTAAGGGATCCTAAGCTCTATAGCTCGCGGAATCCACCAAGCATAGGATTTTTTTCCTGGAGTTTTATGGGCTAAGTTTATGTTTTGTAAGACAAACTTGTATAGATATAATTGATCTGTACTTAAATCTTGTGCGAATAAATCATAATGGGTATTAAAGGTTTTTTTGAAAACTAATTGAATGTTTCACATTTGATACCATGCAGAACTTCTGAAGTTCTGAGTGCTGCCACTTTTCCCAAAACTCAATACCTGTAGAAAGTTTTTGCCAATGTAGAAACATCCAGTAAGCCTTTTTTGAAAAGTTGGCGATGCAGCTTTGGAAATGATTCTTGTGAGACTGGCTGTGGAGATATACGAGTACATACTCAATGATGATGGTGTTTTATGTTATTTTAAGATTTATGCGTGTTCTTTTACCATCAATGTATTTTGGTTCGATTATCTAAGCTTTTTTACGTAGATTCTTTTTTCTATGATTTCTTAGCTACTTTATAACGACTATGGCTGTACCTATTTCCAATAATCATTTTCCCTGATGTTTGCTAGTCAGTTAGGAAGCTTCACTCTGGTGCGAACACTCCGCAATCTCCATGAAAGGCGCATTGATTTATTTCTTTACATTTACAGGACAATAAATGTAAAACAGCACATTATTCATCATCTTCATCATAAGCTCAACAGTCTTGGGTGGGTTTTTTTTAAACAATATCAGTTGTTTTTGAAGATTTTGGCGTTTTTTCGTGATTTTCAAAACATTTCTTGTCCAGTTGTGCAGTTACATTACTGCATTAAAAGATACATTTCATGACACTTCATGCTTTCTAAAAGAATAAAACAAATTTTACCAGTCACAGGGCATTGAAATAAGTTTCGTATTCAACTCATAGTGACAACGCGCGGTCACAAATTCTTTGCAAAATAGTGAAATTCGACGCTCTCTCTACCCCTCCTACTGTGTATTTAGTGAAAAAATAACTTGCTAATTTGTACTATTGGTGCGCATTACTATATTTTATGCACAAAAATATAGAAATTACCGTAAAATCTCAATTCCTTATTGTATTATTAGCCCTCATGAAAAATGATAAAAATGGTATTTTTTCGAAACTTTGAGGCCGATTTGGAGACAGATGATTAATACTTTTACGGAATTTAATTTTGCACACGTAATTTGTACTTCTTTTGGCAACATATTCTTACTATTAGATGATTATTATCCAAAAAAAAAAAAATCGGCCCTCCTTAATGAGTAGTCAACCTCATACCAACCTATTTGTTATTTTTCTTTACATTCGATGCGGATGATCTTAGCCTATTTAATGGTACTCTTGAGTCTTGAGGTATGTATATAGAGAGTGCAGTAATCTCCTTACAAAAATGGACATAAGAAATCGTCCCAACTTCTGTTGGTCGTGCTGTTAGATGCGTTGCCATGACAACGCGGGCTTGGCTCACCTTGTTTACTTACCATAACAAGCTTCCTCAACTCTACCAGTAAGTAGAAAACTTTACCTTTGAGTCTTCCCAAAAATGTGTGAAAACTAAACTGCTCACTAGAGGTGCTGTTTAAGTTTCAATACATTTTGTGCAGCACGCTATGAATGGGTTACTAAAACTTGCAGTTGTGGACTTGGTGTACTGGTTTATTTTTCAGTTGTCGCAAAGCTGCCGCGAAGTGCGGACGTACCTGAACTTAAAAATAATCCCGGAAACCTGTAACGACATATTGTCAACGGTGACAGCTAGAACGGCACAGTGACAAAACAACACATGACATAACGACACGTGATAGAACGGCACAGTTACAAAGCAACACATGACAAAACGACACGTGATAGAACGACACATCGCACGCTTTATACATTAATAAAGAGTAATAACTCGAAAATTCGGAAAATCGAGATTTTGTAATAAAACGCAAGAACAATGCGAGTAGAATAGGTAGAATGCGACAGCCGTTCAATTTGAACGAATATGACCGAGATAAAACATCTGTCGCCTTTTTCATCCCATACAAGTTGTACTGGTTGTCTGAACTTTAAACGTGATTTCCTAACATTCTTGTTTTTTGAGTTATTGCTCTTTATTATTAAACGTGCGACATGACTAAACGACACATGACAGAACGACACATGACAGAACATCAAATGAAAAAAACCTCACATGACAGTACATCACTATGAAAAAATATCACAAGACAAAACTTTATATACCTAAAACAAAACGTACCACATACGGTACCTACATGAAAAAACATCACAAACATTAATTATATTGCCTATTATTATAGCGTATTTAATACATTTTTTAAGCTTTACCAAATAATATGCATGAGTTCCATATTCTCATGTTTCTCATGTCTCACTTTTTATAATGCCGTTTATGGTGTTTTCTGTTTTGTGATGTTTTTTCATGAGCCGTTTATGGTATGTGATGTTTTGTCTTGTGATGTTTTGTCATTGCGATGTAATGTCATGTGATGTTCTGTCATGTGATGTTTTGTCACTGTGTCGTTCTATTATGGAATCATTTTCAACATTTTTCTTCTTAATAAAATGCAATGAAAAGTTGTATGAATACCAGATTATGCATAGAGCTACAGTAGTATGAAGCCAATTATGAAGCCATGTTGTTAACGTGAATGAGATCCGCCCGTGAATTGACAAAGACAAAATTGTGTCGTCACCCGGCCAGGTTGCTACCGAAAAGGCAAACAAATATTTTCATATTGATTGCAAAGGACGTAGTCCTATACAAGACTGACGTTTGCTTGCCGAGATAAAAGTTCAAAATTTAAAAAAATGTTTCGACCTCATTACTGCGTTGCAAAACATAGAAAATAATGAATAAGAAGGATTCCCATGGACGCGTTAATTAAAATTTGCAACTAAGTGTGTGTGACCATACAGGATTTTGGATACTTATTTTAAAACAAATTGTAAGTATTTTTTGTAAGTTGTTTTTTTGTGTAGGTACATTAAATTTTTTTTTTGGTAACACTAAAAATAGGATTCGATCCTGAAATTCGACACACAAACTATCATTTTATTCGCAGGATTAAAAAAAATCTTCTGGCTTTATCAAATACCGTTCACAAAAGGCCTTTCCACCCTTACAGCAAGCAAATGGGTCTTTCTTGAGAAATCGGCGCTTCCTACAGCGACAACCAAGCTTGCAGGAGGCTCTTGAGTTGTGATTCACAATAAAACACCGCTCGCCATGTTTATAGAATTAAAATATTAGCCTCAAATGAGCGTAAAGCCTGCAACTTTTGCCGACCTTCCATGAAACAGGAGCGACATTTGCAAAGTCAACCATTTTTTATAAGATTGGTGGTGAGCATCATGTCAACCCGTAGGTCAAACCAACATCTATAATAATAATATAATCTAAAATCTAAGTTGCAAAGATAAATTCATTTAAAGCTCTCAGATGTATGCCCACAAACCAACACGTGTAGTTCGCGCGTGTGCTGAATGTGTACTTACAAATAAATTCCAAACCTCAAATGAACATAAGCCCCACAACATTTGCCGACCTTCCCTGACACAGGGGTGACATTGGCAAAGTGAACCATAACGACTTATAACAACATAACGACTATAAATAGACTATATATCATTATCAATGAAAATTTAAAGAAATAAGCAAGCAGGGAATAATGCTTCGTCATATTTTTTAAGGATGTGTATTGTTAATTAAAAAACAAACAAAAAATGGCCGTCCATTATCCAGTCCCTTATAAGGGGGAATCTAACAAGCTCTGCTGCCTAGTGCAGATATGGAGGGAGTGATTGATTCACGTATCACCTTCCGTGTGCATGTTTGGCTTATCTACCATATTTTCAAAGATAACCATTCAAAAGATTAATCTTAAAAATCGCATAGTAGGTACAAAACCTGATCTATAAAAAACACATAAAATATCATAATATGCTAATGTACGAGATGTTTTTATTATTTTCAAAATAAATTTCCCGTTTTCATAAGACACATTGGTCCAGTGCACATACACACGTTGTTCATGCAAAATTACCTCTGTGGGAGATAGGTCAAACAAGCACTTAGGTGACGGTATGGTGGGAGCTATTTTAACGATACGAGTCTGTATGCCCAAGTGCAAAACATTACGATAAGCTCAACCATAGCAACACAACTAAGATACACATATAGTGTAACTTCTTGTCGCGTTATTTCCGAAGGGCTTGGCGAGAGGAACCTATTTACTGTTACAGGTAAGGGGGCCGGCCTTACACCAACCACTGGTGTTGGACCGGATTAACCCTTCTGGGAGCCCTGGGAAAAGCTCGGGGCCCCTACATTAAAATTGCCATCCCCCTCCTCTCTATTTTTTCACTAGGCAAAAGATGCATACATTTTTCGCAAAAAAGAGGTGAAATGTTTGCTATACAATATTTTTTAGCCTCTGAGGGTCATGTATGCCTCATAAGACTTGAGCCCCAATGATATTTTTGTTGTAATGTATTTTTCAATAATTTTTAATGAAAAAATGGCGGCTGATCTGTAATGTAGGCGGCTAAGGCCAAGAATCAATTTTCATTTTTATAGATGTTTTGTAGATTTTTACTTTCTTGCTATAGCCGAAGGCTATAAAGAAAGTTATGATTTGGTGTAAAAAAAAAATTTCGAGGTTTTCACGGAAATGAGTTGTCCTGGTGCAGGACATGCCAAAAAACACTATCTTTCAAAAACGTCCGTCTGTATGTATGTATGTATGTATGTATGTATGTATGTATGTATGTATGTATGTGTGTGTGTCACTTTCCAAAGTATAAGACCTAGAGATACCAAATTTTGGCTACATCAACTTTTTTGGACATGTATTAAGTATGAATAACATGGCATTACACCAACTTGAAAATTCAAGATGGCTGCCATACAAAAAAAACATAAAATTGCACTTTTCTCAAAAACGGCTCCAAGAATTTTTTTTAAATTTTCAGAGTTGCCATTTATTAGTTTTTAACTTAATAAATTAGTTATGGCAATACTCTTACTAATCTGTGTCTATGGGCTGCCATATGAAAAAAACAAACGATTGTGATTTTCTCGACAGTTAAGGGGTCAACAAAAATATAATGTTCTACAATATTACGGACAACATAAATTTCTACAAATTTACAAAAAAAATTTTTTGAAAAAATAAATATAAAGCACCGTTTACACGACCTGAAATTTTAAATCGAAAATATTACAAAAACCTATTAAAATGCAAGATATTTGAATTTGTTTTAGATTTGATAGAAAGAACAAGCTTATCACTTTAATTCGTAATCATTTTTTTTTTACTTTTTTGAAAATTCAAGATGGCTTCCGAAGAGCTGAAAATTTAAAATGCGATTTTCTCAAAAACGGCTCCGACGATTTTTCTGAAATTTTTTGTGAATCCATTTATATAATAGTGCTATCTAATAATTATAATCATTTCTTCATCATAATCTCGATTTAGGGAGTTGCCATATAAAAGAAAAAAATAATGGAAAAATTCTCGGCAGTTAGAGGGTAAATAAAAAAATAATGTAGTACAAATGTAAAATAATAATAATAACCTATATATTGCCATCATTATTTTTTCCAAAAAGTGAATCAAAAGTATAGCCGCCATACAGAGTGAAAATTTTCCATACAAAATGTATTAGCAATTTTCTTGGTAGTCAAAGGGTTAAAAATAGATAAATGGCTGCGATTCTTAAAATTTTATAAATACCAATAATAATCAGTCGTTACTTTTTCAAAATATAACTAAAAAGTTTACCCACCATACAAAGTACTAGTTTGCATACAAAAGGGTTCAATGACCATCTATAATAATCTAGAATATAAGTTGCAATGAAATATAAACATTCAAAACTAATATGAAATGCATGCCCACAAACAGGTATGTGTAAGTTCGCGCTAACGAATGCTGAATTTGTACTTACAAATTAAACATAAAACTTGCAACTCTTGCCGACCTTCCTTGAAACAGGGGTGACATTGACAAAGTGAATTATTTTTTACACTTTGGGAGGACTGAGAAATGCGAGAAAATTGAGATAAAGACTGAATGAAAAAAGAGTGGAGGTCTATAATAATCTATAATCTATAATCTAAGTTGCAAGGATATATTCATTTAAAGCTCTCAGATGTATGCCCACAAACCAACAAGTGTAGTTCGCGCTTACAAATGCTGAAAGTGTACTTACAAATAAAATCCAAACCTCAAATGAACATAAGCCCCACAACTTTTGCCGACCTTCCCTGAAACAGGGGTGACATTGGCAAAGTGAACCATTTTTTACAGTATGGGTGGTCAGCCTCATACCAACCTATAAGTCAAGGAATGGAGGTCGTGAAAGAATTTGATTATCTGGGAAGCAAATTTGAGTCGAATGCGAAATTGACGAAATAATTGGAAAAGCGCGCTAGTAGAGGAAGAAGTGTAATGGAAACGATTGGAAGAATTGCAAGAAATAGGAAACTTACGAAGAATATGAGATCGGCGGTCCACAATGGCATATTGGTTGGTGGAAGTGAGGCTTAATGAATGTGAGCTGAGTAAAGTATGTAAGTACGGTTGAAATGGCTTACCTGAGAGCAATGGCTGGAAAGACACTGAGTGATAGAGTACGTAATGCTTGAGTGATGAACGAGTGTGGTATAAAAGAGAATATGAGAATGAAAGTACAAAAAAGTACGATGAGATGGTTCAGACATCTTGAAAGAAAGGATGATGAACAACTAACGAAGAAAGTGTACAAAGGAAATGTCAGAGGAAAGCGCAGAAGGGGAAGGCTGAGGAAAGAATGGTTAGACCAAATAGGTGAGATTGCGAAATAATGGATTCTGCAGAGTGAGAATAAGAGAAGAGTATGTATGAAAAAGGTGATGACAGCAAAAAGTGGAGGCGCATCTGCGGAGGTACCGGCCACCCCTAATGAAACGGTGGCAGGATACAGTACAGTACAGTACTGAGGTCAGCTTCATACCAACCTATGAGTCGAGGATCTTTCTTGTGTAATTGGTACTTTTTCAAATAAATCAACAAAATATTTATATTCATTTAAGTATTTATATGCCTATATCCATATTGTACGAGTATGCAGGTACACACCGCGGTGGAATAAAATTGATTTATTATTGATATATTACATTTTTATTGAAACGGCATAAGCTGGTAGATGATTCTAGCTTTACATACGTCATACAGTGGGTAAATTTTTGCAAGAAAGTCGAGTACAGATTCTGTGCAATTTATTTAGTGTTTGTTTGTATAACTGGATGTTATTAATTGTTTGTATTCCTTGACTTATAGCTTAGTATGAGGCTGACCACCCATACTGTAAAAAATAATTCACTTTTCCAATGTCACCCGTGTTTCAGGGAAGGTCGGCGAGAGTTGCAGGGCTTATGTTTATTTGAGATTGAGTTTTTATATTGTAGGTCCACATGCGGCATGTGTGAACGCGAAATTATGCGTGTCTGCTTGTAGGAATGCATTCAATTTGAACCTCAAATTATACATATCTTTGCAACTTAGATTTAGATTTATTTAGTCTGTTATCGGAGGCGCCTTGGTCGCAAACGCCGGAAAAGACCCAAGAGAAAGAGAAAGAGAAATAAAAGTTTAGAAACTTTTTTGCCAGAGGTGCTTTACAAGTTCACATACATATTTCTCGAATACTCGATACTTCGAGTATTGTACAAAAACTGGTACTACGGGTATTGGGCACTGAAAAAAATATACGAGTTCTTTTTAGCTCTTTGGGGACCCTTGGGCGGGGGGTCCCTAAAAAACAAAACGCAACTAAGCTACAAATATAGTGTAACTTCTTGCCTGCGTTTCCCCGAAGGGGTCGCATGTGGCGCTTCGGGACCTATTTATTTTTACAGGTAAGGGGGCCGGCCTCACACCAACTACTTTCAGTTGAAGTGGGGGTTTCCCAGCTTCCGGGGGGGCTGGTTTTCATTTCTTGTGAAGGCTGAGTAAACCTTTGAGATCGAACCCTTGCTCTCGGCATGGAATGCAACCATTCTACCAATTGAGCTATCAACCTTTTTACGAGCTTCATCGTCGTTGCTACAAAGCGCCAATTCTGAAGCAAGGGGCAGTTCCTGTAAGGCTGGATGGACCTTTGGTGACCGGTCATTGATAAAGATTTTATGAATTTTTCAACCAAGCGAAGAGCAAATTTGGTATATTTTTTGTACTCCGCCGGGAATCGAACCCACAACCTTCTTATTCAGAGTCCGAGGTGCTACCACTGAACTATGTACCGGTCTAGTTCGGTCACAACCATTGAAACGCCCTTAATCCGGACCTACGTTTTAAGGATGACTGCAGACCAGTTTATGGTATTCTTCAACTTTGACACCCATAAACAATTTCCTTATCTGGGTGGAAGTTCATCAACTTCTCATATACAAAGTAGATCTTCGTACATAGGTCACATTATCAACTATTATTTTATGTGCCCACTTGAATCACTTTTTTTTATTCATTCCTGGACAAAGGCCTTCTCCAATTGACTGCACGTCGTGTGACTAAGCTGCACATACTGTCTAACTTCTTATCGCGTTCCACCGAAGGGTAGCTTGTGACGAGTGTAACCTTTTTTTTTTACACATAAGGGGACCGGCTTTATGCCAACCATTTCAGTTGTATGCGGGGACGCGAGGGGGGTTTGGTACTCATTTCTTGTGAAGGCTTTGTAAGCCTTGCTGGTATTTTATTTTGGTTTTGAAATAAATACCGAATCAAAAATTGTGACTCCCTCGGTGGGATTCAAGCCCGAGCTCTCGGCATGAAACGCAAGCACTCTACAAACTCAGCTATCTTATAAATCTCTAGAGCATTTTCGGAGTATAACACACACTGTTTTCAAGAGAGCAACAACTGCCATACAACATAATAACTGAAAAGTTTTATTTTATTCTTACATATTTTTGTTAGTTCTTCTCTTAAAAATGGTGTGTTAACACTTCGGAACCGCTCGAGATATTAAACTCAATTCGTGAAGAAAAACATGTTATTTTTTAGTTTAAATGAATATTCACATTGTCAATATGCAAACACTTCAAACTTGTACGATGTTTTGTCAACAGATTATGCCGATATCCGCCATGTGGTGCAGAGTTCTGGTCCTGCTGCTTCTCAAATGCTTGACCACAATCCACAGCGAAGATGTCCATGTCAGCAGCACAGAAGAAGAGGACTTCAGATACATATCCTACAATGGTAAGCCACCATTTCCATGTGCCATTTCACTCCTCCAGTGCTTGTTTGTTAGTTTTTCGACCATGGTTTTCAAATATGACCTTTAAAAAAAAATTAGGCTGATTTATTTGGTGAGCGCTGTTTTTGTGTGTAGGTATCACACCTCATGAGCCCCCTTTTAATGCAGTTGTCCATTTTACACAATCTGAGCTAAGAAAAAAACGCGAAACACTGAAATGTGAGAGTTCTTTTAAATGTTTTCAAAATAAATTTCTACTTTTCAAAAGACGCATTGGTCTAGTACACATACAAACATTGCTCATGTGAAATTATTTTGGTTGGAGATGAGACAAATAAGAATAAAGGGGATGAATTGTAAACTAAAACGCCTTGAATCTCGCTAGTATCACGCTACAAAAAGTGCACAGAGGAAATGTCAGAAGAAAGCGTACAAGTGGAAGGCCAAAGAAGGAATGGATAGACCAAATAGGTGAGATTGCGAAAGAATGTAACCAGCAGAGTGAGAATAAGAGAAGAGTGTGTATGAAGGAAGTGGTAAATATTGAAGAGATGAAAGAGGTACGCAAGGGCAGAACCAAATGGAGTTGCACCTGTTGAGGTTACAAGCGCCGCCCCTAGTGGAACGGTGGCAGGATACAATAACAATTGAGGAGCCTTTTGTGAATCTAGTCGTTGCTACAGAGCGCCAACATAAGTTATTGATTGAGTTAGTCAGGTTTATTAGCTGCGTCACAGGAAGTCTCTTATGTTTAATTGTTTTTCATCTCACGAGCTGCGTTTTTTTCTGTGCGTGAATGCGTGGCTCCACAAAGCTCTCAGTACGTCCCCCAGTGCTTGTTTGGCTTATCTACCATTTGGTTCAAAGGTGACCTTTCAACGAAATTGTCTTAAGAATCACATTCTACACAATCGGAGCTAAGAAAATATTGTAAGACACGATAATGTGAGAGTTGCTTGAAATATTTTTAAAATCAATTTTCAGATTTCATAAGACACACTGGTCCAGTGGTTCGTGCCATTTCTATCAAAGATCAGCGATCGTCATGGCTATTTTGACTTTGCATGCTGCGGCTCGACACAAGAACTTGGTACTTCTGTCGAACCATTGTCGAATGCTTTTCAGCTACGATGACCTTCGGCGCCCCTGAAATCTTCTGAGAGTGAAGAAGACAGTATTTCTCATTTCTCAAAATATGACGGAAGTACATCAGCTTTCTCTTGCTCAATGGTTGGCAAAAGTTCCTTTGTGGTGTGCATACGTCGAAGGACTTCTTCATTGGTGACCCAATCACGCCAAGAGAGCCAAAGCATTTTTCGGTAGACACACATCCCTTGACTTATAGGATGGTATGAGGCTGACCACCCTTGTAACTGTAACTGTAACTGTAACTCTCTGTCGCCATTCCGCTAGGGGTGGCCAGAGCCTCTGCAGAGTTGCCTCTATTTTTTCCTATCCTTACATACCTCTTTCAATTCATTCATATCCATCACCTTTTTCATGCATTTTCTTCTTTTACGCTCACTTTGTATATCCCATTCTTTCACAATCTCCTCAATCTGATCACTCCATACTTTTCTCGGTCGTCCCTTCCCTCTTTTTCCTTTCACACTTTCTTTGTATACATACTTTGTCAGTCTATCATCATTCATTCTTTCCACATGCCCAAACCATCTCATCACATTCTTTTGTACCTTAACTTTCACATCCTCTTTCAAATTACATTATTTTTTTACCCATTCATTCCAACTCTATCCCTCAGAGTTTTTCCTGTCATGCTTCTCCTACCCCTACTGTTAAATAATAGTTCACTTTGACAGTGTCACCGATATTTCAGGAAAGCTCGGCAAAAGTTGCAGAGTTTATGTTTATTTGAGGTTTGGATTAAACTTGTGTCTGTTTGTGGGTATGCAATTGATATGAACTTTAAATGTTCATATATTTAGATTGGATGAGACACATCTTGAACGCTTCAATTCTTCTCTTCTAGCGTGCAAACATTGTTCATGTGAAATACCCTCTGATGGACACAATACAAACAAACACTAAGAGGACGAGTTGTCTTGGATGTTCCCGTTGTGTGACCGCAGGGCAGTGTCCCCTGTCCCTCCCTGCTGGTCCCTGCAGCTCCTTATAAGGCAGCTCCACCTGCAGCCTGTGCAAGCTGAGCCATCTCGCGGCGCTGAGGACTCTTCAACTCTCTCCTCATTACAGCAACAAGACTGTGTGAGTTTATAAAACTGAGGTAGCTGCAAACACTAGAAGTAACAATGTTCAATCAGGCCCGGATTGAGAAAACTGGGGCCCTGGTGTGGGGAACAGTTGGGGGCTCCCGGACCACCATCAAAATATAATCGAAATCTAAGTTGTAAAGAAATGTATCATTTAAGATTCATATTAAATACATTCCCACAAGCAGACACGTATAAGTTCGCGCTCACGATAAGACACATGACAGAGCAACGCATGACAAAACATCACAATCATTGTATATCACATGACAAAACAGCACACAAAATACATTACAATTAGAAAACAACACAAGGAAAAAACAGGTGTTTTGTCGTGTGAAGTTTTTTTCATATGCCGTTTATGGTATGCTTTGTTTTAGGTACGTGATATTTTTTCATGTAATGTTTTGTCATTGTGATGTACTTTCCTGTGATGTTTTGTCATAGTGAAGCTCTGTCATGTGTCGTTATGTCATGTATCGTTTTTTCACTGCGCCGTTCTATCATGGAACCACCTGCACCGCGTCGTTAGTCTGTTCTCCTAACAGCAACCGATCTGTCGCCATACAAGGCGCTTGTTAGCTCTCTAGAGTCTAGACTGAGCACCGTAACCTGGTGCTGGTCGGCTTCCTCCTCTTACAGCTTCCGCTTGTCGTCGCGGACTTTGCTACTTGCTTACAAAATTATGAGCACACCCGTTTATGGTAGCAGCTCGTTACAATAGTTGAAGATCGTTTCAGAAAATTTAAGCTCTCAGATGCCGATTACGGGTCAGTTCTAAAAAAGAAAACAAAATAATTTCTCAACTAAAAAATATATATATCAGTGTAATGGCTAAGTTATATGTATATATTGTTACGAAATTAGGGTTCAATTGTCTTCAAATTAAAAATACACAGGTCTTCTTCAATAGTTATTTATTTTACACAGTTACAAAATTTATTTTCACACTACTTTCTCGATTATTCTACTTGGTTTCGGTTCACTGATCAGATGGCTTCGATGTCTTTGTTAGTCGCTATGATACTGGCCCGCTCTGCAGGCCATTCGCACCTTTATACTCTTCAGAGCAGTATGATCCAGAACTAAAGTCGCCAGACGGTTCCAGAGTAATTATTACTTCTCGACGCTTCACGTACTACCTAGAGATACAACCAAAATCCTACCTACAAATGTAACACAGTATTCCTATAATTATAACAAATACCTACTTAGCCTAGAGAATTCTACACTTATACATAATTATCGATCTTACCTACCAATACTTTTGAGGATTCTTATAACTATAACTATCCATACTTATTTCAATATTTATATTTACATAACAATATGTATGTATGTATGTATGTGTGTGTATGTATTTATGTATTTATGTTTATGTGTATCTATATGTATATGTTGATATATTATTAATATATATATATATATATGTATTTATACAGTATTTTTTTACCATAATTATTGTAATACCACGGACTACCCATACCATTGTGCTTGCAGATCTTGTCCATCCTAAGGTTGTCTGTAAGATATCGCCATGTGCGATAAGACCGCCCATTGTACATATGTCTCTTTTGTTTATAATTTAAATGTAATTTATTTGTGGTGTACAATAAAGTTTATTATTATTATTATATATATCTGGCTGACGTTCTCCTGAAGGACCAAACAAAGATGAAGCGACAGCTGGGAGGCAACATCATGCGAAAGATATATCGAAAGATAGCAGTCCTCCGTCCTCCATATTTCAAATGCTCCGAAGTGTAAAAGATAGTACCCCGTTGGATTCTCCAGGAGTGTACAGGGTCCCTTGCGAATGCGGAGCCTTTTATATTGGACAAACCAAACGTTGCATCAATATCCGGTTGAAGGAACATATTGGTGCAGTTAAGAAAAATAACCCGAACAAGTCTGCTATTTGTGAACATTCACAGAAAGGGGTGAATCATCTTATCAGATTTGATAAAACAAAGATTCTATCTAAAGAAAGATATCTCATCTCCCGACTTGTGAAGGAAGCAATCGAAATACACAGGCACCCCAACTTTAACAGAGATGATAGCTACAAGCTTTCCAGTATATGGAGGCCAGTACTAACTTCAATGATCCACCCTTTCAATAATCGGACGATTTCACAAGAAGACATAATATCGTCCTTCTGTACAACTGGAGCTATAGCGACATCTATGAATGTATCTCTGAAGGTTACTAAAAATACCTACAACCTTCGGCCTCGATCTTACAACAACAATTCAACAGTTCGTGGTTCCTCCTTATAGAGGACACACGTCTCCTGAGGACGTCGGATATGACTCCGACGAAACGTAGAGAAAATCGTTCTTCTCTTTTGCACGGTCAGTAAAATCCGTTTTTTTCATTCTTTAAGATATTTTAAATTTAAAGTTGATCAAAGTAGTCTTTACACGCATGTACTTTGTTATTGTACCCCTTGACTCTGATGAGCTGCAGATCGTCTCCTGCATAAGCTGACTAGGACTACTGTAACTCCTTCTCTCTAGAGGAAAGCGGTCTCTTGTAATAGTGGGCAGCGGAGATCCGACTCACTGATGAAAGGAACTCCTGACCGCAATCTGATGACGAGTCAGGGAACGCTCTGGAGAAGGACACTTCCATTATAATTGGACTACGCTGAAATATAGGTACTGGAGGGAGATAAAACAGAAAAAGGAATGTATGTCTACAATATCAGTTGCTAGAGTATATTAACATTTAAGATTTAAATTGAATGCACATACACAAGCATCACGCTTAAGTTAGTAATAATGGGAACTTTCTGTGTACCGGATCGTCCCCCCAGTGTTTGTTTGGCCTATCTACCATTGGATTATAAAATGACCTATAAATGAAATTCATTCTAAATAATCTGAACTAAGAAAAAAAAGTTAAACACGATAATGTGAGAGTTGTTTGAAACATTTTCGAATTCAATTTCCAATTTTCGTAAGACACATTGGTCCAGTACACATACAAACATTGCTCATGTGAAATTACCTCTAATGGACATGAGACAAGCAAGTTTAAGGGGACAATTAGTCTGTGAGGAATATAATCTAAGTTGCAAAGATATGTAACATTGAGTATTCACATTATACGCATTTTCACAAGCAGACAAGTACAAGTTCACGGTTGCACATGCCGCATGTGAACCTACAACATAAAACCCAAATCTCAAATGAACATACACCCTGCAACTCATGCCGACCTTCTTTGAAACAAAGGCTACATTTGCAAAGTGAACGATTTTCTACAGCTGGGTGGTCAGCCGCATACCAACCTATAAGTCAAGGGTAAGCAAAGCTTTACGCTCTTCCTCATGGAAGACTTGAGAGGAAACCAGTTGCGGACTGGTTGCTTCTGGATAAGAAGTGTATTGTGCATTGGTACTGGCACCCCTTACTCAGTATTCCCGCCGAGCAGACATGGAATGGCGGTTTTTTTTGTTTCGATGCTTTTACGGCAACATTCTCAACGGAGCGCACAGATAAACTTTTATGGCAGAAAAACTGCGCAAGCCATGGGAGGAGCAATACCTCTCTCGATTGCATTGTTTAATTAATGACATATCGTCCCCACAGTGCTTGCTTGGCTTATCTGCCATTCGATTCGAAGATGACCTTGCAATGAAATTGTCTTAAAAATCACCTTATTATCTAAAAAAAAACGTTAAGCACGATAGTGTGTGAGTTATTTTAAATATTAAAAAAAAAAAAACAATTTTCTGTTTTTATAAGAAGTATTGGTCCACTACACATGCAAACTATGCTGATTAGAAATTAGCTCTGATGAACATAAGACAAACAAGCACTAAGGGGACGTTATATGAAATGAAGTGAAGATGAAAAGTAAAACTTAAGATTTCTTAATTGACAAAATTATTAATTTAATATTTATAATTTAATACATATTAATTTAATAAATTATTTCGCAACTAAGCTACACATATAGTGTAACTTCTTGTCGCGTTATCCCCGAGGGAGTCGCATGTGGCGAGTTGAACCTATTTATTTTTACAGGTAAGGGGGCGGCCTTACGCCAAACACTTCAGATGAAGTGGTGGTTTCCCAGCTCCCGAGAGGGCTGGTACTCATTTCTTGTGAAGGCTGAGTAAACCTTGCCGGTATTTTATTTTGGGGTTTGAAGTAAACACCGAAACGGGAAATCATTTCTGACACCCTCGTTTCGGCGGGATTCGAACCCGATCTCACGGCATGGAATGCAAGCACTCTACCAACTGAGCTATTGACCAGACCATTGTTCATTTAGTTCTCGTTTTTAGTTCTTCCAAAAATGTTCGTCGAACATCCGAAAGTGTAATTAACCTTTAATTGTTTCTTCTTCTTCTTCTTTTATATGCCACTTCGTTCTGAAGATTAGCGATCTATATTAACATTCAAATCTCATATCAAATGCATGCTCACAAACAATCACGTGTAAGTCCGCGCTTACAAATGCTAATTGTGTACTTACAAATTAAAATCCAGACCTCAAATGAACACAGTCCCTGCAACTCTTGCCGACCTTCCCTGGAACAGGGTGACATTGGCAAAATGAACCATATTTTTACAGTATGGGTGGTCAGCCTCATACCAACCTATAAGTCAAGGAGTGGCGATCATCATGGCTACTTTGACTCACACAGACACAACTCAATTTCGCAATCGCAACAATACCTACAACATTTAAGGTTCCAATCGGTTAAAGTAACTGTGCTGAGCTACGCTCAAAACTGACGACAATTTATGGAACTCAGCCTCATGGTGGGATACAAAAAGTGGTCCCCCCTGCCCCTACATGGTGATAAGATGCAGCAGGCTTACTGCAACTGGCCCACTTCCTGGTCAGTGGTCGAGGAAGATTTTTTTCTCAGAGCTCCAACGGAAATATTCTGGGAAATTTTAAATGCCATCATGGACTGGTGATTGAGATTGCCGGTACACAATGGCATATTGGTACTGTCGATATTGATGTATGGAAGTGAGGCGTGGACTGTTAGTGAGTGTGCGCTGCGTAAAGTACGAGTATGCGTAAGTAGGGGGAAATCTTCGAGCCTACATAAACGTACAGGTCGAGACCTTCCATTTTTGTTTACAAAGCTAGGAATGTTTTTTTAAGTTTTTATATTTGTGGTACTTACGTCAGTATGATCAACGTATGTGACGTGACGTGAAGTGAATTAAAGCGTCGTGACGTGACGTGACGTAATGTAAAGTAACATGATGTGACGCCTCGTGACGGGAATTTGCATTTTGTAACGTGACGTGACGTGTGTTTACGTTTTGCAGTGACATGAAGTAGCATGAGCTAAGATGTCGTGGTGTGACGTGACGTGTTGTGCTATGCTGAGCTGTGACGTGACTTGACTTGCTGTGGTGTGACGTGATGTGAAATAACGTGATGTGAAATGACGTGACGGGAAATAATGTGACGTGAAATAACGTGATGTGAAATAACGTAGCGTAGAAAATAACGTGACGTGAAATAACGTGACGTGAAATGACGTGACGGGAAATAATGTGACGTGAAATAACGTGACGTCAAATAACGTAGCGTAGAAAATAACGTGACGTGAAATAACGTGACGTGTAATGTATTGTTTAATGTATTCGAGCGGTCGGGTTTTTGTGCGGAAGCGCAGAGGCTCGTTAGCAACAATGCCGCAGCAAACCTTACACCATACCAAGAGCCATCACTTGTGTAGGAGCATACAGAGTCCAATAAGACGGGGAAGAATTGTAACGTATAGCGACCGTCAATAGCATTTCTTACTCTAGGCTCAGCTTTTGATTTGTATAGGTGTCCGTGACAGAGATAATCTGTTAGTGCAGAATGTGCTGACTCATAAAAATCCTTGTTTTGAAATGGCAAATGGGTAGGTCACAAACAGAAAGAAGCCAAATTTGAAATGTTAAGGAGAGCTTTTTCACCGTTTTCACTTGGTTTCAGGCAATGCGTAGATAGGTATTTTAATGATTATTTTCATAATCTTTTCCATGTAAATACTCTTTATTTTCTTCACTACCATGATGCGTCTTTAGCCAAAAAATGATTTTTGAAAAAAAAAAGGTTAAAGGTCTTTTGTTCGTTTGACCTTCATTCGTTATCAATTTCGGAAAACGCAACGCAAAAATATCTATTATGTATCTTAAATAATAAAAAATGCCTTACGAAATTACCGACACACAATGGTTTCTAAGTACATAAATTGCCTTGTAGAACTTGAAAATAATTATAATTCTTGAACCTGAAACTTTTATTCCTGAATCGCAGTCGACACGGCCATGCTCCGTTGTCCCGGTCAGCCTTGTCTCGCAGTTGTCGCCAAGTAAAGCAATTGCTGCACAACCAGAGATGGCCAGTCCATAATAACTACATGGAGGAGGCACAGGCACAGTTACAGCAACAGTGGGGACTTACTGTACTGCAAGTATAAAACAGCAACTCCTTTAATTTGCTATCAAATTCAACTGGATACTTCCATTGAAGATAACAATAGTTAAAACTATCATATCGATGCCTTAAAGGTAAAACTTAATAAGCCAATAAGGTTTTCATAGATATTTTCCAACATAGATATTTTATTTACCGACTTACTTTTATGTACTTGTATTGAAGATAACAATAGATATTTTTTTTACATACCGACACGATAGATTGGCACAGTGACAAAGGACACATGACATAATGACACATGACAGAACGACGTAAGACAGATCGGCACATGACAGAACGACAAATGACAGAACATCACCTTGAAACATTGTTGTGATGACATGACAGAACATCACAACAATGTTTCAACAAAAAAATCGTATTTCTATTCTAAAAGGAATACGATGCTTTAGTTTCGATTTTTTTATGGCCTCTACAAATCGCTACAAGAATAAAAAGCTGGCCACAGCTCTCTTGGTGTCCTGAGACAGAAAAAGGTGGCGTCAAGTGGCGGAATGTAGACGGGCAGACCTAGCTGCTGTCTCACGGCGATATGGACGAGGAGCGTGCTGGCATGTGCAGTGTTTAGTGTACCTACACTCTCCGCACCATGGGGAGCTATGAGAGCTGCTTGCACTGTATCTGCGGGAATCTTAACAGGTACACGGAATATGAAAAAAAAAACAGGATGGACGAGTGTGACCAGTATAGTAGGAAGACATAAAGTCCAGTCATGCTCCTGCCGTGTGTTTTTCTATCATATAGATTCCAAGAATTGAATGATAGATGTGGGATCACAAGGCACTGCGGATGAACCAATCTAGCCATCAATATCAAACTGTACCTACATCGATAACTCGTCCACCGGCGACGGCTCGTCCATGGGCAAATTGGTCACACGATCGGTCACATTTCGGTTACAGACAACTCAGCCCCAGAAAGCTCGTCCCCAGACACATCGATCACCAACGATTTGGTCACATGACAGTACGGCTTTGTAAAACGACGTCCGCAGGCAGTGCCATCACAGAAAACTTGCTCTCCAAAAAAGCTTTGTAGTAACTGCAGTTTTAATAAATTCATCTAATAGTCGTGTGGAAAAACTGTCGTGTGACCGATTAGTTTGTGGACGGGCTGTCTGTGAGCGATTTGTAGTGAAGACTTTCTTCTGAATCTCGTTCCTCATTGCTGAGGGTTGTGACCTTTGTGGAAGCAACCACTCTTCTTCAGTTCTCTCTTGACTGCGCTGCCCGCAGCACTCTAACCACCTGGCTGTGTAGGAGATATTCCTCTTCCTCTCATTCCCTCCAAGCCACCGATCACAACCAGTCGTTCCATGGTTTCCTCATTACCACGAACTGCGTATCCGAAGAACTGAAAAATACGGCGTGTACTGGTTAGAGTCAAGCAACCCAGAAGTAGCTCCTGACGCATAGACTCGTTGGTATGTCTGGCTGCCCATGGGATTTGGAGCAGGTGCTTCCAGCACCACATTTCGAAAGCGTCAATTTTTCTTTTTTCTACTGCTTTTTTTGGGCCAAGTTTCAGCAGCATAGAGAAAAAAAGAGTAGACTAAACTCCTGACAAGCTTTATCTTGGTGCTGTTACTCACACCCCGGTGTTTCCATATTTTGTCCAGCTTAGATATGGCACTTTTGTCAATGGCGATACGACATCTGATCTCTCCAACAGCATTGTCATCTTCCCAGTCCTTTTTTGGCTTATCCACGATTTGATTAAAATATAACCTTTCAATGAAACTATTTTAAAAATCGCATTCTGCACAACCTGAGCTAAAAAAAAAATGAAAATCACGATATTGATAGAGTTGTTCTAAATATTTTTAAAATCAACAACGGCACATTGGTCCAGTACATTTAAAAACATTGCTCATTTGGAATTACCTGTGATGGAGTTAAGACAAGCTAGCACTAAGGGGACGTTGTGTCTTTAAAGATACATATGTTGGTTGACTATTTGCTGAATGACTTATTGTGCTGCTATTCCCCAGACCTGCTGGCTTCAGGCAGCGCGCAGTTCACGGAGCAGGGTGTGACGTCTTACAGCCAGATCCTGTTCGACGTGGCGAGGAACCAGCTCTTCGTGGGCGCCAGGTGAACATTACCCTACACTTATTTGTTACCTATACAAAAAATGGTTCACTTTACCAATGTCATCTCTGTTTCAGGAAAGATTGGCAAGAGTTACAGGGCTTATGTTAATTTGAGATTGGGCATTTACGTTGTAAGTCCACGTGCGGCATGCGTAAGCGCGTACTTATAGGTACATGTGTCTGCTTATGACAACGCCTGTAGTTTAAATCTTAATTGTAATTTATCTTTGCAACTTAGATTGTTGATTATAACCTTATTCCTTTTTTCTGTACCTAAAGTTCAATTAAAATCATTTAAATTTGGCAAATATTACGAAGTCTTTCTCTTCTCCTCTACAAGGTAGTATGAGGTTGACCACTCATACTGTAAAACACGGTTCAATTTGCCAACGTGACTATTGTTTTAGGGAAGGCGGCAAAAGTTGCAGGACTTAAAATTTAGGTTTTTATGTTGGAAAATCTACTTAAAAACAATGACGCGCAATGTGCAGTGTGCGGGGCGCATGCAGCTGGAGATGCAAGATGGCGGGAGAGCTATTTATTTGTGCAGGTAAGACCAGCTGACCATATGGCGAGCTAGAGAGCTACCTTATGGAAATGGAAGCACGCATGTATCTTCTCGGTTATTGTCTGTGGCCTCCTAATTGGATGCTTTCTCACTTGCGGTATTCAGAGACGCTTCTTCGTAGAACATCCGCCGGCTTAAACTAGCTTTATACTCAAAAAACGATAAACTGTCGATCATCTCTAGATTAAGTTTGAATAACACTAACAACTTGTCCCTTTCTGAGAGGTTAAATGAGGCTGACCACTTACAATCTATCTATAATCTAAGTTGCAAAGATGTGTTAGATTTAAGTATGTAAGGGTGTTTATACCTGTATCCCAAAGAATTTTGTGCAAATGATTATTTATTTCTATGTTAAGCCATCGCTTTATTTTTCTTTGTGCATTACTTTGTTGTTAAAACAAAACATTAAAATGTCATTCCTTTCTCTAGCACTTGATTTGGTTTAAATTCAAATTGAAAAATAAAATGCATTCTATTTCGTGAACACATGAATAAATGTTTAAAATACCTACCTAGTTTTAAATTAATGTATGTACGCATATTCAGGATACAGCTTTATGAAATTTGAATTTGGAATGGAAACCTGAAAAACGTGACAAATAAAAAAGAGATTTTGACAATTATATTATTTTTTACAACTGAACAATTTCAAAACTTAATTTAAATCGGATATTTAACGAACCGCTTAGAGAGAACTTACATCATTCTCGACGTTTCGTCAGCGACGTAGCCGACATCTTCAGGAGAACATCCTCCCTGTACGGCGACTGAGGATGAACTGAATTTGAAAAACACGTCACAAATCACTACCTACCTTCGAACGAAGGTAGTAATAGGGTATTTGCAATAGTGAGGAATATGATAAAATAGTTATTTATGCCACTGCCAAGTAATGATAGTCTTTTTAACACGAGTGCTAGTTTGTGCCATGAGGCGCAGCCGAATGGCACAATAGAAAGCACGAGTGTTACAAAGACTAATTACGTGCAGTGGCATACAATACTTTTTCTACGACCATGAGAGAATTAACAAAATAGTGAATAATAGTCATTATAATGTACTCGTCCATTTGAAGTAATTAAAACCTTACCTTTGTCAAAACGTGTGATTTATCATTCCCTTCGATTATCTAATCTAACCTAAGTTGTAAAAATAAATTATATTTAGGTTTCATATTGAATTCATGCCCACAAGCCGACACATATGTATAAGGTCGCGCTTTTACATCCTGCATATAAGCTTAAACATTCAAACCCAAAACTCAAATAAACATATTATGCCCTGCAGTTGTATTGGCAGGTGAACCAAATTTGTACAGCATAGGTGATCAACCTCATACTCACCTATTAACCAAGTAACTTTTTGAGTTTGTTTATTTTTTGCGGTGAAATTTTTTGTATTGTTTTCCTTTCAAGCCTTTTATTTTCCATTGAAAAAAGGAAAGCTTTATTTGGAGCAATCCGATAAATAAATTCGATAAATTTTAGCACTATTAACAATTTTATTTGACTCTACACATAAAATATACTTATTTATTTTCATCTGAACAGGGCTGAAAGTCTCATCACCATGGTAATTCCTACCTACCGAATATCACTAATATTGTATGAAGCCTAATCAGCTGATCGCTTGCGGCCATCTTGGATTGACAGGTCTTCATACCCCCATACAAGGTTGACATTTGAAATTAAAAAATGGTTCCAATTCTGACAATGCGCATGCGCACATGTTCATTTTAACACGGTTACCGGTTGCATAATGTAAGATTATGCAACGGGTGTAGAAATGTATGGCATTGTGATTGCGTTAGCCGTTTTGTAATTAGTAAATTACCAAATGGGAGTAGAAAAAGCATATTATTTTGATAGATTTCGAAAAATCAAATAATTATATGTTGATTTGAAGTCGAAAATATTTTTTTTCGATTTTATATTTAAAAAAGAAAATATAGAAATTTGGACAAGTTTTTAAACGGATATGAGATCTGCTTTTTCTATTTCCGGGGCTGTGACGTCATATGTTGACGTCACTTTCTTTTATTGACATTCCATACTCTGTTGACATGTGTTGTTGACAACAGAAACAAATGAAAACAACAGAAACAAATTAAATGTTTTTAAAGAAACACACAAACTTGTTGAAAAATAACAGCCTCAACGGTGTAAACATTAAAAAGCGATGTTTGAATTACATGAATGTGAGGGCTGTCAGTTGATACGGCGTTGTTTACAAGACCGTGACGTCACGCGAGAAAATTTCATCTAGTAGCGTTTAGGCGCGAAAATTCAAAAATCGATTTTAAAATGCTTATAACTTTGCTAAAAATACAACTAAAATTAAAAATCAAGAAGTTTTGGGCTAATAAAGCATAAACGAATTTAAATCACAAAAAAAAGAAAAATGTTAAAATACCCTATTATGTTTTGGTCTGTTACATTATACCACTTTCATCTTGTTTGTATTCCACATCACTAGATGGTACTATGTTACCTGTACACACCGCACAAAAAAGAGATATTTCCAAATGTCAAAGCTGTGTAAGAAAACTCGTATCTGTTGAAAATAATTTAAGCATGTTTCTGCCAGTCCGTAGTCTGAAGATAACGCTTAGGACTAGTAAATGAAAGTATTGTGGTCGAATCCTGCCGGGACACAAAAATATATCTTTCATATTTCAAACATTTTCTTCCCTAATTCATTTACATTTACCAAAGACCGGTCACAAAAGGTCCATCCAGCTTTGCAAAATTGAGTCGAGCTTGAGAATTGGCGCTATGTAGTGACTTTAGGTAAAACGTGGTTTGAACATAATGTGATATTTACGTGGAGTGAACATGTTTTTGTTACGAGAACTGGGCCAATTAAAGAATAACTTATCCACCGGCAAACTCTCTGATACTTTCGATGCGATTGAATGCAATACTCGCTGCATATATCTGATATTCTGTACAGTCCAGTCAGGCCCAGATAAGCCCCTTTGGGGGCCCTGGTGCGGGGAAAAGCCCTATATGCCTCCCTCCCTTCAAATTATCCCCATACTTTCTTACAACGCGTATAATGCGTATCTTTTCCGAAAAAATAAATGTTGAAATGTTTTCTTCACATAATTTTCTAACTTTTGGGGGCGCTTTATTACGTAGGTACCTATGCCTTATAAGACTTGAGCCTCAAATATATTTTTGCCGTAATGCATTTAAAGCGATTTCGATTATGTGTGTGATCGGGGCACCCTTGGTAGCAAATGCCTGGAAACACCTGAGCACCGAAAAAAATGTAAGAAGTTTGTTAGCCACAACAGCTAATGCCCTATGAGTGTGGGGGCCCTGGTTCGATCGTACCGTTCGAACCGCCCTTAATCCGCGCCTGAATCCAGTTTGCATCTCGCAATCTCTCATACAGATGTCAGAACCATTGCGAAACAAATAATTCATATTTTAAGACATGCGCATGTCTTTACTCTTCATGCTACTCTTGATTTAGCCAACAATCTAGTTATAATAGCAGCAAAAACAATACAAAAAAACAACAACAATAGCAACAATAAGAAAATCATGTACTCGATACAGACTACCTGCCTGAATATGTCACTGCCTGGTAGTGGATAAAGAAGGGTTTCATACGGTGGGCTCTTGGACTATACGCCATACGGCCTTCACCCATATCCTGCTGCGCCCGGGCTTGCACACAATGCGCTGTATGCGTAGCTATCAAGTTCAGGAACCGGTTACATCAGCGCTTCACCCTGCTGGCTCAGATAAGGTTTCAAAACAATCAAATTTGCATACTGAGATTATAATCCACTCACTTTGTGTGATGATAAAGAGTTTATTCAAATGGAAAACCGATAATCATCGCACCGCTCAAAGCTACAAAACCATATAAAAGTGAAAGAGAAAATAATGTTGGAGCTTAACTTCATGTCAAATGTTTCGGGCACAAACAAGTTGTATTATACAGCCTGTCTTTGTACGGCCTTGTTTTACTGTTCCCTTTATGTGTTCCAAGGACACCCTGTTCCACCTTGTTTGACTGTTCCCCTAATGTGTTCCAGGTACACCCTGTATCTCCTTGTTTGACTGTTCCCTCACGTGTTCCAGGGACATCCTGTACCACCTTGCTGAACTTTTCCCCTTCTGTGTTCCAAGGACACCCTGTACCGTCTGTCCCTGCGCGACCTCTCCCTGCTGGAGAAGGCAGCCTGGCCTGCTCCTCACTACAAGGTCACCATGTGCCAGGCACACCCTGTACCACCTTGTTTAACTGTCTCCCCATGTGTTCCAGGGACACCCTGTACCGCATGTCCCTGCGCGACCTCTCCCTGCTGGAGAAGGCGGCCTGGCCTACTCCTCACGACAAGGTCACCATGTGCCAGGGACACCCTGTACCACCTTGTTTAACTGCCCCCCCATGTGTTCCAGGGACACCCTGTACCGCCTGTCCCTGCGCGACCTCTCCCTGCTGGAGAAGGCGGCCTGGCCTGCTCCTCACGACAAGGTCACCATGTGCCAGGACAAGGGCCAGTCCGAGAGCGCGTGCCACAACTACGTGAAGGTGCTGCTGTCTGATGGAGAGAGGCTCTTCACGTGCGGCACCAACGCCTTCTCCCCGCAGTGCTCCTACCGACAGGTAACAGACTTTCTGGAACAACTGGAATCTATCACCATCATCATTCTTGGTATCCTTAAATCCTCTTTGTCAAACCACTGATGTCATACGGCGAATGGCCTGCTGAAAGTGGCGCTGGGCAGGTCACGTCGCATGACAGGTGGCACAAAAAAGTATTGTTCAGTGGCGGCCCAGGCTAAGCAAGCGGGGAGTTGGGAGTTGGATGACACCAAACGAACTACAGGCAGAATATGGCTGAACACAGTATCCGATATACAAACATGGTGAAGATTGGACGAGGCGTACATGCAGGAGTGGACTGAGAAAGACTGAGGAAGGAAGTAAGGAATGAAGAGTATCTGATATTTGGTCCGCTGCTGATTTGATAAATTATTTTTCATGCTGTTGCAGTATTGAGTTTCCATATAAGGCTTGAATGAAAGTCACAGGCGGGGCGAACTTAGCGACGTTAAAAAACTTCGACCCGATTTCACTGATTAAGAACAGCCGAAAATTTGCATAAACAAATTGATGTAACCGCGTGCGGCTATCACTGCCTGAAATCTGGCAGAAGACGCTGTCCCTTAACGAGCCGTGTAAAGAAAATAATGATTGTAATTGCAGAAATCTTAACGGTAGCGTTGTCCTTATCAGCATCACGCACTTTGTAAGGCAGGAAGCTTACATCCAGACTGTGTTTTACGGAAATTGAATTAAAGATTTTTGTGCAATGAACAAGCTGTCATCGTCCAGTGCTTGTTTGGCTTATCTACCATTTGATTCAAGGATGAACTTCCAAACAAATTATCTTAAAATCATATTCTACTAAATGAGAGATAAGAAAAAAATTAATTAAGACACGATAATGTGAGAGTTCTTTTAAATATTTTCAAAATCGATTTCCCGTTTTCATAAGACACACATTTCATAATACAATATGTGTGGTCAGTCTCATGCCAACCCATAAGACGTCATGTACAATAATGATGTTTGTTTCCAGTTAGATAATCTAGGCAACGTCACGGAGTGGGTACGCGGCGTTGGCAATTGCCCCTACAACCCTGCAGCTAACATCACCTCCCTGCTCACCGTGGAAGGACAGTACTACGTGGGCTCCCCCACGGACTTCTCCAGCTCTGACCCCGCCATCTACAGGTGACTCACTTACTTTTTGTGAAACGTTGGCAACTGTCCCTTCAGCCCTGCAGCCAGCATAACCTTCCTGCTTACACCTTCAACACGCTGGCGGGGCAGCTCTACGTAATTAATAACGTTGTGGAAATATTTATACGAACTGTTATTTAGAGAAATTCAGTGTTCTGGACATTTCTTGAACAGCACAAGAGCGTTTATATATGCGTTTTTTTTTGCCAGAAATTTGAGGCTTGGACGCCTCATCAGCGGCAGGATGTAAATATGATTGAAAAGATTTGAAGTCCTGAGGTACCTCCTCATGAGGGTACGTGGAAAGCATCCACAATATATGCATCATGAGAAGACTACAGCCGTGGGCGAGGGCCTAATTTATTTTGGGTACCGATAAGTCTTACGGATGTCGTCGCACAGCATCCTGTAACTCGGAGTGTAAAACTTTTGAATAAATGTTATCTAATTAATGTTTCTTGACTTATAGGTTGGTATGCGGCTGACCACCCATGCTGTTAAAATGGTTCACTTTGCCAATGTCACCCCTGTTACAGGGAAGGACAGCAAGAGTTGCAGGGTGTATGTCTATTTGAGATTTGGTTTTTATGTTGTAGGTTCACATGAGGCATATGCGAACAGGCAAGCGCAAACTTGTACGTGTCTGGTTGTGAGAATGCATGTAATGTGAATCTCCAATGTAACATATCTTTGCAACTTAGATTAGATTAGACATCTTCTACTACAATCTAAATAGATTTTAAAAATTAACTAGAGATTTCCTCCCAGCATGTTGATGATGGCTGAGAATTTTGCACTATAATTAGGGTAACCTGTTATGTAAAAAAAAAAAATCTTGAAGGCTTTCCTCGAGATGTAAAGAGACTTTGTGTGGGGGGTGAAGCAACTGGTCTGTTGGCTTGTCACTGTATTTACTCTGCTTGCAGGACCCTGGGGAAGGCGCGCACCTTGAGGACCAAGCAGTACAACTCCAAGTGGCTGAACGAGCCGCAGTTCGTGGGCTCCTTTGAAGACGATGACCACGTGTACTTCGTGTTCAGGGAGCCGGCCGTGGAGTACATCAACTGTGGGAAGGTACACACACAACACACGCACATGCACATTTATATTAATTCGCTATGCTCCTACGCTACTAAGCTGAGATATTATTGTGTTATTTCTTGCCGCGTTTTCCCCTAGGGGCTCGCATTGGCTAGTCGCCTTGCCTGTTTTTAATTTTTGAGATTAAAATAAGCACCGAAACGGAAAATCATTTCTGGCACCTTGGGTGAGAGCTTTCGACCGGATTCTTCAATCGACCTTTTCTTTAAACAAGTTTGAAATCGATTCTGACTAAGGGTATCAAATTATTCCCCGTTTTAAAATTGCTTAATTACTGTTATAATTATTTTCAACACAAATTGAAATTGAGATGTCGAGAACAGAAGAAATTGATCATGCACACGTGAATGCGCTACTGCAGCTGTTGTTGATTGTTGCAGCGCGTGTACTCGCGCATCGCCCGCGTGTGCAAGGCGGACCCTGGAGGCCAGCTGGTGCTGCGGGACAACTGGACGAGCTTCGTGAAGGCGCGCCTCAACTGCTCGCTGCCCGGGGAGTACCCCTTCTACTATGATGAGGTGCAGGGCGTGGAGTACCTGCCGGAAGAGAGGCTGCTCTACGCCACCTTCACCACACCTAGGTAACTCTGCGCAAGCCTTGACTCAGTTATGTGCCGGAGCACCAGCTCTGATTCAAGGGAAATGAAACTCTGAAGATCATGGTTCAGTTTCCTTCTTCTTTGAAAAAAGTGTTTTCAAGAAATTTAATTAAGTATCTAGTTTCAGTTTTGTAAATTCTCTTAAGTACCGCAGAGGTGTTGATGATGTGGCGGTTGATGTCCTGATCCTTTCTAGCAGGGCTTTTAGCTGCAATGTGTTGTGTTGTTTCATTTTGGTTGTAGCACACTGACATGAAGTGGCGATTGATATTGCTTTTGCATAGGACAGGATTATATTGGGGGGGAAACAAAGATGTTGATAACTCGATGCATAGACGAGCAGACTGGCAAAGGAATGAGCTGTGAAAGCACCAAGTTCTCATAGTTTTGATATAGACTGCATAGGGATAGATGTGAGCTTTTCTACGAGTTTCCCTTGTTAAAACGAGATAAGGAGGTATAAGTTGACACCTTGAAGGTAAAACTGAATAAGTGACATATTTAAGCTAACATGGGGCCGTTCTCAGATAAATACACCTTTTTTACTTTGACTAGAGAAAACATTAAAACAATCTGAAAATCCTTAAGTTCAGAAGTTTTTCATGAGCACTTTGTTATAATTAGTTCACTTACTACGAGAAGTTACACCGAAAAGATTAAAGTTTTATCTACGAACACTCAAATCAATGAATCAGCACTTATTTAGTTTTACATTTAAGGTAGCGAAGTGAAGATATTTCATTAGAACAGACGTGGTTGTAGTCTCTATAGTAGAGTCTGAGCATTCCAACTTTCCTTGGAATGTAGGTTGACTGTAAGAGAAGGGTCTAGCGTTCATTCTACCAGGAAGGGATTCTGTATGTTCCTTGTCTTTCCAGCAACAGCATTGCGGGCTCGGCCATCTGCGTGTACAACATGAGCTCCATAGCCGCGGCGTTCTCTGGGCCCTACAAGCACCAGGAGAGCCCCGCCAGCGCCTGGGAGAGCCGGGTTGCGCCGCATGCAACGTGCCCGCCGCAGGGACACAAGTAGATACATCTATATATTTATATTTTTTATGAAATCCTGTGCGGGAGACTCCCTAGATTCTAGAGACTCTAGGGGTCTTTCACTTTTTTTGTAGTGCCGCAGAGGTGTATGAGCTTGGTCGTCGCTACAAAGCGCCAATACTCAAGCAAGACCCATTTGCTGTAAGGCTGGATTGACCTTTAGTGACCGGTCTTTGGTAAAGGCTTTATGAATTTTTTTAATCCAGCAAAGAGCATATTTTGAAATATAAATGGTATAATTTTGTGCTCCGCCGGGATCCAAATCCACAACCTTCCATTTACGAGTCCGAAGTGCTGCCACTGCACTACGGATCGGTCCAAGATGCCAACGACACGCGGTGTACTTGAGCGGTCACCCATCTAAGTAGGTAGCATCCGCGCCCAATGTTGCTTAACTTCGGTGATCTGATAAGAACCGGTGCTTTCAACATGGTATCGTCGTTGGCATAATATTGTTATGATTTATTTCGGGTTCACTTTTAATGAAATCGTAGTTGAATTCAATTCACAGTATTTATTTGTTAACAAGTTGATTATATATCATATTGTTCACTCTGTAACTTCTGTATTGACGGTTTCACGGCTTGGGCGTTAATGGATCACTCAAGCTTTACAGAGCTGCAGCCTATATTTATATGTTACCAAGGTCAATTCTCCCGTGTTTGTATATAATAACTTAGCTATTACAAGGTGAGGGAAGGTGTAAACATAATATCTAAAAACTACAATGTTTAGCGCTTCCCACACCCTGTCATAGTTTCGCCCTTTACGACTTTCTCTCTGCACCATTGGACGTTCTAGAAATCATATTTTTTGTCAGTTGTTTTCTCGAAAATGGTGTGTTAACACTTCAAAAGTGCTGGAGATATTAAACTCAATTCGTCAAGAAAAACTTTGTTCTTATTTCTTGCTCTAGGTATTCATTTAAATAAAAATGCCTATTATCTAGGCTGGAAGTCCTATTCCCACGGTAATTCTTACCAACCGAATATCGGTAATATTTGTAGGTATGAAGACTAATTAGCGGTTCACTTGCAGCCATCTTGGATTGACCGTTGGTCTTCATACAATTACTATTACTGATATTCGGCAGGTAAGAATTATCACGGGGATGAGTCTTCCAGCCCAGGAATGATTTATTCAGCATATTGTGTGTGTGGTGCAGGTGGGGCCCCATGTGGGAGTCCTCCCGCCACCAGCTGATGGACCTGGCCGTGCAGCCTCTCTCCCCGCGCCCGCTGCACACCTCTTACCTGGAGAGGCTCACCCACCTGGCCGTGGCGGTGGTGGCCAGTAAGCGCGGCCACTCGCACATGCTGTTCGTGGCCAACGAGCGCGGCGTGGTGAGGAAGCTGGCCACGCTGCCGGAAGGTGACCACGGCTGCCTGCTGGAAGTATGGCAGCCGCAGGAGGGGCAGCACATGTCCACCATCAAGACAATGAAGTACCTCAAGGAGACGGTGAGGGAATCGCAAAACGCAACCAAGCTACATACACACCAACGGGCCGGCCTCACACCAACCACTTTGCTGGTGTGAGGCCAGTTAAATTGGGGGTTTCCCAGCTCCCCGAGGGTGTTGGTACTCATTTTTTGTGAAGGCTGAGTACACTTTGCCGTATTTATTTTGGGTTTGAAATATGGACACCGAAACAGGAAATCATTTCTGACACCCTCGGCGGAGATCAAACCCTTGATCTCGGTGTGGAATGCAAGCATTCTACCAACTGAGCTATCTTATGCCTTTTTTTGAGCTTGGTTGTCGCTAACCACCAATACTCAAGCCAGACCCAGTTGCTGTAAGGCTGGATGGACCTTTTGACCGGTCTTTGGTGAAGGTTTATGAATTTTTCAACCCAGCGAAGAGCATATTTGTAAATATAAATGGTATATTTTTTGTGCTAAGCTGGGACTCGAACCCACAACCTTCCATTACGAGTCAGAAGTGTTAATCACCACAATTCTTATAAATGATAAGTTATTGAAAGGAACACATCACTTTTCAGAAACAGAATTAGTGCATCGTAGAAATGCACGAAAATCCAAGACTTGATCCTTTCAACAACTTCCAAAATGACTTTCCCAAGGAAGCAGGACTGTCGCACAGAAGTGACCTTGTGTATGTGTTGATGTTCAGGAGTCGCTGTACCTGGGGCGAGACGAGGGCGTGCTGCGCGTGCCCGCGGCCCGCTGCGCGCGCCACGCGTCCCTGGGCGCTTGCCTGGGCGCGCAGGACCCGCAGTGCGGCTGGGACGAGGGGCGGGAGCAGTGCACCTCTCAGGGCGGCAGGCGCAGCTGGCTGCAGAACCCGCCTGCCTGCCCCAGCACGCACATGCCCAGTGAGCTCCACAACTGTCTACTCCTGCCCTAATCACCTAAACAGAAGCTGGTGCTTCTTGAAGTTTCATTTGAGTGTACTATAAGGAACTAACTATTGGGAACATAATTTTTAACCATATTCTGTACGCGAGGTTTAATAGCCCGTTATTGTTTGTGAAGAAAACATACACTTTTACACTATTTATTGCAGATTTGGTTCGGATACAGAGTCGCTGTACACTTGCAACTGTCGGTTGATTTCTGAAGCTACAGAGAGCTTTGGTCCTAATTTTATAGTAAGAATAAAGATCATACTCGAAACATTGAGAAACGTAACATGCGAGACTTTACTAGAACATCCGACCAAACACTCAAGCAATCTTCAACAGTACCTACAAATCAATATCATAATATACAAATTATGTAGGTACCTAACATATTTTTATTTCCGAAAAGGCTTCATAGACTTTATTATTAACTCACACATTGCAAACCCACATATTCCTTGACTTATAGGTTGGTATGATGCTGACCACCCATACTGTAAAAAATGGTTCACTTTGCCAATGTCCCCCCCTGTTTTAGAGAAGGTCGACAAGAGTTGCAGGGCTTATGTTCATTTTAGATTTGGTTTTATATTGTAAGTTCACATGCGGCATGTGTAAGCGCAAACTTATACGTGCCAGCTTGTGGGAATGCTTTTAATGTAAATCCTAAATGTAATACATCTTTGCAACATAGATTATAGACACAGGAAAACACAACACACAACTGCACTTTCGTAACAATAGTAATAAACGGATACAGTTGTGAGTGTTGGTTGCAGTGGACGGCGGATGGTCGGCCTGGTCTCCCTGGGAGGTTTGCTTGCAGAAGGGGGAGAGGGAGGGGGAAGCCAGCGGGGAGGAGACCATGGACAAGTGTCTGTGCCAGACCAGGAGGTGCGACAACCCACACCCAAGGAACGGCGGCAAAACGTGCAAAGGTGAGCCAACAGTGCAGGGCTGGGCCTACCAAATATCAAAAATATTTGTATGAAGACTAATCAGCTGTTCACTTGCGGCCATCTTGGATTGACAGGTCGTCGTACAAATATTACCAATATTCGGTAGGTACGAACTACCGTGGTGATGAGACTTACAGCCCAGCTATACTTAAAACCAAGCTAAAAACAAGCATGACCGGTCCGTAGTCTAGTGGGAACGCTTCGGACTCGTAAATGGAAGGTTGTGGATTCGAATCCCGTCGGAGCACAATAAATATATCATATATATTTTCAAACTTGCTCTTTGCTGGGTTGAAAAATTCATAATATACTTACCTTTCCCAAAGGTGCATTCAACCTTACAGCAACTGCGTCTTGCTAGAGAAATGGCGCTTTCTGTAGCGATGACCAAGCATGCAGAGGGCTCTTGAGGTGTTACACAAAAATATACTTCCCAATCAGCTTAGATTATAGATTATAGAAGTATGCTTGTGAATGAATGTTTGCTTCTTGGAGACTTTTGTGCCTGCTGTAACACTGGCTTGTTCTTGCCCGCAGGCATCGGCATCACGGTGAGCAACTGCACGGTGCACGGCGGCTGGACGGCCTGGTCGGGCTGGTCCTCCTGCAGCGCCTCCTGCGGCGTGGCCGTGAAGTGGCGCCGGCGCTCGTGCGGAGCGCCCGCGCCCCGGCACGGCGGGCGCCTGTGCGTGGGCGCGGACAAGCAGGAGATCTACTGCACGCAGAACCCGCCCTGCCCAGGTGATCACACCCATCCTGTATCAGATACACATCCAGTACCAGATACTCATATAGTATCATGTATGCATCCTATATCATTATGCATCCTATTATATCATGTATGCATCCTATATCAGATACTCATCCTGTATCAGATACACATCCTGCATCAGATAAATATCCTGTATCAGGTACACATCCATTACCAGATACTCATATTGTATCATGTATGCATCCCTATATCAGATACTCATCCTGTATCAGATACACATCCTGCATCAGATATTCTTCCTGTATCTAATACTCATCCTGTGGCATGTTTACATCCTATATCAGATACTCATCCTGCATTAGATACTCATCCTATAGCATGTTAGCAGATACCCACCCTGCATCAGATACACATCAACTATTAGACACACCATCCTGTATCAGATATATGGCTTTTTGTTGGTTTTCTAATATTTATGGGCAGATCTAACCCCAGGTCAACATCAAAGCTTATAGAATTCTATGCAAACTACTTTAGCAAAGCTTGTCTGTGGCCAGGACCGGTGGAAGCTGTAGCTGAGGCGGCGTGGTCCGTTTGGGGCCCGTGGTCCGCCTGCTCCTCGGCCTGCGGAGGAGGAGCCCGCTGGAGGAGCCGGCGCTGTGACTCTCCTGCTGCTGAGCCCTGCAGGGGCTGCGCACAAGAGCATGAGCCCTGCAACACGCAGCCCTGCCCCAGCAGGAGGACCTCAGTGTGGACCCCGTGGCTGGCCAATACAGGTAAGGTCATCACAACACGCCGAGAAAACTCGGATCATACATATTGTACAATTCAATAAAAAATCGTTTAATTTAAAATAGAAGAGCGAATACTTACACCATCGAACAAATATAATTTCAATTGTACATTGAAGCTTTCACGGCCGGTTCTTGTTGACACAACAATCACTTTTTTCGGGTTATGTAGCCGTGGTCTGGTAGATTCTTTCCGGACAGTTTCGCTCATTGCTCCGATGAGCATTATCAGCGGTTGGCTAGTCGCTGTGATCTTCTTGCAGAATCTGCTGTACTAGAAACAACGCCAGCCTTTGGATTAGTATTGTCGTTTTTTCTGTGAGAAATCAAGCCACCATTGCTGGGCAAGGAACCAAACGTACTTGCAATATGATTGGCTGGCAATGACGTCAGCGAGTCACAATGAATTCTATTGGTCTGTACTGACGCAGGCGTGCTATGTTCATTCTCATTGGTTGTTAAGGCACCGTCCATCTTGAAAATATTATTTGGCGGTCTTTTTGAAAATCTACGGAGGACGATTTCAATTATTTAAACACCTACACAGGGCTGACGTAGGGCGCCAAGTATAGTAGGGCTCCCCAGGCAGCCTTTATATGTTTTTTATGGATTAAAATGCTGGATAGGGGGCGCCTAGAAATCTCACCCAGGGCGCTCGTAGTGCTAAGATCGTCACTGTACCTACATTAAGACACTCACAGAAGTTAAACACACAGACACACAATCACACATTCGTTAAAAGATTATAAAAATGCATAATATGTATGTATGTTCATGTTTTCAGGAAACGCGAGTGATGGTTCTTATGTGGAGAAGAGATTTAAAGTTACATGCAAAGCACAAACGTCTGACCTCATCAAGGTAAGTGGAGCTTACGTGACTTTGAGATTAAATATGTACATAAATATACCTACTCTCCATAATTTATTTGCAGATATCCCTATCAAAAGAAGAAGAGCGCTCCTGCTCTGGGGTCGGGCTGTGTGTCTCGTCCCCAGTTACAGAGTCCTCCCCCGGCTGGTCCCCCTGGGGGGAGTGGGACGCGTGCAGCGCCGCTTGTGGAGGAGGCTACCAAACTGCCACAAGGAGCTGCCTCCTGCAACCCTGTGAGGGCAGCAGCAAGATGCAGAGGGCCTGCAACACACACTCCTGCATAGGTGAGGATCATCACAAACATGGGATGTGCCAGCTGGACTGTTCCCAAGTGCGTCCTGTGGTGGAGGCAGCAGGGAGCAGCAGATGTGAGCAGGGCTTGTATGATTGTTGTGCTGTTGTTGCAGATGGCTGGGGCTGCTGGAGTGAGTGGTCTACCTGCTCCTCCTCCTGTGGTTTGGGCAGCAGGGAGCGCAGAAGGAGCTGCCTGGCCCCAGCAGGCTGCCCCGGAGACAGCACGCAGCGTGCACACTGCGAGGGACCTCCGTGTGAATGTAGGTGCAATCCAAGATTATTAAATGATTTAATCTGTACTTATTGTTAGTCCATGATGGATTTTCTTATGGAATTTCATGTTTAGTTCACCCCTGTTTCAGGGAAGGTCGGCAGGAGTTTCAGGCTGTATGCTCATTTGAGATTCGGGTTTTCATATTGAAGGTCCACATGCGGCATGTTTAAGCGCGAACTTATACGTGTCTGCTTGTGAAAATGCATATAATGTGAAACTTTAATGTTACATATATTTTCAACTTTGATTATATTAGTAACAAACGGTGTTATTCACACACAGCAAATCCATGGCTCACCTGCATGAAACGTGAATTTTCGAATCTATGGATCAGCTGTGCTTTGTGAATCAAATGAGTTGTGAATAGCGCTGAAAGAACTTAATTTTTCTGAAGAACCTAAATGACGTCTTAGTGCAGCCGCGAAGAAATGATACAAGGTTGGAAGAAATTGATGTTGTATTTTAGGGCATATTTTATTTATTAGAGCGAAGTTTTGTTATCTTGCTTGAAGAAAAGGGAAAGGTACTCAATTTGAAATTCTGAAGACGCAGTTTTGTGTGGCTGTTCCAGCATTCGTTGGTTGGAGTGCGTGGTCCCCGTGGTCCGCCTGCGATGCTGATGACCTGCAGCACCGCCAGAGAAAGTGCCTGATGAGGAGCTTGTCCAGTGAGCTGGAGGTCTGCCAGGGACCTGACAAGGAGACCAGGAGCTGCGCGGCCCAGGAGACAGACAACAGTATGTAACCCACACACGAAAATATGTGTACTGACTAGTATGTTCAATACATCATTTCAAAGGCAGTTGTAGGAGAAATCAAACAGAAAGAACACATCTGATTTTCTTTTT